>JAJMCK010000003.1:0-496521 GCA_030572965.1 Wickerhamiella kurtzmanii | reverse complement strand
ACTCCGGTACTGGGAATCGAACCCAGGCTTCGGCAGTGAGAGTGCCGCGTCCTAGCCCCTAGACTATACCGGATAATTAGGTGATCATCTTCCAAAATGAATCGCCTATCATTTAAGTTTTGAGTTCTCACTGTTTCAACGACGATAAATGTCCTTTACTCTCTGGTGTGAACAGAAAGCTCTCGTTTCGGCCACGTTTGTATATTATGCACCGGGACTTCTCGATCGGCGATCATAAATGGGCTTCTTAAACCGCGTCACTGTGCTTGCCAAATTGGGTGCATATGGTCCTGACACAGCTGTAAATACAAAACATAAATATCGCTACCCTCCACCCTACCGTGGATGAACAGTATTTAGAAAGAATGAAATAGAGGACCTCAATTGAACGGTTTAGCGCACATAAACAGAATCGACATTGTACAAGGACATAAAGCTCACGTCACACCACAAAAGAGATCCAAGAGGAGACCGAATGGCTGGTTGAGACGCACAATAAAGGGAGTGGAGCGTTCCAAGCCCCAAAAAATTGGTTCTGCATGGGAGTGAAAAGGGCAAAAAGCAACTCCGTTACCGGGGATCGAACCCGGATTTTAGCAGTGAAAGTGCCACGTCCTAGCCATTAGACTATAACGGAATTCGCCCCGAAAAAAGGCAGCGGAACATTGGAAGCCAAATATTGGTTTATCTTCACTAGCAAAAAGGGCAAAAGGTAACTCCGTTACCGGGGATCGAACCCGGATTTTAGCAGTGAAAGTGCCACGTCCTAGCCATTAGACTATAACGGAATTCGCCCCGAAAAAAGGCAGCGGAACATTGGAAGCCAAATATTGGTTTATCTTCACTAGCAAAAAGGGCAAAAGGTAACTCCGTTACCGGGGATCGAACCCGGATTTTAGCAGTGAAAGTGCCACGTCCTAGCCATTAGACTATAACGGAATTGAGACGGTTGGATCATCTGATGATGACCAACACGGTGGAAGCTCCGGTACTGGGAATCGAACCCAGGCTTCGGCAGTGAGAGTGCCGCGTCCTAGCCCCTAGACTATACCGGATGACTTGGTGATTGAAGTTGGTGGAAAGTAGCCAACAACCCAGGTTTAAGTAGCCCTCGAAACTAATAACGCTACAACTACAGAGATAAAAATGTTATGAGAAACGTAAAAGTTTTAAAGGGTCTATATATACAGAAATTAAATTAATTCTTCAAGCTTTGAGCGCACAGATTTCGGGTTTAGAGTACCTTGTGTCTCCTTCATGACCTGGCCAAGCAAGTAGGACACTGACCCCTTTTTACCACCCCTGATACGAGCCACGACATCGGGGTTATCGTTAATCACCTTCATGCAAGCCTCCTTAAGAGCCCCATGAGAAGAGGTGGCAGCTTCAGCGCTCTGGCTGAGACCATATTCCTCAATCATTCTGTCAATGTCCCAAGCCGCGTCTGGCGCAGATGCGACATGCTTTAGGAGCATCTTGCCAGTTGTACTGGAGATTGATTGTCTATCTACAGCCAGCAAAATGTCAACAAAGATTTTGAGAGGTGGCAATCTAGTCGCAACAGCTGGTAGAGCGTCAGTATCTGCTACAGCAGACTCAGTCATATCGCCAATCCACCGGTGGACCAGCCACGTACCAACCAGTTTATTCTTCTTGCCACCACGGCGTGAGAAATCATCAAACGCCTTGAAATAGAAGTCAGTGAAGCCAGGATGCTCCATGAGAGTCTTTGCATCAACAAGGGCAACCGAATGCCCTGATCCCGTAAGTACATCAAGGATGGCATCAGGGAGCACAGGGAGCTCTGATGTGATACTCTCCACAGTATCAGGATGGAGAACGAACTCAGGTAGGTCTGGGTCAGGCATGTACCTATAATCGAGAGCAGACTCCTTACCGCGGAGTCTCCAGGTCTTGTGACCGTCCCATCCTCGGGATTCGCGATGTACAGTTTCACCTGTCTCAAGACATTTAAGCTGCCGTGCATACTCTGCGCCAATGGCCCCGTAAACTGCGCTAGTGGAGAAGAGATTCTTCACCTCACATCGCTCCGTGATAGTGCCTACACTAACATTGACGTCTACACGCATGGCGCCAGTTTCCATATCGCCTGCACTGACACCAATGTGACGCAGGAGCTGCTGTAATTTTCTGATAAACACGACAGCGCTTTCCGCAGTCTCAAATTCTGGCTCCGTTACTAGCTCGATAAGGGCCGTATTGGCACGATTGAGGTCGACTCGCGAAATCCCATCAACGTAAATTGTTTTTCCAGTATCCTGCTCAAGTTGAATTTGAGAAATGTGAATTCGTTGGGGTACAGCCGATCGTTGCATATGCTGGGGATAGTCTCTCGCGGCGAGGTCGAGGTAACCGTTTTTGGCAAATGGTTCCACATGTTGAGTGATCTGGTAACCGAGAGGTTGGTCTCTATACATATAATGCTTTCTGTCAAAGCTGAATTTGGGCGCTATCTCCGCATTGAGGGCTACACCTGCTCTAAGTGCGAGGCGAAGGCAGTCGAGTGACAAAATAGGCTGCGTGCCCGGAAGCGACGCGTCGAAAAACGACACATGTGAGTTGGGCGGTGCATGAAGCACTCCAGGCCGCGTGTCCGAGAACAATTTGCGGGCGGCCTGAAGCTGAGCGTGTACCTCAAGGCCGACTTTTAAAGCCCGAGACATTGTACACACTAGCCAACTTACTAAGGTCAGAAATGAGCCGATTCGACTAACTAGCGTAATTTGGCGATTTGAAGTTGAATTACTAGCTTTGTTAAGAAGTATGAATATAATATACAGAGAACAACACTAAGTAGACGACGAGGCACCAGCTCGGAGGGTGATATATTTATTAACTCGTAGCTATTGTGATTTGTTCTCACAGACATGTCGTGCCAATTTCATCGCATCAATTGTCGTCTCATCAGCTGATGGGACTTGGCATTTAATTCACCTCATTCGACAAGCTTCACGTGTCTGAGCTTAGGGCGAACAGGGGGAATTAAAAAAAAAGTTGGGGTGGGAACGGCGACCCTCAAGGAAGAGAAAATATTAACTGAACTTCCAACGAGCACCACAGTTTTCACAGGTGCAGAACGTCGTGAGGGGTTCATCGGCACTGCGTGTTTGCATCTGGTAGTAAGAGACTTTCTTTTGTTTGCACTTACCACAAGTAAATCTGTCCGTGACAGCCCGGGTCTCAGTTGCGCCACGGGCGTTGAACAGGTTCTGTTTGGCAATCTCTTCCATCTCTTTCTTAAGCCCGTCATGTGCCATTTCTTGGGGTGACATTTGGCGCAGTCTCTCACCGGAGATGGCACCCTTTACAACCTGTTCGCGGAGGGTAGGGTTCTTGGGGTCCTTGAGGTTTATATACAGGGAGCGCATCTTCTTACGATAGGCAGGGGTGGTACCACGCTCGGCAGCAAACACTGCGGACTCGACATCCTTTGCTGCGGCAATCACAGCTTTTGGCGGCGCGTCTGAGTCGACCACAAGCGCATTGTAGGTGATTTCAATGCAGCTATTGCGGACAGAGTCCTTATAAATACTAGTGTCAATACCGTCCGCTTTAGCACTGCGAGGCTTATCGCTTTTATAGACTGCCGAGGAGCTTTCTATATTGATTGCCTCTGGTTCCTTGGCGTCTTTTGAACCAGGCTCCTTCGCGTCTTTGGCATCTTTCGCGTTGTTGGTCTCTTTTTCATGCTGAGTCTGAGTCTGAGCCTGAGCTTGAGCTTGAGCTTGTTGTTTCCGTTTTGCCAGTTTCTGACGTTGCACTTGCTCCTTCCACGAGTCCACCAATTTTTTCACGAGCGAACTAACGCGTGTGTCCGAGTGCGAACGCAGCTTGTTGACCGCCACACCGAGTTTGGTTTCGCGGAGGACGGCCTCGGTTGGCCGGAACTTCACCTTCAGCTGTTGCAGAACCTCGAGCTGCCGGTCAGCACTACCGGCGCCCTCGAGCTCCTTCATGAGCCCGCGTATCTCCTTCACATCCATGGCAATGCACGTTCAAGGCCAAGATATCGGTCCACAAACACCTCGAGATATCGGCGGCAGAGTGCTGGCTAAATGAGTTCCAGGATGTTAGTAATAAACTGATCGATAGATCACAATCACGTGACAGATGGAAACTGCTCACACAACCGCTCTGCGGAAGATTCTGGCACTGCTCTTGGCTGGGTCATTAGGCTAAGCAGCTAACCGTCGTGCTGGTCAGCATCTCTCTCTCTCCATCTGGAGCTGCCTCTTTCTCTCTCATCTATCCTTCCGTTGCCACTAACGTTTGATTTATCGACGCTCGGCAAAAATGTACCCCTCAATGGGTCTTCGGCAACTCGTGCGGCCTCTGGCTCTGAGTCCGCTGCGCTTGAGCCGAAATAGGGCATTGTCTAGCTTCACAGCTCGGCCCCAGCCATCACAGTCGCTAATGAGCCGGACGTTGGCAGGTCGATTCCATGGATCTGTTCGAAGTATTTGGGGATTTGGAGGTTCGACCGGAGCTACTGGGTCCCCTGCGGGATCGATGACGGCGACGATGTTAAGCCAAAAGGAGCAACTTGCCAACCGGAACCTCGGCGACCCTGTGGTCCAAGAACAGTTCTTCCGTGACTTGTTGCAGGCACATTATCCACGCTTGGTGATCCAGCGATTCGAGACCGCTGGCGTCGGTCGTAGTCACGCCACCGAGGAGTTGTATATCAAGGCTCTCCAACAGGCAGGCTACGAAGCAAAGGCGCGGATGTTTGCTTCGACTCGTGACCCCGCTGGTGCCACTTCCTCGACAGGTGCTTCAGCGTTCACGTCTTCGGGATCTGCTCATGATCCTGTCCACGTAGTTGTTAGCGAAACTCCTTTGTCGATTGTATTCAAGTGGATCAAGTGGTTGATTCCAATGGCGCTTGCAACTTATGTGATTGCGCTTGTGGTGAACTTCTTCAGCGATTCTTCAGCAGTATTTAAAGGACCTGGAGGTGGATTCGGTGACCTGAACGGCTCTAAGCTTGACCAGGTCCGTGGCGAGACCTCTACTGTGCGTTTCAGCGACGTTCTCGGCGTCGATGAGGCACGCTCTGAGCTTGAAGAGATTGTCGAGTTCCTCAAGGACCCTGCTCAATTCACGGGGCTTGGTGGCAAGATGCCTAAGGGTGTGCTTCTTACTGGCCCACCCGGTACTGGTAAAACTCTATTGGCGCGAGCTGTGGCTGGTGAAGCCGGTGTGCCGTTCTTCTTCATGTCAGGCTCTGAGTTCGACGAGCTTTACGTAGGTGTTGGCGCTAAGCGCGTCCGTGAGCTGTTCCAAGCTGCTCGTTCTAAGGCTCCAGCGATTGTGTTCATTGATGAGCTTGATGCAATCGGTGGAAAGCGTAATCCCAAGGACCAGGCTTATTCGAAGCAGACTCTCAACCAGCTACTCGTAGACCTTGATGGTTTCAACCAGAGCACAGGTGTTATCTTTATTGCTGCGACCAATTTCCCTGAAATGCTGGACAAGGCTCTCACACGTCCTGGTAGATTCGACAAGATCGTCAATGTTGAGCTGCCTGATGTGCGTGGCCGCGCAGCCATTCTTGAGCACCACATGAAAAATGTGGAAATTGACAATAATGTCAATGTAATGAACCTTGCTCGCGGTACTCCGGGCTTTAGCGGAGCTGATTTAATGAACCTTGTGAATCAGGCAGCAATTTATGCCTCGCAAAAGAAGGCGCGATCAGTAATGATGAACCACTTTGAGTGGGCCAAGGACAAGATTTTGCTTGGTGCAGAGCGCTCGACTATGGTCATGACAGAGGAAACCCGTCGGAACACTGCATTCCACGAGGCAGGACACGCTATCATGGCCCTATTCACACCGGGAGCAACACCATTGTACAAGGCGACAATCCTTCCACGCGGATCTGCTCTTGGCATCACTTTCCAACTCCCCGAGCTTGACAAGTATGATCAGACCCGTTCGGAGCTGCTCGCTCGTCTTGACGTGTGCATGGGCGGCCGTGTCGCCGAAGAAATGATCCAGGGCCCCGAGAATGTTACCTCTGGGTGCTCTAGCGACCTTAGAAGCGCTACAAATGTTGCTAAGGCAATGGTCACTTCATACGGCATGAGTGATCGCATTGGACCTGTCGATCTTGCAGAGCACTGGAGCGACTGGTCGCCCTCAACACGACACCTTGCTGAAGAAGAGATCCGCGACTTGCTGCTGGCTAGCGAAGTTCGCACTCGCAAGATGCTCCAAGACAAGTCCCTTGAACTTGATCGCTTGGCGCAAGGCCTGATTGAGTACGAGACACTCGATAAGGAAGACATTGAGCGCGTCGTTCGTGGTGACAAGATTGTCAAGGACCGCCAGTGCACCAATACGGTTGTCAAGAGTGACGACATTCGCGACAAACGCGGCCACGCTCTCGCTCGTACGGAGACTAACGGCTAGTACGCGAAAACATAACGACAGTATATATTATATCCTTTAGAGCCCGGTTTAAGCCGGCTGTACTAAAATATCCAGCACTCGCATTTGTATTGTGTATGATACTTACATTCTGCGTGAGTTAAGTACTCTTCATGATTGGCTTCGACCGGGATTTGAAATTTACGTTTCTAACATAGCCTATGGCTTAAAAAACGGCGATACCATACAGGAATCTGAGAAGTTTGATCCAAGTCACAGTTTGTCAATTCTAAAGTTTGAAAGTGATGTTCAGAAGACATCGATATTGTTCATCACACATTCGTCTCTGGAGGAAGAGTCAGCTCTCAGCCGTTGTCATATCAGCCGTGGGCTCCAGCTTTAGACATCATTCGTGGACATCCATTAACATATCTACTGTAGCTCGACGACAATAGCCAGAGGCTAGTGCTAATGGATGAGTAGAAGGACTGAGCCAGTCCATTGTGATCAGCTGCCAGCCAATTTCGTCTCCAGTGCAGTGAATAACCGTTTCTGGACAAATATGTGGATTGTGACCATATAGTACTTTATAGAAATTTCATTTTAACTAAATTCATCTTGCACGTCATGTGCGTGCATCGCGTCGTGTAGGTTAAATGGATGCAAGTGGTTATACGCATGGAAGTGTGAGCGTAGCCAGAGAGCCCTTAGTATTTGACAGCTTTGGAAGGCACCTCGGTTAAACAAGGCTTATGGCGGGGACCCTTCGTTACCCCACAATATCCGGATGCAGTGTTCCGATCACGTGACTACAAGAGGTATCGTCGATCGAAAGCTATAAATTGTGCAGACTTTCTTTCGCAACATCCCGTCTAAAATATAAATCAACAATGGCGAGACTTACTACGTGGCTAACCCAGAAGGTTGGCGTTCGCTACCCTTTTATTCAAGGTGGCCTACAGGCTGTGGCAACTGCTGAGCTTGTTTCCGCTGTTGCCAAGGCCGGCTGCCTTGGCTTCCTGTCTGCATTCACCCAGCCTGACCCCGAGTCTCTTCGTCGCGAGATCCGCAAAGTGAAGGAGATTGCTGGCGAGCATGCTATCTTCGGCGTGAACTTCACTATGTTGCCTGCGTTGAACCCGCCTAACCACGCTGCATTTGCCCAGGTGGCCGTTGACGAGGGTATCACTGTGTTCGAGACCGCTGGAAATCCCAAGCCTGTGCTCGCTGTTCTCAGACAAGTGCCTAATGTTATCGTGATTCACAAGTGTGTGACCATTGAGCATGCTATCAAAGCCGAGAAGGCAGGTGTCGCTGCGGTGTCTATCGATGGCTTCGAATGTGCTGGGCATCCTGGCGAGGAGGATGTGACCTCACTCATTCTTATCGCCCGTGCTCTACAGGTGTTGTCTATCCCTGTTATTGCATCTGGAGGCTTCGCTGATGGCCGTGGGTGCGCTGGTGCCCTTGCAATGGGCGCCGCCGCAGTGAACATGGGCACGCGCTGGCTCGCGACTGTCGAGGCTCCAATTCACGAGAACGTCAAACGTGCAATTGTCGCTGCTAAGGAGACCGACACTGCTCTCTTGTTGAAACCGTTGAACAATTCTGTCCGGTGTTACAACAATAGCGTCGCCAAGGCAGTGCTCGCCGAGCAGGACAAGCCTGGGTTCGAGTTTGGCAAGGTCGCACAGCTCATGGCGGGTGCCCGTGGTCGAGAAGTCTATAAGACTGGTGACGTGGACCGTGGAATCTGGTCCCTAGGTGAAGCGGCTGGCCTTATCACTGATTGCCCGACGTGTGCCGATTTGGCGAAACAGCTCGAGCACGACACCATTGAAGCTCTTCAGAAGAGTGCGACACTCATCACATACGATGCAAATCTTTAAGCTCTCGTATAATTTTTGATTAAAGTGGATAAACTTTATTTCCTAGAAGGGAATGTCCCGAGTATTGTGGACTACATCATTAGATTCAACTGAAACTGGAGAAGTTGTCGAAGTTCGAAACACGTGACACAGGGCTTTGTTTGGGCTGCTTGCTTTAACAAGTTTGTATCTGAGAATAACAATGGCTTCAACATACAGTCTGTACTTTCTTCGAGTTTCAATTTTGTTTCCAAAGACTGAAATGAACGGAAGTTTTAGCTTAAATATAGTGCTGTTGAGCAGTGGCATGCAGAGCTTCTGGCTGGAGATAAAGGGGCCTGAGGCTTTAGTAACAAGGTACCTCTCACCGTGCATTGCTCGCCTCCAATGGTCGATGATGCGTCCGTGCAGGCGCTGATGGAAATCACTCAGTGCTCTTCTGAGAGGGCACATGCATTGTTAGAAGCTGCCGGAAACAGTCTGGATACGGCTGTGACCCTCCACTTCGATGATGCAAGTCATGCTGGCACGCAACCAACCCAGCCACCAGCTCAAGCTCAGGCTCGGCCAGCGCATGCCCCGGCAGCTGGACCCCAGGCTCGACACATACCAATGTCGCTCATGGAGGAGCTCAACCAGGATCTTGTTCGTACCACAGCTCCGCGCCAGGGACCTCGCCCAACAATGTGGGAGGCAAGTCCGGGATCACTGCTGATGATGGCCCTGTTTCCCGTGAAGCTTGTGCGACGCGTTGTGCAATGGATGCTTTGGCTTGTTGGTCTACACACACGAGAACCCACGAATACCCGACAAAGATTCGACGCGAAACTCAATTCCTCTCGGTATCGACAAGCAATTGAGCGCAATTATAGTCCCGCGCCGTTTTTGTTCCAAGGTGGTTATCTTGAAGCTCTCAATCGGGCCAACTCCGAACTCAAGAACCTTGTGGTTGTGCTCACAAGTGACATTCATGAAGATACGCCCCGATTCATAAAACATGTGCTTTTAGGTGAACGTTTTCAAACCGACATTGCCGATCGTGACGACGTGATTATCTGGGGTGGCTCCGTACAGGTATCAGAAGCATTTTTACTGGCTGGAGAACTGCAAATGACGTCTTTGCCACTTGTTGCATTGATCGCTCCTAGCCCTAAAACGCCGCAAAGCTCTACTATCGTCATGGCCGCCCTTGAGCGATTCCAAGGCTCTAAATACATTGACGCTAATGGTGGCCGACTTGCTAGCGCGATTGAGGCTGCAATTGAAGACCACGCTCCTAAGATTATGGCCCTCCGGCTCGAGCGCCAGCGGCAGTCAAGCGATCGCGAAATCCGCGCCGAGCAGGACTCGGCGTACGAGCGCAGTCTTGCTGCCGATCGCCAGCGTGCTGCCGAGCGTCGCGCAACAGAAGAACAAGCGCTCGCTGCTGAGCTAGCGCAGAATCGGCAAAAACTTGAGCAAGCTGCGCTCCGGCAAAGTCTCACAGCAAAGTTTGCTGCCAACGAGCCAGTTCAAGCTGATGGTGCGACCCGCATCCTTATTCGCATGCCTGATGGCCATCGTGTTGTTCGTTGGTTCAGTGGAAGTGACCCGATCTCGACAATCTACGACTATATTTTGACTACCATTCCGCAGAGCGAAGAGGAAGAAGAAGCCGATTTGGACCCAGCAGCTCAAATCTCTCTCGACGGAGTTCTACCTGTCTATAATTTTGAGCTGATGAGCCCAATTTTGCGTCGTCCAGTGCCACCAGATCGAGACACCCCCATTGCTGATGAGCCTGCCCTATGGCCTAATGGCTCTGTGGTTGTTGACTTTGAGTAACTTTTTAAACATTTTTATTTAGACAGAATTAGCCACTGAGCAGTTGCAGGCTATTTTTTTCACCTCTTAATTTTCGGTCAATGTCCACAGAGTAAAAGGCCCAACATTTCAAATCTCCCGGTGTTCTTTCCATACACTATCGAACATGGGGACAATGCTTCATAGTACATGTACATACCAGGATACTCGCGAGCAAAATTAGCGCTATCAGTTGCCCGTAGGGGCATCTAGCGTGCCCTTAATTTTTAGCGCGCAAGATTGCAGCTTAGCCGCGCTCTGGGGGATCTGCGCTTATTCGATACGGTGATTAGGGAAGTATGGATGAGGGGCTGAAGTAAAGATAAAGCAGCGGGCTGTTTTCGTTTGGAAAAATAGGATGAAACCAATCGTTATCAGTTTTTCATTTTAGATTTGTCGTTCCACTTAGATAGCTCAAAGGGAAAGTCCGACTTGGGGACTTTTTTTCCGCAGAAGCTAAAATGGTGTGGGACTGGCTAGGCCCCTCGCCCTGGCTCGCATGAGGGGAAGGGTTTCCCCTCGAATTGATCTACGATTTACACTCCTCTGTGGGGTGGCTACTCGAGATATTTAGGGTAAGATCTTCACCTTATAAGATAGCAAGCTGATTTTGATCTAATATAAAGCGGGACATATTCAATATTTGGATGCACCACGAAACGAGACAAGATGGATTCAGATTACAAGTTAGGTGAAAAGTCCGGAATTATCACCGAAGTTGGTGAGCTCGATAACACGAGCGAAATCCTCGCCTCGCAGGGTCTTGCACGCACCTTGACTGCGCGGCATCTAGTTATGATAAGTATTGGTACGAGTATTGGCATGGGCCTCTGGCTTGGCTCCGGCACGTCATTAAGGAGCGGTGGTCCCGCGGGCATGTTCCTTGGATATGTTCTTGCATCATCAGTTGCGTGGACCCTTAATCAAGCAATAGGAGAGATTGCCATTCTGTATCCTGTGCCTTCACCGTTCGCACAATGGAGTGTTAAGTTCATCGATCCTGCATGGGCCAGCACGTTATGCTTCACTTACTGGTTCTCATATTGTGTGACCATGGCGAACGAGCTGCAGGGTTGTGCCACAGTAATGAAATTTTGGACAGCGAAAGTACCTACCGCTGGATGGCTGAGTATTTTCCTTGTCGTTATTGTCGCAATCAACTGCTTGCCAGTCATTGCATTTGGAGAGATTGAAATGGTCATGAGTACCATCAAGTTTTTATGGATCATTGTGGTGATCGTAGCTTGCATTGTTGTGTCGAAACGCCAGAATATTGGATTCCACTACTGGCGCACGAACCCGTTCCCGCATGGATTCAAAGGATTTTTGTCAGTTATGTCCACGTGTATATTTGCCATGGTCGGTTCCGAACTTACCGGTCTTGTAGCTCCCGAGGCCAAGAATCCACGACGTGCTGTTCCGCCGGCAGTAAACTCGATTTGGCTTCGCCTTGGGTTGTTCTATATCATTGGTTCACTGATGACGACCATCTCTGTCCGACCGAACGATCCGAACCTTTTCGGTGGCTCTGGCACCAATGCATCTCCCTTCGTTATTGCCTATCGACGGGGTGGCATTCCAGGACTCGCACACGCCATGAATGCTATTATTCTGCTCAGTACTGTTTCGAGTGGTAGTGCCCAAACCTATGGCGGTTCACGACAACTCATAGGAATGGCCCAGATGAAGATGGCTCCAAAGATCTTCAAGAAAACCGACAAGTCTGGACGGCCCTGGCCTGGTTTGCTTTTGACCTTCTTGGTCGGTGGAGGACTATGCTACCTAAACGTGTCGCAATCGGGTGCAGACGTGTTCGAGTGGTTTTCGAGCCTCTGCTCACTGAGCGTCTTATTCGTTTGGTCGACCATCTTCATTTGCCATCTGCGATTCAGGTTTGCGTGGAAGGCACAAGGCCGCCAGTTGTCAGATCTTCCATGGAAGTCATATCTCGGCGTTTGGGGCTCGTTTTACGGGCTGACTATCTGCATTTTGCTCTATGTCTCGCAATTCTACTTGTCAGTTTGGCCATTAGGTGAAAAGACGTCAGCGAGAAACTTCTTTGCCACGTATATTTCTGTTGTCCTAATTGTTGTTTGGTACATTGGGGCCAAGATCTATTATCGCGGCCCATTCTATGTGAAGCTTCAAAACGTTGACCTCGACAAAGGTCGAATGTACTACACAGAAGCAGATTGTGAGAAGAGGCATTTCACACTCAATCCGAAGAAGGTGAGCAAGGCAATGGTCGACTTTGTCCGCGGAGAAGATTGACCAAACTAACGTAACATTTCAGTTTTTGGTAGTAAAGCTTCCGAACGAGTATCACTTCGGACCCTTTTCTAAGGGTGCCAATTAGATCGGTTGTACATAACGAAGAAAGCGTGAGAAACAATCGTTGATAATAGGAGCTAGGAAAAGTCGGAAGTTTAGGAACTTAAATCCGTCGATCGGAAAGTCGCGCTAATAAGACGATTACTTGGTAAAATCAGAGGCGGCTTCCACTCGAAGGAGCCTTGCTTGGCGAAGAAAGCCAGCGCTTGAGCGTTTGGAGGATGAAGTACGTAGCAGGAGTACCCGGTCCAGTCACAGTCACGTCGTGGAGGCCTCTGGGCTCCTCATACTGCAACACAATATCGGTGCGTTCCATGAATCTCATGTTCACCTCGCGCAAAGACTCGTCACCGCCCCAAACAGCGAGTGTACGCTCCGGGAACACATTAAACCAGTAGTCAGGAGGCGTTGCCTCCGCCAGCATACTAACTTTCGGGTCGTTGTGGATTTGCTCGGGTGTAGCATACAAAGTAGAAGCCTTATAGGTATTGTGGTGAGGCACATAGTCTGCAATGCGCCTGACAGGGGTTGCTGCTGCCTCAGACTCTAGGCGGAACCAACCCGAGATGAGCACGACCGCCCAGGCAGGAGGGGACCCTCGGTCCTTGAGTGAACGGGACACGGCCGCAGTCATATTTCCACCAGCCGAGTCACCAGCAAAGATGATGCGGTTGCAAGTCTTCGTGAGCTCGTCATAGGTGGCCAATGCCTCGTTGAGCTGCACGGGGTACTTTGCGTAAGGCGTAATTGTGTAGTCGAGTGCCAGAATGCTCACGCGCTCGTTGCGGAGTTTCCGAGCAACATAACCAAGCCATTTAGCTTGGTACTCGAGCATCTTAAGCATATAGGCGCCACCGTGGAAGAACAAAATCACAGGGTCGTCCTTAGTGCGATTGGGGACCTCGTGGATCCAGCGAGCACTCGCGTCGGGAACATGGAATGGAGTGTTATAGTTGTTGAGGCCAGGTCCAACCATACGACGTGTCAACCACTTGTTCAACATGGCCTCCATTGGTACGACAGGAATCAATGCGTGAAGCTGTTCCTGACTGAGCTCATCGAAACCGGTCTTGAGCAGGTTGGCCCACAAGTGAGTAGTCAAAGTTTCGTTCAGCGGGTGCCAGTAGTGCTCAATTGTCCATCCAATCGACCGTATAGGCACTCCGATCACATACAAAATTATGCCAAGCTTCTCTTTCAGCGACAGGGCCTTGAGGTGTGGTTTTTCTTTCCACTCCCGGTGTTCGAATCGTGGCATGATGTAAACGTGTAGCTTTTGAATGGAGGCTTGGTGAAAAGTTGGTGGCTCTGAAGTTGCTCCAGCACTATAAGAATTCAGAGCTGTATTTAATGTCTGCAATATCCCGGGCGCCTGTTATTAGGTGGGGTCAGAAGGTGTGGGGAAACCGGTAACAGTCAGCTGCAGATCCATACATAAACTGTGTGTCTCGGCATCGGATAAGAAGGGGTGTGAATAAGCCCGTCCAAGCCAGCGAGCCAATCCGCAGCGAGCCTGGGATCTTTTCTTTTAGTGTAAAGAGATACATGAAGGCTCGAACTAATTGAAACTTCAACAGCAATTGCTGTTCCTTCGACTCTCGCCATGTTATATAAATCGTCAACCTCGACCCAAACCTTTCGGAGAAAACTCACCCCCCTCGTGGGCTCCCGAGATGCCCGAAATGACATGCGCAAACAATTCCAAATCCAGAAAATGGGCAGGCTTACACGGTGACATATCCGTGCACGTAAATAGAATTCACACTGGCTTTGGTCTCGTAGTTGAAAACACCCCGTGCTGTGAATTCAGCACGCGCACGTGAAGAGTGAAACATGCGATGAAGTTTCACGCCTATTACCCTAAACACGTGTAAGCGGACCACTGCCCGATAGTAAAAATAATTTAGGGGAGAAGCCTTCAGAGGAAGTCCAAATTATTAGCTAAGCAGTAAACTCTCACGACGCGACGCGACATGGACGACAAACTAGCTCAAGTTTGGCTGGCTTCGACGGCCGAGAAGCATTTGTCGCGTACTGATGTTGACGGATTGAATGTGAATGCAGCAGCTTCTGCTCTTCGCCGACCCAAGGAGACGCCAATGCCGCTCAGGGTTGAGGGCCAGCTGGTCTATGGCCTTTCTCACATTTTGAGTCGTAAGGCGCGTTATCTACTCCGCGACAGTACTGCCACCGACAAAAATCTCGCGGACGCATTCAAAAAGCTGGTGGTACGCCAGGGAGATGCTGGCGAGACGTCTATTATGGTCGACCTGGGCGATATGGACCTGCCAGACGCGTCACTCATGGGTTCGCATGCACGCACCCGTACTCGTGCTCACCACAGGGCCCGCGATATGTCAATTGACGATGTGATGCGTGATGATGATGCTCCAAACCTGAGCACACAACCCCCTGAAGAGGCTGAGCCCCGATCTGAAGGAGACATGCAAGTGCTTTCTGGACTGCAGCTTGACAACGACGACTTTGGACCTGATCTAACTGCTGGACAGCTAGGTTCATCATCCCCACCACATGAAGCAAACACCCCGGCAGATCTTGGCCCCCAGGAATACGAAGGTGGCGACTTTGGCGGTGAAGATTTCGGGGGCGAAGACTTTGGAGGCGAAGACTTTGGAGGTGATGACTTTGGAGACGATCTCTCGGTTGTTGATCTTGGCGACACTTCTACAATTATAAGGCCCCAGCGTCGACGCAAGCGTGGCGCATTGGTTGACGAGATTATTGAGATTGTGCGTCCGTCGCGACCACCGCGTCAGATCCTTCGGCCTGAGCTCAATTTCGACTTGACTAGTGCTGCGCCCGCTACTGCCCCACCTGACAAGATAGCTCTCAACATAGAAGTCGAGCGTTATTTGGATCCTGTGTTTGTTGCTGAGGAAATGAAGCGCCGTCGAGTCGGCACCCAGATTCACAGCTCTACCGATGGTGATGACCATCGTGAGGTCATTGATAACGATGCTGATGGGAATGACTTTGGTGGTGACGACTTTGGTGGTGATGACTTTGGTGGTGACGATTTCGGCGGCGAAGACTTTGGAGGGGACGATGCTACGAATGAAAATGAAAACTTTGGCGAGTCCAGACCAGTGTCTCAGGCAACCCAAGAAGCAAATGATGAAGATGATGCAGAGCAAGCTGAGCGCGATGCTCATATTGCCCGACGTGCTATCGAATCTGCTCTCGAGAGCCATCCGAGCGGTTGTGCCTTCCAGGAGATTCCAGGCACTTTCAACTCTCGAACGCGGGCAGCTGCGTTCGTGGAATTGCTCGGCCTGGCAGCACGAGGCCAGGTGTCTGTACGCCAGAGTACCGCTTACGGGGCTATTAACATAAGTGCATAAAAACATCATTCGTCTATAATAATTACGCTGGATCGGGTGGGTGTTAAATCAACTTTAATAAATAAATAAATAAGCCTAACATCACTCGCAGGTCAAAGTTCATGACGGAAAGTTGACGAGAATGCTGTCCAATTAGCATCGGTTGCATCTACCGCCGGCACGCCAAATACATGGGCGCCTCCAGGGCCACTCCCAAGTATGTGCATCGTTGAACCCCCTGCTCGTGCCCATTGCAGTTTATACAGAGGTGTGGGTGTTGTTAACGAATGTACTGGAGCCGCTTGGCTGCGCGAAAGATCCCACACTTGGATCCCTGCATCACAGGCAGCAGCAAATATCGACGGGTGTCCGGGGTACCAAGCTATATCATACACGGTGACATCAGTAACGATCTCCAAAGACTTTACCATAGGGGGTTCGGTGGTGTCCACGGGTGCAATCGCCACTGACCATAGGATAAGTTTCCAATCCAACGCGGCGCTGACCATCCAACATCCATCGCTGGCATCTGCAGACCCAGGTCGCATGGGTCGCATGGCCAGAGCAGTAATTGGTCCTTCATGCACAGGTTCGACTGAGGCAATGACGTTCCCCCGTTCACGGTTGCGTCCGCGAGCATCATCATCATCTTCCAGTCGCTCATTCCAGGACATCCAGACGATTTGACCTGCAAGTGTGCCAACAAACGCACCGCCGAGGTGGTGTGGATGTAAAGAAAGAGCAGTGGAAGGAACACCCGAAACACCCACGCTCGCCAATGCCGTATGAGGCGGCGGGACGAGAGCTGCCCGGGTCTGCGGACGTGCAAGCATATCCGGCAGCCACGTGCACACAGATCCATCACTGCTAAGTGTTGCAAACAGGTCATCTGCAGCCCCTGGGACAGCTTCAATGGCAATGACCGCTTCTGTGTGACCTTTACCATCGAGCTGTGACCGTAGAGAGGGCATGAGATCTATGCGGCCCCCCGCATCGAGGTTCCAGCGCAGCACTTGACCATTAGATCCACCCCCAAGCACAATGTTGGCGCTGCGCTGAGAAAACGCGAGGCAAACGATATTAGTCGCGCTACTGAGCGTGTACTCGGGCATGTCTGGGGCATCGAGGCTCCATACCTGACATGTATTCGATTCACGATTACAAGTTGCCGCAAGCTCGGTGAACATTGGCGACCACGCGACATTTGTTGTTGTGACAGTACCGAGTCGACTCTCTTCAACAATGGCTCCACCGCTACCTTTTAATGGTGCTTGAGCAGAGGTTATTTGGTTGTAGGACTTAATCGGTTGTGCACCAGCATTAGCTCGTGCCAGGGCTCGCCAGGCATCATCCAGGAAATGGAGTAGAGATTCTGGAGGTTCGTCGACCATATCAAGCGAGAATCTGGGCTCCTCTTTTGCTTTTATTGGTTGCGGTTTTTCATTTAATGGCTGATTGTCAGTGTTAGTGTCCAGAGCCTGTAATTCAGAGCTTATCTGTTCATAGTCTGTTTGAGTCTCTTTGTTATAAGTGACGGGCTTATCCAAAGAGAACAAAACAGCCGTTGATACGGCTAGGTTCCTTGGCTGCTTCGGTGAGGACTGTTCCTGCCGCGAGTCTTCGGGCATAGAGCTGGCTTGAGCATCTCTTTGACGCCTAAGCTCTGCAAGCCGAGCTCTACGAAGCTCTATCTCCGACTGCAGGCTCATACTTTGTAGCGCAACCTTGCAACAGTGCCAAAAAACACCAAAAACAGTATTGATGTCGAGTCGCGATCATCACTAAGCCATTTTACCAGACACCTCCAAGTGCGATTTCCAGTTGAGCTGTGATTGTTTGTACGGTTCGAGCGTTTACGGTGTCGTGCTGAGGTAGACGTGGCCGGGAATTGTGAATGGCTGATCCAAATCTTGATCTCGAGTCTCTTATCGACAACGTTGGCGCTGGCCGCCTCACTGCCCGGCGGACCCCTGAACTTACAGCGTCAAGCCGCCTCGCCAAATGGGCAATAGCCGAACGTATGGCACCTACGGTGCTAGAATACCAACAAGAGCTGCTCAATACCTGTATGAGTGAGGTTCGAGAACTCATTGCATATATTGAAGAAAGTTCGTTTGCATTACAAGAGGAGGTTGACGCACCACGACCTGCCGATCAGACAGCCACTGTGACGGCCGCAGACATCAAGATTCGTCTTTTGGTAGTCGAGACAGAACTTGAACGCGTCAAATTTGTGGTGCGCAACTACCTGCGTGCCCGCATCGCCAAAATTGATGCGTACCTCGTTCATTACGCGGTCACGGATGCCCCTGAGCTGAGCACGAGCGAGAAAGCCTATGTCCAGCAGCATCTTGCCTTGCTGCACAAACACTATCGTTCAAGCTTCCTTGGAGCACTTCCGGATGACCTGGATGGCTTGGCGGATGAGTCGAGTGCGATGTCGATGGTCGATGCACCAGATCTTGATAAGCCCGTAGCCTTGAGGGTGGTAAAGCATGCTGGCAACGTTGCTGCAGGCACCGACGTGGTCGAGCTCGAGCGAAATGGCGTTTACATGTTGCGGTATTCTGCCATCGCCCATCTTGTTGGTGATAGTGTCGAGCTTGTTTAGCGCACGCATCCCAAGCATACAGATATCACCGCTGGGTCGCATTATGTGCGGCCTCTAGATCTTTTTGCGGTTATTTATTATTTCAAGCATTGTTAGTCTGGCCCCTGGTGATTCACTTGTTTATCTTCACCGTTAGGTATCGCCTGGAAACAGTACGACAAGCCAAATTAAAGTTCATTGAAGATCATTCAACTCGATTATAATCTTATTTCTATCTAACCCCTGATTTTACATTCAAATCTCTCGAGAGATCTCGACACACTCCGCATTCATTCATTCAGATCCGTTGAAATTCGAAAGTGTGGGGATGTAGTCAGCATGGACGACGACAGACGGCAGGCGCCTAGGCGATTGTTATCGTTCGATGCGAGCCAGGTCTCGCTCGCACGTATCGGAAAAGCTTTTTACTCGGCAGCAACTCCGTCAAGCGTGTCTGGAGCTCAGCTGGCCGTCGATGACTTTCGACATCGCCGTTTCGAGGTTCCACCAGATGTGAGCTATCGCGTTCGCGGCGCAGTGCAGGCACTAGCGTCGTCGCCCTCACGAAGATACGCAGCGATTGCCTCCAAAGAGTCTTTGGATGTGCTTGATGTTGGAGGCAGCAATCCACCTACTGTGTCCTACTCAACAAAACTCGACAAAAAGTACCTGCCAACAGCGTTGGTTTGGGGCCGTCACCAGCTGGGGTCGACGCTAGCTCTGGCTACGAGTGGAGGCACATTGGCACTATATAATGTTTCGGACAGTAAGGGCCTCGAGCTACAAGTGCCAACAGTGAAGCTTGGCCTTGGACTTTCACTGAACTCGCTGGACTTTCTTCATGTCGCACCTGGCAACCTGCTATTGGGTGCTTCAAGCGATGGTGCTGTGAGGTTGTGGGATCTCCGGCTCGCCCCCAAAAAGTCAATGCTAGTCTTTCAGCGCCAGGGTGACATTGCTCGCGAGGTGGCCATGAAACCAGATTCTGACACCAAGTTTGCCGCGATATACGATTCGGGAATAGTCCATTGCTGGGATCTGCGCCATGGCCAGCAGCCAGACCTTCGAATTAATGCACATCAGCAAGGTCTTACTCTCGATTGGCACCCGTCAGAGAATTACTTGGCAACGGGCGGCCGCGACAGGCTCCTTCAGGTCTGGTCAGTTGGCCAGGGTGTCCAGGCTGCTTCTTCGGCAATTGCACTCCCAGTTTATACAATCCATACACCCAGTGCAATATCGAAGGCAAGGTGGTTACCACGGCCGAGTAGCACTGGTATCGCTAACGCTGCCCTCGTGACATGTGGACGAGCTGTACCGGGTATGGAGCGGGGGTCATACAGTTTCTGGGAGCTCAATCGGCCGTTCTTGCCCAGCTATGTTGTTGAAAAGCACAATGCTCCCATTGCAGATCTTACAGCAGTGTCTCCGACGACCATTTGGAGTGCAAGTCGTGATGGGTTGTTTGCGGTGACAGACGTGCGTAACGAGCCTCGTGTTGACGCCAATTTCAGCCCGGCGCTTTTCTGTTGGTCTTCCACAAACATGTGCGCCACGGCATTTCCTGACCGGTCCAGCCCGTCCTCAATGGCTGCAAGCCCGAGTCCAGGTCTCATGACGCATCGCCACTCTAACAGCGTCTCCCATTCGCGTCCACAAACTGTTTCTCGCGGTGTGCATCCACAGCTTCACACATCGCACTTCCATCCTGGCACTTCTACGCCTGAGATTGTTGCGTCTCCAACATCCACCACCGACGCGAGTCTCGCTGGCGGCTCGGCAGCCAACACGGCATTCAATAGCGCTGCAACCAGCGCAGTAGGTACTCCGGCAATCACCTCTCCTCTGGCCCCCTTGGCACCTCCGAGTACTGGAGTGTCGCCTTCAAATAGGTATGCACCGCTTATTGAAAGCTCTGGCGAAGGTCAGCCGCTGTCGTATTCAGCAAGCTCTGGCCCACCACCAAGCTTTAATTCAAGCTATATTGAGCGTGACGATTATTTCTCGCTGCAAAAACGGCGGGCAGAACGGGGATGTAACCCGATCGTGATCATGAATATGCCTTATGAGGATGGTCAAGCGCGACGCAAAGCTGCAAATGAGTTGATATTTGATCGCCCAGGTGGCTGGACGTATGGCAAGGTGTGCCGACACAATTCACGGGTGATGGGCAGTGTGGGTCGCTACCGCACCTCTCAAACTTGGCAAGCACTGGGGACTGCCATTGATGCGTTGGAGCGCGAGTTCGTCGCGAGCCTAGAGAATCCAAATGATGCTGAGCTTGCGCGACGGTTCCTTAGAGACGAGCCACCCAGTGTGAGTGCACCGGCAGCGAGTAACATGGCTGCTTTGGCGATCTCGGAGGCTGACTCGAACGACGACGATGACGACGATACGCCACCCCCGCCAGCACAGTGGCCACGCTCTAAAGTAGATAGGCTGTCCCCTCGGAGTCTTCCAAGCGATGGTGGCTTGTCGCTCCATTACCGTCAAGACCGTAGCAAAGACCAGGAGACCGCTCGAATGAGCGAAGTGGGTGCTATGTTCTATAGCTATGCGGCAGCCCAGACCCTGTCGTGGCAGTTCATGCCAATGCTGATCATGTGTACGGACCACTCGCTCGACACGTCTCTTGAACTAACTACTATTGCTCTACTAGCCTTGTTCCGGCACTTCCGCGCCTACCGAGACACGATGCATTTGAATGCCGAGGAAGTGTTTGCATCGGCAATCCGTTTGCTTCGAAGTCAAGGAAGCTTTGTCCCTGCTGCCAAGTTGTCGGGGATTGTGAAAGTGCCTATTGGCCCTGAGTTCGAACTTGATTCACCGGATACTGTCTGTGCCCATTGCGGGCATGCACTGAGTGACAATGCTGCATTCTTGGCTGGAGACGATGGTTTAATCGGATTCTGGTACTGTGGCCATTGTCGGCGACTTCTTGACGGCTGTGCTTTATGCAACGAAACAATCAAGGGCCTTGCAGTAGTGATTCTCGACTGCGGCCACAAGACGCACCGGCGCTGTTGGAAACTCTGGCTGGACCAGGCTATTCCAGAGTGCCCTGCGGGTTGCGGCCAACCTATTTAACTAAATGTAACCTAGCCCAATCTATGCAGGCACTTCCGAGATGCACGCTTAAGCAGCGCTTTGAGTAGGCCAAACGCAGGCAGATTGTAAGGCTGAGCTTTTAAGCATGGATGTAAGTAAGCTTAGGCCCCGGTCGATGATGCTGAATAATCCCACGTGATATTCATTGACGGGAGTTAGGTTTTTTTTTTTTTCTTTTTTTTTTTTTTTTGGAAACAGCTAGAGAGTCTCATACCGACGGCAAGAAGTAGACGATAGATCGTGTTTTGCCTGATGCTTTCAAGTCGAGCTCCTACAGAAATGGCTCCAATCTCGACTGCAGATGAGACTCAAGTCCATCGCGGAGCGCGAGGGCTCATCTTCTCTCCGAAGGAGCTTGAGGTGCTTGCGGATGGTGTCATGGAGACGGGAGGTCCGTTCTGGAATCGCATTATGGCGCTTCATGGACCCGCTGGAACCCGCTCCAAGACTTTGAGACACCGACGTGCGTACCATTTGTGGTTTGCTGCGGCTCAATTGTATATGGCGTTGGCCGACGCGAACCAACCGCTTCCACACTGGCTCGATATGGTTGGACCTGACAGGCTCATGGCGCCCGAACACCTGATAAATGGCGGAGCTCCAGGTCAATTGAAGCCTGAGGGCTCGACTAACATCAGCTCTGGTCGCTCGGCCCGAGAGAGTTGGACACCACATGAAGACCTCGCCCTAGTCGATGGCATCCGACGCGTCTGCGGACCATGGTGGGCTCGTATCATCAGCTTATATGGTATTGCTGGCACCAAGGGAACAGACCTTGCAGGCAGAAGTGAAACTGAGCTTGCAGCTCGCGCACGATACCTCTGGAATAGAGCTGTGGCCGAGGGCCAGCCCTTGAACGGGCTCGAGTTTGTCGCCCCCAAGGGCTTCACTGCTTCTGGATTCCCTACATCGCGTGGTTGGACGGACGAACAAGATAGATTAATGCTCCGTGAACTCGAGGAGCTTCAGGCCCCGAACTATAACGCAATTATAGCCCGCCACGGCCCCGAGGGCTCCATCACCACTACCTTGGCATCGAAATCATATCAGCAGCTACGAAGCCGAGCGCTCAAGTTATATGACTTCTGCACTCGCGAGCGGCGACCGATGCCTAAGGGCCTTCAGTACGTGCGGCGATGACAGTTGTCGCTTTATCTTTTTGTCCATATTTCTGGTTCGCAACACTGAGATTCTTTGGTGAATGTATACCAACTCATAATATTACTTGGAAGGCTTGGCCAACCACTTTTCTATACTTTCACTATAGATCATGTAGCATAGAACCACTTCATACCCGCCTAATAATAACAAGCATAAATAAAACATTAACTCATAACTAGGATAGAATTACACCGACATGGCGTTCTGAAGGCAATCATTACGGGCTTTTTCCATCTTTTGCTTGATGCTCTCGAGTTTCTGCTTGAGCGAGATCATCGATTGTACTGTTCGCCTCGACAGCGTGCCCTCCTCGTCGTCGTCAACCATACGAAGACTCGCTTCATCGATCATGATCTCTTCGTTGACCCTAATCATGTTCAACAACATTTTTTCCTTTACCACAAGACTTTCACACCTTCGTGTCAAGGTATCGATTTCATAGCGATCCTTTTGGGCCTGCAGCTCAAGACGGTCGCACCGGGCAAGAATGATTTGACGCTCTGTGAGTGCTGTTTCAAGCGCCGACAACACACGGTCGTAACGGGCCTCCTGCTGATCTACGAAAGCTTTAAGCAGCTGCTGGGCTTTGTTGTTCCGTTGAGCTTGCGCACTTTCGATCAGCGTGAGAATTCGTGCAAGCAACTTAGCCGGTTGGTCGGGCACCGTGTCATCAGGAACATTGACGTCTTTTAGCCGTACGACATCGGCGTAGATTTCGCGAAGTCGTGCGTCAAGGCCTGCCATATCATTGAGTGGCTTGGTAGTGCGCTTACGCTCAACAACTGCCAACGGTCCCTCGGGGTCAGGTTTATCCGGTTTGGATGGTGCTTCCTCAACAGTCTTAGCTGACGGCTTCTCTTGCGATGCATCCTCCACTTTGTCTACCGAGGAAGAGGTGGTGGGTGATATTCCTCGCGATTCTTCAGTTCGGTGAAGACGTTCCTTTTCAAGTTGTGTCTCGAGCTCGAATATGCGCTGCTGCAATGCTCGCTCCTTCGCCTCCGAAGTGCGCTCAGCCTTGCGCGACTGCTCATCCATGTCCTTGAGTCTCCGCGTAAGGAGACGGCACATGTGGTCCAGACGTACGCGCTTGCTGAGCTCGAGCGTGTACTTGTTCTTGAGCTCTGCGTTGAGAAAGTCTGCCTTTTTGCGCTGCTCGTCGAGCTTGAAGAATCTCACATTCAGGAGCCTGAATCGGTTATTCATTGATCTAATGCCAGCCTGGATACCGGCCAGTCGGTCATTAGGATCCATCACTCGGGTCAGTCGTTCCTTCAGCATGCTCCCCTCGAGCTCGAAGTTGCGCACCAGGTTCAAATGATTCTCCACATCCGTGTACAAACTGTCATCGATACGCGCAATGTAGAGCTGGAGCATCTTTGATGTAGCCTCAGCGTCCGGAAATGCATATGTCTCTGAGCCTTCCTTGACCGAAAACTCGCTCCAAGAGCTGTAGCCCGTGAGGTCCTGGAACACGTCATTCTGCTTCTTTATGTACTCTTCACGACTCAGTGGAAGCTCTTTAACTGGCGGTGGGGGCGATTGGGTCGGAGCCGCCAGCTCTTCTTCGGCAACGTCACTCATTGTCCGCTGGTCTGGTACAAAACGGTACCCGAAATTATAATTTCCAGTGTGGTTCTAAACTGCTTCCAGCACCTGCACTTGACCTTAGTAAGAGGCCAACCCTCCCCCCATCGTGTCTTGAAGGGTTCAGTTCTAGCGGGTGTTGATGGTTCTGCCAGCTTGATTTTCTCATTCAATTGCATTGATACTCAATCTCTTCTGAATATTACCGATGTCTGATTGCGTGTTTTGCCAGATCGCCGCGTCTGATTCCTCTGCGGTGTTACTTGATACCCCGCACGTCTTAGCATTTTTGGATATTCAGCCTCTGGTTGCAAGCAAAGCTCATGTTCTCGTGATTCCCCGAAAGCATTTTGAGACTCTTGATGAGCTTTCAGATGATGAAGACACTTCGCGGGAGCTTGGACTCTGGCTACCAAGGGTGGCCCGAGCCTTGAAGGAAGTCAATATTGATACCAATTCGGATGGTACTAGTGGAACTTTCGCTTATAATGTCGTCCAAAACAATGGCGAGTCGGCTGGACAAGTGGTCCCACACGTTCATTTCCACTTTGTCGTCCGCAATCGAGCTCAGACAGATGTGTCGGATGCGGTGTCGAAGGTCAAATCACATCTTCCTTGGCGAGACCGGCTCAATTACGAGGCTACAACATTTGGAAAAGGGCTTCGTGAGGAACTAGACTCAGCTCATGCATCAAACTTCGGTCAATCGCTTAAACATGCTCTTCAGGCGAAATCGAAGTTGTAAGAAATAGAGACGGCGATTGATCCTCTGAATTTTGATAAACGAAGTATGTATTTTAAACTCGTAAAATCCGTAGTATATTTACTCCGTGGGTGAATCACGATGCTCATTTCTACTGTACTATTTTCTTGAAACAGAGGCAGTAGACTAATACCCCAATGGCAGGCATGGTACTAATGTATGGTGCCAGAGATGGGGATAGCACATATAAGCAAGGAACCTGGGGTAATGTTCGAGACGACGTTGTTGGGGCCGTTGGGGCAGCACAATGTATCGCGAATTAGCAGCAGTTCTTTCAGAATTGTGTTTACTGAAGGTGGCAGCCTCGGTGAACCTGCAAATCTCTTACGATATGTCGCTTTTTACTCGTCTGGGCCATGGATGCGGCCGCGCACAGGAGGGTCACGGCTGGAGGATCTTGACGAGATTCATGGACTAATTATTGAGAGTTCCAACAAAAACTTCATTGCTATCCAGGCTGAAACGAGTGACGAAAGTATAAATACTGTCTTCAAGCTCGCCAATGGCCGTATCGACCTTGTTCCTGGTAAGGGGTGGGCGGAAAAGGGACCACTATCAGCCATTCTGACTTTTGTTTCCCCTGAAAGAGTATTCAATGCATTTGGTGGCCCTGATGAATATTTTGGGAGTCCACCACTCAAGAGTTTGTTTGGCTTTTGCACGTGGAATAGCTTTGGTTTGAACTTCACTGAGGACGACCTTCTCGATGCTTCATCGTCTATCCGAAGTGCCACTGCTGATCCACCTGGTTACATATTGATCGACGATGGTTGGCAGCAAGTAGACTCAGAACGTAGGCTTGTTGCTAATACAACCAATACGCGTCAATTTCCTCAAGGGCTGAGTGGATCTGTCAAAAGACTCAGACAGGCCGGCGTTGGGCAAGTATGGGTTTGGACTGCTGTTCTCGGGTATTGGAATGGCCTCTCAGTGGACTTCAAAGGAGTCGAAACTGTCGAGATCTCAAGAAGTAACATGACTTGTCTGGTCCCTGCCCCGACCTCCGCAGGAGTAGACAAATACTATGGAGAGTTCTTTGCATACCTGGCTGCAGAGGGTATTACTGGTGTCAAGGTTGATGTTATGGACTCTCTACAGGATCTCCAGGTGCCTGAATACAATATGGCAACTGTGTATGAACGGTATCGAGCTGCGATTGAGCTCGCGGCAAGGAAGAACCACCTGGGTCTGATATTCTGTGGTGGAATGGTCCCCTGGGTTCTTCAGCATCGTGCACAAGGCCCAGCTGGACCTGGCCCAGGTGTTATTTTGCGCAACTCGGATGATTTTTTCCCCAACGTCGACGATAGTCACCGATGGCACGTTTATTGCAACTTCGTCAACAGTGTTTACACGCGTCAGTTCGGGGTGACCCTCGACTTTGATATGTTCCAAACATCGATTGCGATGGCTGAACTGCATGCTGCAGCGCGAATAATGAGTGGAGGGCCAATATATGTTACAGACACCCCGTGGAAGTCGAACAAGAAGTTACTTGGTCGATTGATTCTGAAAGACGGTAGTGTTCCATCATTCGGTGGCGCGCCACACATCACGGACCCCTTAGCACCATATGGGGGCTTCTTGGAGGCTGTACAACGTCATGGCCGGTCGCGGCTTGTGGGAGTGTTTGATCTTAACGAGAAGCAGGGAGACCTGGACGACTGGATCGTTGCAGCCCCCCACGGCTTTGCGTCTCACTCATCCGTATACTACCGGGTTAAGCTCGTCACACAGGCTCCTTTGATCAAGTTTGGAGGCAAGCATGTGGCGGTATTTGGTTATGTTAGCGTCATGAGCGGAATAGCTGCCGTGGAAAGTGTATCTGTGAATGGCAGCCGCTTGAAAGTAGTTCTGAATTCGGGAGGTGGAAGTTTGGGCGTGCAGTGGCCTTTCTGCAAAGGCTTCGCTCGTGCCTGTGGGAATGACCAAGAGGTTCACATCGAGAATAACCTCTTAGTTGTTGAAATTCCGCCCTCAGACCCATCCTGTGTAGTCGAGCTCTCATTCGAGCCATACTCTGAATCTCAATTGGATTAAACCCACGCGACACTCGTCAAAAGCCTAAAGCATTAAATTCAAACGATAGCCATAGCTAGTATTAAATAAGTTAGTATTTTCATCATTACAAGGCGGCACCGTGACTACGCTTCTCCAGCGCTTGATTCGGTTTGGATCGGCGCAACATGCTCCTCGTACCAGCGAACGCACAGAATCGACGCTCGGAGAAACTTTTTCGAAGCGTACTTGCGGTGAAAGTCGGGGTATTGTGAGAGGCCATCACCGATAAACGCGGTCATGGCATCTGTGATGGGTTTGAGCGCTTCACGCGTGCAGCCTCCAGAGTAGTGAACAAAATTGTTTGTCCATGTGCCCATGCTAAGCACATCACGGGCCAAAAGCATCGCTGCAGCGGCTACATCTGATGGTCTGAAAGTAGCCAGCTTCTTGTCAAAAATGCTCATCTCGAGCAGGAACTTGGCCACAGTACGTGACCGCAAATTATAGTCGTCTGCTTTTGACACGCGACGTAAGAAATTGATTGGGTTCACATACCCAAAGTCGAAGTCGAGAACGGCCAGCATCCTTCGCTCCATAACGCGTACCTCATTGTCGGTGAAATTGGCAACATACGAGTAATTTTGCACGCTGGGTACGTATACCTCCTCGTATTTAGCAGCCATGAATAGGGCAGTAACGCCAACGAGCTGCAATTCGCCTAGAGGGACTGCCTCCGGGGCGCCGTCAAGGTACCGGTCAACCAGATTTGTTGCCAAGAGAAGCGTCTCTGGCAGCAATCGGAACTTTGTGTGCACGGTCACGAGCCAATTCATTAGAACACCACGAAGGCTCCATTGCAATTCAGGCTGTCGCGACATATAAGATGGGTGGACGACATAACGGTCCTGGCGTTCGTACATTAGCGCATAAATATCTTCGGCGTACTCGTCTACAAGGAGGGGATCACTGTTATCCATTGCACTCAGATCATCATGAGGCACGTTCTCTACCAGTGGAATCCTCGCAACGCGGCGTCGTTTGGCGTCGGGGCCCAGCGACGCGTCGCGTTCGGCTCGTGATGGTGATTCGTCGTGTCGCCGCTTGTTTGAGGCTTCAGGAGAGACTTTTGCGGACTCCCTCTTGTTGTCACTTGTTGTTTCAGATGGTTCTGTCAACGCATGGGCCGGTGAGCTTGTCTCGAGCGCATGGGAACCTCTTCGCGGCCGGTTGCTAAGATCTGTGAGCGCCGCGCGAGAAGCAGTTCGGCCAGGACTCCTCTTTCGAGCCTGGAGAGTACCTGCCTGCTCAGGCACGTCATTCTCAGCCTCTAGTCGGCGCGCCGTACTCTGCTCCATCTCTCCAAACTTGGCCTCAGTGTAGAGGAGATGGTTGAGATTTTATGGAATGCTGGGAACGGGTTTTGTTGTTTTTTTAAGCTGGGAGCGTGCATGAGCCTGCAATAATTAATTACTATGGGCAAGGAAATGAGGGCTACCACGCGCATTCCTGATGATCATACGCGTTTTTGGTGGACGATATTCATTTTGATAACAGTTTCTCGGTGATTTGATGGTTTCTAACAGTACCAGTTTTTTTTGCTTGTTCTTAACGCGTCTGGTTGCGCGAGCATGCCACCTATCCCGTATCATGTCACGTGATGTGGGCGATTGATACCAAGCGGTCTACGATGGCGTTTTTAAATATATTATTCGGTTTTGCAAGTCCAATGTCACGTAGTGTTTTGATGATTTTGACTTTTCATCTTCTATAATGATCATTGACATTGCGTTGACACCCAACCAATATTACCGATTCGTTGTGCACCAGCTACTTAGATGATATAGGCGAACATTGTCAATATGCGACCTACAAACTCAATTGCTGGCGAAAAAGCTCACTCGTCAGGATGACTTCACGAATGAACGTATCAAACTTACTACAGACTAGAATTGTCTGTGTGGATCGACGACGACGGCCAGCGATCTCACTGAGAGCTGAGAGCCAAGTCTACACGAGATGCTTGCCGAAATAAATATCAATTAGAACCTTCAAAGCTCCATTGATTCAGTGAAGATCTCGTCACAATCTAGGAAGCGTCCACTAGACTGCCAACCACCTGACCTGCTGCATTGCTAACGGTATTTAAAAAAGACAGAGAGAAAGTTGGCTGGTTAGCAACTAAAATAAATAAGTCTATGCTACTGCAATGAGCCTTCGTGCTCAGGTAATGACGGCTCGTTTGGTTCTCCGGCCTCAGTTGCGCCCTCAACCACTTCTGTCGCTCTTTCATTGTAGGGGTGAGCAATACGACCTGGTAGGGCCAGCTGCTCAGAGAGTTGGGTATATGTCGCGATAGTTTCCGGATCTTCTGGGTCGCGCGGCCCAAAGAGTACCGCACGACCATCAATGAGGATTGGAGAGTCGAGGCCTTCCTCAGCCCCGAGGGGCTCATTATCAGCTTGATTGCGCATAGTTTGAACATGTTCCCTATGGAACATTGCCCGCATAATCATATCATCGAAGCGAAGTTGATTCGGCACCAATTCGTCGTAATCCTCGTCGAATTCATCATCATCGTCATCTTCGAGGCCATCGAGACGACCGATAGGGATGAAGCGCCCACCCAGCGGTGCCGCAAGCCCTGGGAGAGTCGGAAGAGAACCGTTGAACCGTGTTGACATACGGGCACCGAGTCGCCGAATTCGTTCATCTTCTAGCATGCGAGCATTGAGATAATCGCGGAGATCGCGAACTCCCTGGCCACTATATACACAAAACACGCGTTGCTGATGGTTGCTGAGGTCTGGAGGAGCCTCGCGGCAGAATTTCATGAGGTCATTGCTCAAAAATGAATGGACACCAGTGAGACTGAGGTGATTGAGTTTTGGGCAAGCATTTAGTAACCGCGTGATGGCTGGCACAGTTACGTCAAGGCAGTAGCTAAGATGGATACGCTCTAGCATATTCTCAGACTGTGGACGCTCAGTAAGAGCAAGTATACCACCGTCATCAATCTGCGCACATTTGACAAGGCCAATGCGGCGTAGTTTTTGAAGCTTGGCAAGTTCGCGAACGCTTGCGTTGGTTAGATTCACACAGTTCGCAGCGTCCACAAATACCAACCGTGTGCACTTTTGTGCGATTATTGCTATCCCTGCGTCAGTAATGTTACTGCAGTGCCCCAAATGCAAGTAGTTGAGATTGGCGCCGTAATTGTCCGCTAGGCAATGAAGAGAACGATCAGTAATGTTTGAGCATTTGGTGAGAGCAAGATGCCGCAGCCGAGGAGCGAACTTGGTAATTGCTTCAACGGCAGAATCAGTGAGGCGTGGGCACAGAGCCAGCGATAGCAAGCGCAGAGTTTCGAGCTTGATCCTTTCACTTACCAACGGCTCGAACGCGTACCGGGAGATGTTTGGGTTATTGTCCAATTTGAGGTCTCGCAACGACTTTAGGTGGGGGAGCAGTAGGACAATATCGTCGTTATTTAGGTGATCCGCGGGATCGTCAGCCTTCAGGCCACTTAAATCGAGCTCAGTCATATTTGTGCAGTGCTCGCCAATTTTATTAAGGCTAACACGACTGACGAGTGGACACTCGGCCAAGCGAAGCCGTTTCAGCGTCGGGCACTTTTCAAACAGTTCAGTCATTCCCACATCCGTAACGTTGCCGCCAATAGATAAGGTAGTAAGCTCTGGACACGACTTAGCAATAGCCTTGGCAACGTTGTCACCAACTCTAGTTCCCAGGAGGTCAACAGAATGTAGCTGTTTGTTCGACGAAATCAACTGGCAAATCGTTTCCTCAGATGCCTCTGTACACCCATTTAGCGCGAGCCGCTCCAAGTTTGTGCATTCTGCAAACGGCAAAAGTACAGCATCGGAGACATGATCAGCCACAGAACTAAGGATGAGGCGACGTACGAATCGCGCATAATTTAGCACCCCTACCCCGGAGGAAAGTCTATGAGCCGAGGGTCCATGAGCAGCGAGGAGCATGCTCACCGTGACCAGTGTTCGATTTGTGTTGATAAGAGGACGCATCCACACACCACCAAGAGCGATTTCAAGCCATCGTCGCTGCACTAACATGAATGCGTGTCTGTCGTCAGGTTCAATCATCTTGAAGATTTCACCCACTATTTCTGGTGGCAAATCGTTGATATGCGAAGCAGTACGACGCTGGGATCCACCAATTGGCACTAGCGGCGGCGTTCGAGGCTCTGAAGACGCCACAGAGGGCGATTCCATCTCATCTGAGGGCGATCCTGGCAACTGTCTCCATCGTCGCGGCTTAAGGCTTGGGACTTCGGTCTCGGATAAGCTCGAGAGCTCACCATCCGAAAGCTCCTCGGATGCTTGCAAGTCGCGATCTGGAGATACTTCCCTCATACTATGTACCACAATCGCACGCACTGGCGCAGCAAAACCGTCTGCGTTAAGGTGACAGATTGACAAGAAGTGCTTGAGCGACCTTCACCTATTCCCCCCCCTTTGGGATCATTATGTCACCCCACCCCCCCTTATCTGTTGCTTCTACAAGCCGTTAATATCATTTAGCTTCGCAGAAGTCTTCACGATGGAGGGGTTTATGGACTTAAATATGCATAAATTTCTCTGAGTTGTAAACATCAAAATCTTTCGATATGCTGCTCTGAATTGTTGGGCTTAGCTCGTGGTAGTTTAGCGCGAAAAAGCACATAGTGGGTGAGCATTGTTAAGCGATCGAATGAGCTCAATTGAGGTGAGAGCGGGATGCCGATGGAATAGCTCAGGTGTGGAGTCAAACTAGAAGGCTGCAACCTTCACATCGAACTCTGTTAAAGTTAGGATCGCGCTTGGTGTCTGTGAGAGATGATTGAAAGTGCGCGGTTAGGGTTTACGCTAATAGCAGGTACCACATGTACTGTTCGCAACCTTTCTGGGTGCTGAACACGCATGTATTCAACAATCAGAGAGCAGAAACAAAATATTTTAAAAAAGTATAAGTAAATAAATCAATTTGTTTTTTGATCGCGACTATTCGATCGCGACATTGCACTTTGAACTCGATCAAAATAACCAAGCTACTACCCTGTGCTCTTAAGCCCACTAAACGCATAAAGGCCTAAATCACCAAAGCCAAACACACAACCTTGAAACCGCGCTATACAAAAGGATCCCGCTTAGCTCAGCGGTCACCCCTTCCCCAAACTGCCAACGATGCACATGCTCATGAAATTCGAGTCGCGGTCGTCGCGGGCCAAGGTGGTCGCTTTCCACCCTGCGCGACCGTGGGTCCTCGTGGGCTTGTACTCGAGCATGATCCAGCTGTGGGACTACCGGATGGGCACCGTGATCGATCGCTTCGAGGGCCACGAGGGTCCTGTACGCGGCATCGACATTCACCCGACGCAGCAGATGTTCGTGTCGTGTGGTGACGATGCAACCGTTCGTGTTTGGTCGCTCGCGACTCGCAAGTTACTTTTCACTCTTACAGGCCACTTTGACTACGTTCGTACCGTGTTCTTCCACCCGGAGCTGCCATGGATTGTTAGTGCCAGTGATGATCAGACCATTCGTATCTGGAACTGGCAGTCACGCCAGGAGATTGCCTGCTTGACTGGCCATAACCACTGGGTCTCATGTGCTAAGTTCCACCCTACCGAGGACCTTATTGTGTCCGGCTCTATGGATACCATGGTTCGCGTTTGGGACATCAGCGGCTTGCGCAAGCGCATGGCCCCCGGCATGGTTGGTCTCGGCGACGCGTCAAATAACGGCCTGCCTTCTGGAATCCCCGCCAGTGCTCTGCCGCCTGGATATCCGAACCCCTCGCTTGGCTTTAACGCCGGCGGCCCCGGCAACGCCGACGACGACTTATTTGCCAGCGACGTTAGCGTCAAGTTCGTGCTCCAGGGCCACGACCGAAGCGTCACCTGGGTCAGCATCCATCCTACCTTGCCACTTATTGTCAGTGCTAGTGACGATCGGACTCTCAAGGTCTGGCGTATGTCTGAGAGCCGGGCTTGGGAAGTCGACACCTGCCGCGGCCACTCTGACGACGTGACTGGGTGCGAGTTTGATCCTTACCAGGACCTGATTGTCAGTTCTGGAGCCGATAAGACCTTGCGGGTATGGGATCTCCACAAGCGTACGCTCGTCCACACTTTCAAACGCGAGCACGAAAAATTCTGGGGCGTCTGGTTCCACCCGAACCAGAACCTTGTGGCTGCCGCTCACGACGCCGGAATCATCCTGTTCAAGTTTGAGCGTGAACGACCTGCAGCCACTGCCCTACCTGATGGTGGCTTGCTCTACGTGAGCCGTGACAAGAATGTACACGACCAGACTGGTCGGGCGCTGCTCAGCCTCAAAAAGTTTGGCGTGCCGTACGAGTCGATGCGCGAGCTCAGTTACAACCCGGCCGAGCGTGCCGTGCTCGCAACTGCCTCCACAGACTTGAAGAATGCCGTCGGCTACATCTTGGCCAAGCTCCCGGCGTCTACGGCTGCGGCTGGCCCTGTCGAGCCCACCAAGGCGCTCGAGGGCGCTGGAACACAGGCACTGTTCGTGAGCCGGAACCGCTTCTGCGTGCTTCTTCCTAACAAGGAGACGCTCGAGCTCCGCGATATGGACAATGCGCTGACTCGTAGCATTGCGCTGCCAATCGAGACACTGCGGATCGCCGCCAGCCCCGATGCTGGCCATGTTTTCTTGCTGGGCAAGAAATCGGTGGTCCTGTTCGATATCCAACAGCGTAAGGTGGTAGCCAAGACGGCAGTGCCGAACGTCAAGTACGCTGTGGTCAATGCCGCTGGTACCCATGTGGCCTTGTTCGCCAAACATTCGCTGACGCTCGCAAATGCCAAGTCGCTCGAGACTTTCGCAAATGTGCGCGAGACCATTCGCATCAAAAGTGTATGCTGGGATCAGGACTTGCCGGTGCTGCTTTACACGACTTTCAACCACCTCAAGTACGCTCTCATCAACGGCGACACAGGTATTCTCCGCACCTGCCCGCGCACCATCTACGTTGCTAAGGTGCGCGGAGGTGATGTGACTGCCATCACCCGTCAGGGCACGCTAGAGACTCTGCGGGTTGACCCCACTGAGTACCGCTTCAAGCGTGCGCTCATTTCCAAGCAGTATGGTGAGGTTGCTCGCCTCATCAAGACGTCGTCGCTCGTGGGTCAGTCAATTGTCGCATATCTTCAAAAGCGTGGGCACCCCGAAATTGCCCTCGACTTTGTCGAGGACCCTCAAACACGTCTCGACCTTGCAGTTGAGTGCGGCAACCTCGAGGTGGCGGCTGCTGAGGCCCGTAAGATTGGTACTCCGGCCGCTGACCGTGTTCTTGCCAAGGCTGCACTGGAGCAGGGTAACCACGACATTCTTGAGGATGTATACCAACGCCAGCGCGACTTTGACAAGCTATCGTTCTTGTACTTGGTCACTGGCCACCGCGGCCGTCTTCAAAAGCTTGAGGATATCGCTGCACACCGTGGCGACCCTGGTGCCCGGTTCCAGACCTCGCTATTTTTGGGCAGTGTGCAGAACCGTGTCGAGCTTTTAGAGCAGGCAGGACTACCCCAGCTCGCTTGGGCACTGGCATCGTCGCACGGCCTCAAGGAGCGTGCTGCGGAGCTTGGAAAGGGCTACGATACCTCAAAGATCAGCGTACACAGCGTTGCTGAGGATGCAGTTGTGGGCGTGAGCCACGCTACCTACGAGGCCAATTGGCCCGTGAAGAAGGTTGAGCACTCCTCGATCCTTGATGCTGTTGACAACATTTCCCTAGAGCCAGAGGCTGGTAACGGCACTATTGACAATGATGACGTTGATCTTGATGGTGGCGAGCTCGACGAGGAGGTTGCCGACGACTGGGACCTCGATGTTGAGATTGGTGAGGACGACCTTGATGCCGAGAATGGCACGTCGGAGACTGCCGTTGGCGCTGGTGAGACTGTAACCGAGCAGTGGATCCGTGGCTCTACTCTAGCTGCTGACCATGTTGCTGCTGGTTCGTTCGAGACGGCTGCACAGCTACTATCGCGCCAGCTTGGTGTGGTGCGATTTGCGCCGCTCAAGGATCGGTTCCTCAATGTTTACACGGCTTCGAAGCTGCAGCTTGCGGCTCACGACGGCCTTCCACCGCTGCCATTCTACGTGCTGCGTGCTGGCGGCAAACTGCCGTTCATTCCTGGCATGGAGGCTTTGCAGTCGATGCTGTCAGAGGCATATGGCCAGGTACGGGCGAACCACATCGAGCTCGCGGTTGACCTGTTCCGCCAGACGCTGTACACGGTTGCGCTACTGGCAGTGTCAAGCGAGAGCGAAGTTGAGGAGTGCCAGCGGGTTGTGGACGTGTGCCGCAACTACATTCTCGCATTCACCATAGAGCTGCGGCGACGCGCTCTGCCGTCCGACGACGTCAAGCGGAACCTTGAGCTTGCGGCGTACTTCACGAAGCCGAAGCTGCGCACGGCTCACGCAACACTGGCCCTCCGGGTTGCGTTGACCCAAGCGTTTACCGCTAAAAACAATGTTCTTGCTGGCCACTTTGCTGCCGCGTACCTGAAACTAGACTCCAAGGGCGCCGCAGCTGACCGTGTGCGCAAGATCAAGCAAAAATGCGATGCGAACCCGCTGGATGCAGTCGACATTGACTTTGACATGTTTGCCGAGTTTGATATCTGTCCCGGAACGCTCACACCCATCTACGCTGGCCAGCCGACGGTGGTTGATCCGTTCACGAAGGCGCCGTACCATGCGAGCGAGAAGGGCAAGCTGTGTAGTATCACGGGAATCACCCAGGTGGGTGCTGCAGCGTCTGGACTTCGTTTAATGTAAGAGTTTTATTGAATCTATATTGAGTTGTGATGGTCATATTGGCGCCTATTTTGTTCGATTGTGAATTTTTTTGGTATAGTGCTATTCATGCCAAGCAAGCAAAGGTGACAAGTGTATAGCGATGCCAAGCGTATGATGATGCCAAGCCGAAGTGAGACATTTTTAGGTGGTGATCGGACACATCTGAGCCATGTTGATGCACTACTTAATTAAAAGTGCGGGTGAGTATAAGCACGGAGTGCAGCCAAGCAGCTAAGCCGTCAAAGTATGACTGACTGATGGTGATTTTTCATCCACGAGTGAAGAGCCTCGATTGGGTGAAGCCACGAAGTTAGCCAAGTAGAAGCTAATGGTTGCACAGAAAAAGGAAATCAAAGAATCACTTAAAACAATCACTATAAAAATTTTTAGTAGTTCGTTCGTTCAACACGATGTCTCCGATAAGATAAGGGTTCATCGGCCAATTACGACGGTTTCCCCACAAACCCCAACGATTTTGGACTAACGGACGAAACCAATCTAATCAACCCATCCTGGGCTGAGTTTTCGTCTCAGGCCCCAGAGCCGACGAAGTTGACAAGGGCTTGCGGGACTCGAGGGCTTGCGAGGTCGTTTAATGCGGACCCCACGCTTACCCCATTGAGGGGAATCAAGAAGAGAGCCACCGTACGACCAAATCAAGTCTGGGGAGAGCCAGCACTAAAGATAAAGGCTCGGCTATAATTACTGGATAGCCCGGAAGCGAGCAGCGTTACGAGGTGTCATTATCTTCTCCTGGCGGAAAACTCGGTGTGCCCAGCCTTTCCGTGGTCGTGAAGCCCCTTGCGCTTACGCGCCCCATGCGGCTAGATAATGCGATAGCCGATGAGACAAAGGACAAAATTGCAGATAGAAATGTATCAGTAGTAACGGGGATTAATACCGAATCAAACAAAGTTATCGCTAGAGCGCCAACATCAGTAGAACTATGCACACATCGCGATCATCTTCACCAGCCTAAATGGCAGAGCGATCGTGATGGCCCAGGGCGGGTTCCAAGACCTAACCCGTACCATGCAAGATGTGCAAGATGCCCGTGCGTCAGGGCAGGTGGGACCGCCACGTGCATAGCCACCCTTTCCAAATTAGTCACTGAAAAATTTATTTTATTTTTTGTTGTGCGCGAAAACGTGCATATTGCTCATTTGGAAAAATACGAGATCACGTGCGCTCGCATCAAGTGGGGACCACCCAGAATCGCGGAGTGAGGAGAAGGAAGAAAGCCACGAGAGCAGCACCGATCTGTGGCGGGCGCGACAAAAATCCAAATAAAAAAGATGCAGGATAATATAAAATAAATATGTAGTGGTACAGTGTCGGGCTCAACCCGGGCGCTATGGAATAAATAAGATCAAGACAATAACAACTAATTGTTCTGCTCAGCAGACAAAGACTTGTTATCGTCTTGCATGGCCACAATTTAGGACAATACAGGCTATGGCCGGGTCTCCATCGCAAGAAGCGAGGCCGTTGGGCGGCTGAGCATAACTGTGCGCGAGTAAATATCCTCGGGGTAGGCGGAGGGAGTGCTGAAGGTGAAGCGGGACGACGGGAGCACTGGGGAAGCGGAAGGCGGGCTCCATGAGTCCTCGCTATCACTCACTGAGGAAGAATACAATTCAGGCACATCTGCCAGTCTGTGGGAATCAAGGGAGTCATTGAGGTCGAGAGTGTCCTTGTCAAGGTCGCTGTCTTCCAAGGTGGGTTCGAACAGGGACGGATATGAGAATTGGCCATCACAGCCACACTTTTGGTGGTGGACGTGGTGGAAAGGTTGTGCGGGAGCCTTAGACTTGGCAATCTGATGAGGAGCTCCAGTTTGTAGTCGGAGCACTTCTGGCGCCGAGTCCAAAGTCCGGCACTGTGATGAGCAGTAAAGCGCGTCGCCCGACAATGAGTCGATGTGCTTGTCGCAAACGAGGCAGTAACTTGGGAACAGTTCCATTGCTGTTTTGTTTTTGTTCTTTGTTCTTTGTACTTGTGTGTGGTCTTTGGTCTTTGTTCGTGTCGACTTGTGTAGGTCGTAGGTTCGCAAGTGAAATATTTATGGAGAGTGAGTCCTTATACTGCGGCGGGGGCCACCGTATATAAATAGCTGGAGATGACTGCGTCTAGTCCCGAGCACGTAACGACAGGCACCCTATGAGTCACCCTCGTGGGTCCCTGGGTAACCCTAGCTACCCCCACCCACAGCGATAGACTAATGATCACCTGATCTGAGACGATGGGGCGGTCGCTACCGTATGAACCCCAACGCAACGACTGAGCAATAAAACTAAATATCGGATAATGTTTAGTTGTACTAAATTTTCCGTTCCCAAGTTTGAACAACCAAAATATCAACAGCAAGTATCTCCATCACGCCCGCAGCTAAGCCTGCCTGCTCTAGTCTTCTTCAATGGCCCTGGATTGCGTCATCACCCACGAGGTTATGATGGTGGTCCTCGTGCTGGCAGAGGCGATTGTGTAATCTTGTTGGGACCTGTTGTTCTTGTAAACTTAGTTGCTTCCTGCTTGAGCACATATAGTCACATAACACCACAGCACATCACATAACATCACATAACACCACACCACCATACTACGACACCACCATCACCGTTGATGACCGAGCGATTGGGGAGAGGAAATCAATTGCTGCATCGTGATAATAATTTTTTTCTTTTTGTGGTGGTGATGATGGTGGCGGATATGATGAAAAAACTAGTAAAAACAAAGTGGAGGCTAGCTTGTTACAACTTTTCTGTAAATAGTTATCTAGACCAACTTCATTGTTCATGAATAGCCTCATGATATTTTGCTCTATTGACAACTAAAATAATTTGCACCAGGCGTGGTTTCTCCGACGGCTAAGCTAGTCTCGTGTCCTACGACTCTCAACCCTGCCCAGCTTGAAGGCGCATGAGTCCGTGCATATGTGACTCAGGGGGCCCTCACAACGAGGAAGGTTGGGTGATATTAAACTGCTCATGCTCAGCTTAGCCTTTGTACTCAATATCTGCAGGATACAAAGCTGCTGAGCTTGGTTTAGGTGCAGTAATTTTCTAGGGTTGATTCAGACGAGTTGTGCAGGAAAGGTTTTAAAGCAAAATTAGAGATTCAAGCTGAAAATTGTTGTTGGTGGTTTGCATCCTGAAATCTCGAACTGTTTAGTTATTTGGTTTAGTTATTTACTTGGTAAAAGAAAGAAAAGCTCGCAAATTAACCACAACAGTTTGTACTATAACTAACGGAAATGTAACCCCAAAAAGTCAACCAGGTTCTTCAATGATCCAGACTGTCCTCACTCGTAACACCCTAGCTTTTCCCCCAAAAGGAAGGGGTTATCGAGTGGTACCCGCGATCTCGGTGGTACTCATATGCAACCTTGTGCAAAATTGTATGTAATCTGAAAAGTTTCCGCGTCACGTGTACAGTCTTATTTTAGCTGGTACTATACTAAGGTGGAGGCAGTGGTGCAGGTGGGCGGACGGGATTATGGCCTGGTTATGGTTATGGCTCGGTTGTGGTGGGTCGTGTTAAGGAGGCCCGTCACGTGTACTGTGCAGCACCGTAAAACCCTATTTATGCACGGTGTTTTTTTGAATTTTTAGTGGCCTATATTTATAGGTGTCACGTGTCGGATTCTTCCCCATGACGGTGGAGGCATTGCAGAACAGAAATGGAGGTGGTGGAGGTGGTGGCATGGCAGCAGTAGCCAATTTGACAGATCAAGATCAACTGGGCCTGTCACTCAGTGCCAACACATGAAAGCTGAAAGCTTTGGGTGTCTACCGATGACCACGCAGATCACCACCTCTGCGTCCGAAGGTTAAACCCAATGCACACCCGGCCGAGCCTCAGCCGAGCCACGCCACTGAACCAAGGGTAGCCTGCACCAACTGGATGCATTTATTCATAGAGTTTTTTTTATCTGTGGATCCGAGTGGATCCGAATGGATCCAAATGGTGTGCTCTGAGGCTATTAGCTCTGAGGCTATTAGCTATTAGCTCAGGTCCACGACTTGGCCGACTAAGCTGGAGCCCGTGTCCACCAATGGCTTGCGATTAGAGAGGGCCGAGTTATATTCGCAAAGTATCGCAACTAGCCGGACATTTCTCGTGTAACCGCCGAATTGACCATCGTTGCTGTGATGCAGTCAACAGCTATAGGAATCAGCGTAAACCTAGCATAAACCTAGCATAACCTAACAAGGACTCAGCATGGTCCTAGCATAAAAGCAGCATGAATACAGCATGAATTCAGCATAAAGGTGCAGCCACACACAGGGTTGCAGGTCCAAGCACAGACACAACCAACAAAACAGAGTGTCTGAACTATTTGTAGCTCACAGCAAATTAATTAATCGTATAGCCTATCGGGCCACTGGAAAAAGCTGAAGTGACGCGAATCATTGTGCTAGTCAGGCTACAAAATTACAACTAGAACCAAAATAAAAGCCGCTATAAATCAATCGGCCGAGTTTAGAGGCACAAATCTCAATTATTTCTACTTGTGCAAGTTCATCAGAAACTTTAAAGCACCCTCCCCCCACACCCACCAACTGCCAAATCACCGACAGCAGCCAAATCACCGACAACAGCTAAATCACCGGCAGCAGCAACTCATGGCCTTGGCCGATAAAGCTGGCAACTAAGCGAGCCGAAGCCCGACTGTGTGGGGGGATAAGTAGGTTGGGACCGGAGTATGAATCCAAAATCTGTGCACTAGGGGGAAATCATGGGATGGTGGACAGGAGGTCCAAGGGTTTGGGCACTCTGCATGAGCCACGTCTGAGTTCAACGGTGCGGTCCGGTTCTTAAGTTCTGAGCGAAGCCCGGGATCCGTGACAGATGGTTTTAAAATGCGGAGAGATGCGAATTCGGTGTTTGACACAACTGAAATCTCCGATAACTCTAATGAAATTCAAACTTGATCACCGTACATCGCGACTATTGGCCAGGACGGGGCTCACGTCGAAGCCCCCCCCCCCCTTTTTGTTGAGCTCGGCTAAGCTAAGCCAAGCTCAGTTAAGCGACTTTTGGGCCTAACGTTTTTTATTTGACTATGGCATAGCGCGTAGTTAATTCAGGGCTCGAGCCACCGCTCATTAGTATCAAGTCTGAGTTCTATTCTACAATATCTACAAAAAATAAACTAATAAAACAAAAAAAAAAAATTCATAGCCCAAAATGACCTATTTTTCGTATCATTACCGTACAATGTGTACTAGTCACCATCTTCTCATTGGTGTCCCAATGCCCCCCCCTCTTCCTCCCTCCTCCTCCTCATCTCATCGTCCTCCTCCTCCTGGGTCTCAGCTAGTAGTGACTAACCTGGCTAACTATCCACCCCATTTCGCCAGTGTAGCGTCGGGCTCCAGCACACAACGGTAGCCTCGTCGTTGCGGTAATCCCCACGCCTCGCTCCTTCGAGTCTGATTCGCAACGCACCCAGGTCACTATCCCCGATCTCTTAAGTGTGTTTGCGAGGGTAGCCGATGGCGAGCAACGACCCACTCCAGGCTCAGGCCCTTGACCACACCCCGGGCTCTGGTAGAGCCAATGGCCCTACCGGTAGTGGCGGCAGTAGCGTCACTAAACCGGTTGTTAATGGTGACCTACCGAACGGTTCTGGTAACATGGGCAGTTCCACTGAGGCGCCCAGCCATGGCTATGTGCCAGTGATGCACCCGGTCGGCCAGGCATTTCCTGGTTATGGCTTGAGCCAACCCCAAAATCAGAATCAAGCCCAAAACTCGCCTGCCTCCACCTCTTCTCTCCAGCCCCAGAGTCAGAGCGATCCACAGCTCCAAGGCCTTAATCATGGCCTCGCCCATAATCACAGTAGCCATAATCTGTCGTCGACGGCCAATACCGCGACGGGTACTGGTCACGGCCATGGCCACGTTCCCGCTGCCAACCACACCACTACTAACCACAGCTTTTACCAGGTGTCAAACGGCAGTACTCCGTTGTCGATCTGGGCGTCTCCCCCCCACAAAACCAGCCCTGACTTTGGCGCCACGCCGCTGCGCGGCCGCGCTCGGGCTGGAACCCTTCCCAGCAGACTTCCGACCCTGTCACTTGATCGCGTCGCTATCGAGCGCGTGCCACCTACTGGCGCCCTTGGTAGCCTCGCGCTCATGAGCCCAGAGGGCACAAACGAGGTATTATGGGATCCTCCTGTCACCGAACCGGCCCCGCCTGGTACGGCATCGGCGTTGCACCACCACTCAAGTACGGGTGCAACCACTCCAAGTACGGTTGGTAGTAGGAGTCGGTCGGGAAGTCTCAACTCTCTGGCATTCAGCCCATTCCCCAGTATTTGGAACGGTGCCACCCCTCCTAGCAGCAACAGTGCAGGCGCTGCCGCTGCTACCACCGCCGCCGCCTCCACCGCCGAAATCAGGCCCACTCCCAGCCCTCCCCGCGCCTTCGCCGGTATCACTGGTGTCAGTGGTCACCAGGACATGCTTGCCGCCCACTATAGAGCCAGTGACTCGCAGCGCTCCCGTGCCTACACTGCTATCGATGTCGGCTGGCCCTCTGCTGTTGCTTCAGTGCCTTCGCAGCTTGGTCCGACCAGCATCGGTAGCGGTTTGTTCGGCCGTCCCCGCGCCCATACCCTCGTCACCCCTCAGGCCCCGCTCGCGCCGTTATATGGCAGATTCGGCCAGCAGCCGCAAACCCAACAATTACTGCACGAGCGCACCCCCGAGGGCCAACTTGTCGTGCTTGGCGACTTGAGTGGCGTGCCCACGCCAGCGCTCTGGATCGCAAATGTTCCTCCAACGGCTACAAGCTACCAAATGCACGCTTTGTTTGGTGGCTACGGCGCTATTGAGAGTGCTCGCGTGGTCCCTGGCCACGGCTGTGCCTATGTACTGTTCGCAAATACCCACGCGGCCGCAGAAGCCCAAGCCGCTACGAACGGGCTAGAGCTCTATGCTGGCCGTGGACCTTCTCCAGTCGGATTCGCTCGTGTCCTCGACCCATCACCTCCCCCCGTGTCGCAGCCAGTCTCAGTGCCTGGTTCCATTAGCAGTGCAACTCCTATACCGGTGCCAGTTTCGCAGCCTATCTCGGCATCCTCGATGGGTGGTGACCAGTCAAGAACACAGAGTCCTCCGGTGGTTGCACACCGCCTTGGTTCGGTGGGGTCAGACAAAGATGACGACCTAGCGTTTATTCTGCAAAGCCTTGACGCACCCTCTCAGGAGGTATCCCAGGGCGTAGCTCACTTCCAGAGAGCCAGACACACCAGCTTTGACCAGCCACTGAGCGCTCACGCTTCCAACGAGGACGGTGAAGACGCTTCTAACCGTATTTACACCGCTGGCGTCCTTCGTGAGGTGCGTAGACGCATGGACTCGATGGTCCGTAGTGATGTGGATGAACTCGCGTTAGACATGCAAGCTGAGCTCCCTGCACTCGCGTCGGACTACATCGGAAATACGGTTGTGCAACAACTGTTCGAACGTACAAGCCCCGTGGTCCGCGATATGATGCTTAGACGCCTCGTACCGGTACTGGCTCAAACGGGAACCCACAAGAACGGAACTTGGGCAGCTCAAAAGGTGATTGATCTTGTCGATTCGCCTCGCCAATACAGTCTTGTGGAGGAAGCAATTCGGCCTCATCTCGTGGCCCTCCTGCTCGATCAGTTTGGCAACTACGTTGTACAGGGCTGTCTCAAGTTTGGCGCGCCATGGAACGACTTTGTCTACGCCGGCGTAGCGACGTTGCTCCCAATGATCGCCATGGACAGATTCGGTGCTCGAGCGGTGTGTGCCATTCTGAAGAGCCCCCACACCACTGTGCGCCAGCAGAGATTGATCGCCGCAGTTGTTGTCGAAGATGCCGTGCATTTGGCTTCTAATGCCAATGGCTCGCTGCTGCTGAATTGGTTACTTGACTCTTTTGTTATGGGCGGTCCAGCTCGCTTTGCACTGATCGCATCGCAGTTTGCTCCTCATCTTGCCGATATGGCAACGTCTAAAACGGCGTCGTCCATATTGCTTAAGGTGATCGCCTCTGGTCAGGACATGCCGGCAGCGCGTACTCTTCTTGATGCCTTGCTGGAGCCTGCCTCAGATGCCGTGCCCGCCGTGCTTGAGCGCACTCTGCTCGACCCTTCAGGCCATGGGGCCACATTCTTGTTCAGGCTTCTGACGACCGCTCTCGGTGATGCTTCGCTCGAAAAGCAGGTGGCCGCTAACAAGATTCGTATGGTTCTTCTTCAGCCAGGAGTGGCTATCCCCCCTCACAAACGCCTTCTCGAAGAGGTCGGTCTATCGATGCTGGCAGAGTCGGCTCCCGCCGTACCTGTGCATCCTCCACATGGCCACCACGGGCATCACGGGCATCACGGCCACGCGCACCATGAGCACGAGCACAGTCATTCGCCGCCCCTCGAAACAAACTCTACATAACTCTAAAATGAGGCTTGATTCCTCTGTATTTTTTTATTTTATTCTCTTTTTTCTACAATAGTTTTTGGTTTAATTTTTATGGTGTGTACTCTGGATGCGGCTGAGCCGAGAGTGTTCTCTATTGGAGGACTGTGAGTCACGAATGCGATGACTGCAGGGTACGGCGTAGATTGAAAAGCTACAGAAACCGGTAAAAGAACTATAAAACCCAGAAGGATCGTAGCGATGATTTGCTGTGCTCATGAGTGGAACACCAAGAGAGAAGGGAGCTCAGACTCCAAGGTGGAGGGCCTTTCTTCGGGTGGCCCTACAAAACCTCGGAGCCAAGAAAGAGGGCGCCGGGACGCAGCACCCAAACGAATCTGTCGGGGAGCGCTCAGACTCTGAGTCTGAGTCTGATTTTGAGTTCGATGGAGAGACAATCGAGGAACAAGTGAAGATGCTGAATTCGCTGTTGAGGACTAGGAAGTTTCTCGAGAAGCTTATTGCTGAGAGAGAAGCCACAGCGGAGAAGGAAAGTACAATGTAAGTCTGGCAGGCGATCATACAGCACAACTAAAGCTAGCAAATTTGTGGCGAGACTTGAGAAAGCAGAGACGCAAGCTCTGGTGTTCGCAGGGCCGTTTCCCCGAGTTTTACGACTGGGCCTGGTTAATTGCGAAAAATAAACACTCAGAACGATAGAGAGTCATAAAGACAGCATGAGGCGTACTCGGACAATTATAGTAATGCAAAGTGAACCTTGACACCTTCATAATTATCGCTCTAAGCTCATATCTAAAGAAGCTTGAAATCAAAGGTCTTCATAGGCAGAGTTATTTACATAGATTCTAAATTCAGCTTCAGCATTAAAATAAACGTGTACTATAACATTAAGACTAGTCTGACTCTTCCTCTGACTCGGAGTCGGCTTCCTCTAACCAGTCCAGGAATGGCTTTGCGGCGCGACGCACCTTCTTAGACGTCTCCTTGTCGACATAGCGCTTAGACACCTTGGTGCCCCAGCGTTCGACGACATCATCAGAAACAAGATCAGCGTCATAAAGCTTAAAGAGGACGGTGGGCACTGACTTGATGAGGTCTGGGTGTTGTAGGCCAATGAAGCGCTCAAGGCCACCGAGCAGTGCCTTCTCGTGCTCAGGCGAGGTAACGAGCTTGCCAAGAAGGCCAGCATGCTGCGGGAGCTCTTCAACAAGCTTGTCGGTAAACAGGGCCTGGGCAAGCACCTGAACCGTCTTGGGTTTATCGGCGATACTAAGAGCGACTGCCTTTTTGTAAATCTCAATGTCAGGAACATCCTCGGCAAGTACCCACTCACCAAACTCCGTGTACACCTCTTCAGCGGTATCATCGACATTAAGGGTCGACATAGTCTTCTCAAGTTTCTTCTGACGGGCCTTGACGGCCTCTTCAGATACGTCTGCTGCCCACTCGACATCATCATCCTTAGCGTCAGCCATGGCAGGGAGCGTGGCGGCCTCGGCGTTGATACGACGCGTAAGCTCATCATCGTCACGGCCATCATCTTCCTCAGCGTCTTTCGGTGTGGAATCCTCGCTGTCCTTAGGTGCAGCGTCCTCTTCGGCGCCACCGGTGCTCGCGCCTGCATTTGCCATACCCTTCTTCTTGGATTTGCTAGCTTGGGGCGGGTTCTTGACAATGTAGCCGGTCAACTTATGGCGAGGGTCAACCATGGACTTGGCACCGCAGGCCTTGCAGTCCTTCTCGATCGTGCCATCACGGTGAATAATGTAGTCAGTCTCGGGGTTCTTACAGCTACCGCACAAGACAAACTTGCTAATGAAGCCATCAAGCGACTCTTGGAGCTTACCAGAGTCGTGCGCACCATTCACAAGGTAGCGATCAAGGTCATCGCTGATCGAGGTCTGTGCACCAAGCTCGAAACCGAAGTACTTGATGATATACGAAGGAGGTCTGTTGAGCGCACGGGCAACGTCGGATGTGTTCACAACCGCGGTCTTGATACCGTTACCGCGGCCCTCTATCTTCGCCCGGACCGGCGGCATCTTATACCGGTAAAAGGGATCATCGTTATCGCGCTGGATATTGATACTCATCGTGTCGTTTATCCTGTGGAAAGTTTAATTAAATCGACTAGCTGGTGATAATAGTCAGCTGAAAAATCAGAAAGTAAAACACGTGATGTGAAAACCCAAATATCAGGTCGTGGCTACACCGCCGGCTCTCCGCAGAGATTTCGGACGAAAGGCCACTCAGATAGTTGGTAGTGGAAATTTCTTGAGATCCGGCATGTGGCGATACAAGGAGTGAATAATCTATTTAAATATAGGCTTCCTTTAACGAAGGTTGGCTTGGATATCACAGTTCACCTCTCGACTTATTGAGAATTGAGCCCACAATTCGGACCGAACAAGTACTTGAGCACAAATTCCAACAACGGATTCAGTTTGTTAGTATATCTTAAATTGTGCTCACGACAAGCAATATCCTAATTTAAACCAACCATCTTCTTGCCAAAAAAAAGTATCACTACCCACGATCGTGGATGTTTCACGTGACGATTACACACGGTTCACCAATCACCCCAGAGACTTTGTCGCAGTCTGTTACGCTCTAGCACCCTGTGACGATGCCGACTACTCCGACCGCCTTTGCACAGACTACGCGCATCTCTACGAACCCGGCAGAGCTCAAGCAGCGCGTGCTCGCACTGTACCGCCAGTTCATGCGTCAAGCACCCAACTTCGTCGAGATGTACGAGATGGACGTGCCAGCGACGATTGTGCGCTCAAAGCTTCGCCAGGAGTTCGAGCGCAACCGCTACGTTGCAGACATCAAGGTGCGCAACATCCTGCTCGCACAAGGTAACATGGAATTCCAGGAGACCATTAACTTCTGGAAGCAAGAACCTCACGTCCTGCGGTACTTCGACGACGTGACCGGTGTGAAGATGGAGAAGCTGCCAGACAATTTCGTGCGCAAATTCATCAAAGGCGCTCTCTAACTATGTAATTTATATATTCTGTATGATCAGAAGCATTCATCTGATTTAACGTAGTGCTTTTCTAGTCTACACTGATATCGACACCTTTGAGCGAGTCGACGGGCAGGACCTGGTGGGCAAACGATCTAAGGGTATCTCCTGATGGATCAACAGCCACTAAGAACTCACACAACTCGCGACAAATGCGGAACTCCTTGGCTGCGAGGGCAGCTCTGTACAATGCCTGAGCACGCTGCCCGCCTGCATCGCCAGTTTCATGGGCCTGGACAACCAATAAAAATTCGCTAGCAGTGCTCAGAGCACCAGACGCGAGACACTCATCAAATAGCTGAGCGGGCTCAGCTCCTAGAGCGGCAAATAGTCGTGACCAATAGGTCATTTCGACCTTACGGGCACACGACGCAACAACGTCAAGCTTGTATTGTACAAACTGCTCCGATGATAAGAGATCGATGACTGCAGGAACCTCTTGATCAGATTTGCGACTAACAATTGCCCGATATAGCAACGTGTCGAGGACACGATCAAAGTAAGGCAGCCGCATATATCTTCGTGCAAGCAATCTTAAGCGTTCAGGCTCGTCGAGAGCAGCTTCAAGGAGCCATGGTACATAGACTTCGAGAGCAGTTGCCGGCTTGGCTGCCCAGAATGACCCATCAAAACTCTTAACGGGATCTGATTCAACGAGCGCGAGGACGCCCTTGCTAGGACTCACGTAGACAGGGTAAGAGTCCAAGGGGATCTGTGCCAGCACCTTCCAACCTTGTTCCCTCTGATTTTGCCAACCATTTTCAGGTGAGCCCTTAGTGTATTTAGATTCCTCTGCCTCCGGATCCTCATTATTAGCGCCACTTTCCCGCCTGCTAGACTCCTCATTAATAGCACCCCCCGTGGATTGCAAAGGTTCATCATTCTGGGGTTCGCCGTTCTGAGTTACGCCGTTCTGGGGTTCGCCGTTCTGAACTTCGCCGTTCTGAGTTTCACCGTTCTCAGTTTCATCGTTATGTGCCTCGTTTGACGTCTTATTAGCTTGGGTGCTCTTAGAAGGAAGGGGTTGCTCAACATCCTCGCGTAGGGACCGCAGAAGTACCTCTTGGCCATCCCACATCCATAAGAGCTGCTCTGCCGAATGGTAAAAATAGGTATCGACAGACATAGCAATGGTCTGTCGTTTGTATTTATTGCGCTCACCATCAGTGACAAGTGAGAGCAAGATAATTTTGGATCCAATTAGGAAAAACACTCGCCGTAGGTCAATCACAACAACAGAGCGAGGAACACCAGGAAGCACCCCTGCAAGTGGAAGCTCTCTGACTAGTTCCAGATCGTTGCGAGCAAGCGAGTACAATCGTAGATATGGAGCTGATCCAGCAACAAGAACACCGAGAAGATTATTGCTGAGGCTCAGTGAGATAGGCTGACCGCCACCGAGATTGTCATACGCAACAATTTGTTCTGCGTCTGCCTCGCTTTCTGTATCGCCGCCGTTTGTGCTAGCACGGGCTGGAGAAAACATTTTAACGGCATAATTGCCACCACTCGTGAGCGTAGTTGTGATCAGGCGACGCCCATACCATGCAATGCCTCCACGAACTGCAGCATCGCTGTCATTGAGCTGGCGCCATTGCCGAGATACTGTAGAGAAGTACATGACGCCTGATGTTCCAGCCACAGCGACAAGGCGTCCATCATCACTAGCTGCTGCATAACCTAACGGCCAATTGCTTGCTACGTACCACTGCGGTAGAGGCACAGTGAGCCAGGGACTCGCCTGAACTGAAGGGTGATCGTGGTAGACCATCAAACGACCACTGCCAATCAGAACGGGTCGCCCGCCGTTAGTTCCATTGGTTTGACTCAGGCGTAATAAGGGTTGCTGGTGCACGCGGCCACCTTCAACGAACAGCAGCGAGTCTCCAGACCATTCAACCTGAGAGATCGGTGCGGTGGCTTCCGACTCGTACAATACAGTGCCTACCATGGAAACCATCATCCAGCCCTTCTCATGCCCAAGAGCCATGCATGTTCCAGCTGGTGCCCATTTGATCCATGTGTATTTGCGTGATGGTAGAGGCAGTGTCACAAACGCGTCAATATCTTCGGACCCGAGGGTGCTACTCACCATTACTGCCCCAGACTTCGTTGCAACCGCTATGGCACCGACGCGAGGATGGTAATCTGCAGCTATAACGTGTTCGACCGCAAGCGATGTTGTTATGGCGCTACTTTCATTGTGGGGACCTTCCTCTGGCTCTGGCTTTTTGTCATTAGTTTCCGAGTGATCTATAGCAGTGGTGCAGACCAAAAACCGGCCAGTGCTGGTAGATAAACCAAGCGTGTCGGCGTCCAGCGCCGTAGCCCAAATATAGCTCTCGTTTGTGTGGAGAATACTGGTTCCAGCCACGTATTTCTCCAACTCTGGAGTCCAGATCTGAAAATGTTGGGGCCCCACGGCTGCAAAGGCCTGAGGGCCGACAGGTACGAAGGCAACAACGTCAAAATCAAGCTCAAGACGTTTGATATGGCTCAGATAACCCTCACGGACTCCTATAGCCTCGCCAGGGCCAGGCACAACTGTCGCGGTAGTACGCAGTACTTCTTCAAGATTAGCCGTTGGTTGAACCGCATAGATCTCTACTGAATTATCCGAGGAAAGAGCTCCAACCAGCCCACCATTAACGCTCACTGCAATTGATTTGTAGGTTACTGATTCAGGGTTGAGTCCCGGGTAAAGCGCGACTGGGCTTAGTGGCTTTGTTCGCAGCAAGCCGAGCACCCGCTCGCTAGCAACCACCATATATGCTCCCGCGTGCGACACAGACACAGACTGAACCGACTCGCCCTCAAGCTGTGGCTCGACATAGCTTCCTAGGGGAGCCAGGCGGTGCTGGGCACCCTCTGGCCAAAGCATCTTGGCGGTTACTGCTCTGAGCTTTGTCACCCGGTCGGTGCCTGAAAAGCTGGGGAAGTTTATGACGGGTGTAAATAAATAATTATCTATGTGCAAATCTGCGCGTTCGCAGATGGATGACTCGGGTTATGGCGACTACTGGTAGATGAAATAATGCCAGCCCCAATGACCTCGTCATTATCGTATATGACAAGGTATTGACCTGGGGTAATGGCTCGTCGTGGTTGAGAGAATGTAATCTCGATTCCCTGACCATTGGCCCCGCAATTTTGCAGATCAATGACCTTAGCAGGTTCTTGAAGTGATCGATACTGAGCCTCAAGAGTGGAGTAGTTCGATGAAGCCGGGGGAGGGGTGTGCCACGAAAACCGATCACACCTTATGGTATCTGTCCATAATAACTCATTGTCGCGTCCGGGAGCAACTATAAATACATTGCGCTTCGTGTCTTTTGCGACTACAAACCACTGTCCTCTTGTGGCAGGATCGTGCTGTGGTAGTGACAGCGACACCCGCTGTCCAATGGTGTGAGTCCATAGGCCATTATGTTCACCAACTACCACGCCCTCAGTGGTTTCTATTGCGCCCGTTCGTGGTGTCAGATAGTCAGCGAGAAAGGTGGAGAACTTCTTCGACGTCTGCTCTACAAAACAAAGACCTTGTGAGTCCGGCTTTTCAGCTGTGTCCTGAGGTAGCAATTCGTGAGCGAGCTTGCGCACATCTGGCTTGGTAAAGTGGGCCAAAGGAAACAAAGCTCGCTCGACACGATCCCGATTGACTGTTGACAAGTAATAGCTTTGGTCCTTAGGTCGATAGTCGGGTCTCGCAATGCCTCCCCTACTTAAGCCTGCATAATGGCCCGTGGCTAGGAACTGGAAAGTCGGATCGCGGGCCTCAATGGAGTCTATCAAACTTCCAAATTTGATGTAACGGTTACACGAGACGTCTGGGTTGGGGGTGGATCCCTCTCTATATGCAGATACCATTGGTTCAAAGACGTCCGTCCAGTAGTCGCGCTCGAGATCAATCCGACGGCATTGAATGCCGATGTGATCACAAATTTTCTGCACAGAAGCCCAGTCTGCCTCACTGCACTTAGCTCCGCTTTGCCAATTGTTCATAAAGACACCCTCGACGCGCTTGGGACCAAGTAGTTTAGCCATCAATGCAGCCGTAGTTGCCGAGTCAACACCGCTGGACATTGCCACGTGCACCTTTTGATCGAGCCCGAGCTTGTGCAAGCCCGTCTTAGGTCCCTTCAGCAGCTCCAAAGCTCGTCGAAGCATCATGTTGCTATGAACTAAACTTGTTCTTGGGCTGAAAATTTACAACACGTGACCTCGAGGTTTAATCGAGGACGATGACCTAGCCTAATCGCAGAGCGGGAGGTCAATGGCGCTGTCCTGAGCATTGAAACAGAGTGAGCTGTTGACCGACACACTCATTTAGGTGATAGAAAGTTTGAACATGATTGAGCCGAATACACCCCACCAATCAGCAGAGGTTTTTGATGATGGTGTGTATAGAAATGAAATATTCCAGTTTATATACAAATCACGTGCACATAGACTCCGAAACTCCGCAGCTCAATAGATCAGTCAGCCTCTAGCCATTGGTACCAGTTTAAGGGAAACTCGGCAGCCAGCCATTTCCATCGAGTTTATAGAGAGCTTTAGCTCAAAGTCAATTGATCAAGCTACGTGCTCTTAGATCGTAAGTTACGGCGATGTAGGCGTTGATGCCGTCAATGGCATACACGTTTATGGAGGAGGTAGCCAGCCCCCAGAAGTTGTCACCCCAGTCGTGAGCATCAGCTGAAGATGTCATTTCGATCTTATTGGCATTCCTAGACCAGGTGAGGTACTTTACGTGAATTATGGCCGTGATTGTAGAGTGTGTTCATCTCGCACCAACCGGCGAACAATGAACAACGCGTCGTCTATATCAACTTAGCGCAATTGATTGTATAAGCCGAAATCGCAGATAAGCAGCTGTGACACCAAATTGGGGCTTTCCAATGGCGGGGAATGGTAAAGTATGCATGAACTGATCGTCGCTTCACAAATAGGCTCTTCTAGCGTCGAGGGCCGAAGAATTCACATCTTTTTTTTTGACCAGAACAATGAGCAAGTAGGTCTCTACTTATCCCACCTGGAAAGATCTAACAACTCCGCCCGGTGCCTATCCTTGTATTGATTTGTTTGATACTCTTGAAGATATTGGGTTAGGGGGATTGTTCCGGCGAATGGGTACTTAAGCCTACGATTCCCGAGAGCTAACTAAACAAAGAGTATCAGATGGGGGCTGGAGAAGTGAATTTGATCACTTCTGTAGTCGACCGCCGAAGTTATCGCCACCTTTACCTTGAGAATGGCCTCGAGGTGCTTTTAGTGCAGGATGCAAGCGTCGAGAAAGCTGCAGCATCATTGACAGTTAACGTGGGCTCGCATGCGGACCCCGAGAACTTACCTGGTCTCGCTCATTTCCTCGAACATTTGCTGTTCATGGGGACAGAGAAGTATCCCGAAGAGTCGTCCTACATGGACTTTCTTATTGCAAACGCAGGTTGTGCTAATGCCTTCACGGCCGCTGAACACACCAACTTTCACTTTGACGTTAGTGCGTCGGCATTCGAAGAAGCACTTGATCGCTTTTCACAGTTTTTTGTGGCTCCGCTCTTCTCCTCTGGTTGCCAAGAGCGCGAGGTTCGCGCTGTCGATAGCGAGTTCAAGAAGAACATTCGCCAGGATGGCTGGCGGATCAGCCAGCTAGAGAAAACACTTTCAAATCCCAAGCACCCGTGGCACAAATTCTCCACTGGCAATTTCGAGACTTTGGAGAGAATGCCTAAGATAATGGGAATAGACGTTCGCCAAACTCTCATTGCCTTCTATCATGAGCACTATTCTGCCTCTCTGATGAAACTGGCGCTAGTCGGAAACCAAGACCTCGGCACACTTGAAGCTTGGGCTCGTGGGAAATTTGAGCTTATTCCTCGGGGCCAGCAGCCCAAGGTCGGGTCCAGCACGCTGGAAACAGAATCGCCGCTCCTGCCAGAGCACCTCTGCAAGGCGGTGTTTGTGCAGCCTGTGAAGCACGTCAAACAGCTTGAGATTGTATTTCCGGTGCCGGATCAACAGCCTCTCGTAGCTACCCAGCCGCATCTGTATTTCTCATACCTTCTTAAAAACGAAGGGGATCAATCATTGCTGGCACATCTCAAGAGACAGGGTTGGGCGACAGGGATTAGCGCAGGTGTGACACACATAGCTAAGGGGTATGACCAGTTCCTCATAGCTATCGACCTTTCCAGCGCAGGAGTTGAAGTATGGAAAACTGTGCTCGAGGTAGTTTTCGCGTACATCGAACTTGTCAACCAACAAGGACCACAGCAGTGGCTAGTCAAGGAGATTCAGCAAACGTCACTTGATGCATTCAACTATGGCTCAAAGTCCAAGTCGATGACACTCGCTCGGAATCTATCGCAGGCGATGCATCGCCCGATTCCCCGCGAACGATTGCTCAACTTTTCAGTTGTGACTGAATACTCGCCAGAAGAGCTTAAAAAGTTTGGCCGCTTATTGAATCGCTCCAACTTCCGTGCATTCATTATAAGCGATGAGCATCACAGCGACCTCCCATTGATGGAGAAGTATTATGGCACGCGCTATGCTATCGAGGATCTAGCTGTCGAGTTGATTAGAGTTCCTGGCCTATCACTTCCCGAACCAAATCCCTTCATTCCCGATAACTACCATGTTGACTCGGCTAGAACTCCGGCTGTTATACGGATCCCAGTAGGCAACTCAGCCCTTTGGTTCAAAACGCCTCAAGATGCATCGAGCCCCAAAGTATGTGTTTTTGTCAAGCTTGGCAGTTTTGCAGTGATGCAAGCTCCTGCGTGTGCGGAGATGCTTTGTGCCCTTGTAACTGAGCTCGTCATGCAAAAGTATGGCTATGCTGCCCGAGAAGCAGGGCTCGATTTTGCGATCACGCATCTGCCTAGTGGGTTTGAAGTCCGCGTGGCTGGGTTTTCGTCAAGGTCATTCGAGCTGTTGTCACGGCTACTGACAGATTTTTCGAGCTATACGGCAGAACAAGCTATTCATGACTTTAATTACGTTCGAGACAAGCTCTGCCAAGACCTCGATAACCATAGAATGGCTCCTCCTTACCAACAGCTCATGAACTACAGCGATTTCATCTTCGAAGAAAATACCTTCAGACTCACGGCTCGCTTAGAGGCACTACGCAAACTTGAGGTTGATCGACTGTGTTCTTTCATTAACGTGCCCAAAAAGTACAACCTTGAAATGCTTGTTCTGGGTACTGTTAGCAAGACTGAGGCAGTTACAGCCTTAGAGACAGCATCCGGGCTTTTTCCTGTTGAGGAACCGATTGTCAGGCCACGCCCGTTGCGGCTGCTACCCGGGACAAATGTGTATTGGAGTGATCAACTCGCAGACCCAGAGAACACCAACTCCGCCATCGACTATTGTATTTCTTTTGGGGATGCGGATAATATTCAAAACCATGCAAACCTTCTAGTGATACTCCAGCTTATCCAGGAGCCCGTATTCCATCAGCTGCGTACAGTTGAGCAGCTAGGGTACATTGTTGGTTGTACTCAACGCGAGATCGGTGGAGAAGTCTATCTTCGCGTATACGCTCAGTGTGAAGAGTCAACAATACTAGTTCAGAAGCGTATCGAGTCAATTCTGTCTGCTCTGGCCAAATCTATTACCTCAACAGCGCTCTCTAAGTTTTTGCAGGTGAAACAGGCTGCGATTGACCGTCTCATGGAGAAGCCAACTAATTTGAATGACGAGGCTGATAGGGTCTGGGGCGAAATTCGATTACAACGCTACAATTTTTCAATTCGCGAGGAAATCGCGAGATTCCTTGGCTCGTCAGTGACTTTAGAAAGCGTTGCACAGCTTTTTAGCGCCCGGATTGACCCTGATTCCAAACATCGTGCGTCTGTTGTGACGCATTTAGTGGCTCGGAAAGAGCCCCTAGCTCCACCGCTTGAGACAGCGCTCGCAAAGTCAGTCGGCCGGCTTGTGTTTGAAAATAAGATCCAAGTCAACCCTATGGAGATAATGAAGTTCGCCATGGAATGTCGCGGCTTAACAGTTGACCAGGCAATGGCCTCTCTCTACAAGCGTATGGTGGACGGAGGCAAGACGCCAGATGAGGCTCAATGCTTTATTCAAGAGGCTCTTGATGGAGCTCGGTCACGCCAGGAAAAGAGCACGGAGGCCGAAATATATCAGGGCACACAGATTCTGGATGTCAATGAGTTCCGAAAGTCATTGATAGAACAAAAGAGGATATCAACAAGCACGGAGTCTGACGAGACAACGGTTGAAAAAGACGATGTGCCTCGCAAACATCAACTGCGTGTGAGCATTTCTGCTACTAAGAAGCTCGATCGGTCCCAAAAGACGAAATCTTGTGCTTGCTGTTCTATTATGTAGTAGCAGTATCAAACAATCCTGATTTATTATATGATTAGATCTGTGTATCCCGGCGATTTAAACGACGCAATCTGTTTAACTGTCATGACAATCGAGATCATACACAAAATAAAAGAGAAGAGTGGTCGTATCTACATAAATGCTAGCAAGAAATTAAAGGGCTTCGCCTAGGTCGAGGTCTTCGGGAACAGGGTCTTCGTCGTAATACTCTGTGTCTCGTGCGGTGCCCAAGAATGGCGTATTAGGCTCATCTATTTTCTCGGTTTGGCCACGTTCGAGATCATGTTCGCTAATTCCTTTCTCATCCCACTGGACATCTGAGCGAAGGGCCTCTTGGAGTGCTGGAGGGGCTCTCGTCTTTGGATAACGTTTGTGGTGAGGCTCTGATGTTGTGTCGGTAAAGCTGGTACGGCGACCAGGACCATTTCCATTTTCATGCGGCAAGTCTTCAGGCTCAGCACTCGTCTCCTTACTAGATTCAATGGAATCACTAGGGACAGACGAGCGCCGCGCAGCGATCTTTCTCCGAACCTCTTCGCCAGCGCTACCTAGCTTGGCATTGAGCTCAGTGTTCTCAAGTACAACCGAACGATCAAAGTCTGCGCCCACGCCATTCGGCTTCGCCTGCTCCTCACCGTTCTGCAAGATTCCCTGTGTCATTTTGAACTGGTCCAAACAACCAAAATTAGTGGATGTGTGAATGTTGTTGAGAAGAGTGTTTGTGTTACCAAGCGTCAGTCAGGCCCCCCCCAGGATTCGAACACGTGACGTGAACCCTAGCGATTTGGGCACGTGATATCACTCACTTTTATGGGTCGTCGTCGTTGTCCCTGCGTCGGGGGATAAGACCCATCAAAAGGTTTGTGTACTACAAGAAATGTCGAGGTCTAATGAATCTTTTGTATTTGGCTACTATTAAAATACAAAATTAAAAAGTTTGTGGGGCCGATTAGACTTATAGTTTCATTCACATATCGCAACTAGGCCCAATCTATCCTGGTTCATAACAGCAGTGCGCGGCGAGCACTCAAACCTAAAACACACTACCCAAAGTCACAATCAGCTTTGTCTGCACTCTTTTTGTTTTGCTTCGCTATTTACTCGACTCGTTTATTCGACTCGGCATTGGCCAGATAAGTGGTACGGCACGGACCTTGCCCTTGCCCGTACCCCAGCTCTAGCGTGGTCATCCTGCATGAGCGGTCATCATTTGATGATGAGCTACCACCCACTACAGTGCGGCAGAGGCAGGTCCTATTTATAAGCAGCCAAGGTTAGCCTTATCGCTTCGGGTGAAATTTACTTTCTCTTTGTTCACAGTGGTTTTGCTCCAAGGATTAAATTTGTTGTTGATATCACTGTCGCCAGTCCAAAAAGGAGCCTCATTATTTCTCCAACCACATTGAAAGAAAAAAAACCGAAAAAAAGTCTAAGCAAAAAAACACATGAATTCCGCGGCGCACCATCATAATGTGCGCTGCCCGGGAAGCTTTTGGCAAGGCGATGGCTTTGGTCGTTGCCAGCAACAACGGTACGTCCAAATGTTCCCCGCAGCTTTACTGCTCGGGATTGGCGCCGTCTACACAATCTACGCATTTGTAAAATCACGGGGCCGGACAGCAGCCGATGCCACTCTCGAGACCGAGCTCGTCCATGCCCATGTGCTTCCTGCTAAGGGCGCCTCCGACAAGGACGCCCACATTATTCTAAGAACCCGAACGTTTGGCGATATGCTACGGCTCAACTGCGAGCTTGTGCTCAATATTGGCCTGGTTCTGCTGCTCGTGCTTGTCTGGTTGTCTCCGAGTGTGTCCGATCAATATGCTCAATGGGCTCCCAATTTGCCTGTAGTGCTCCTTCTTGTAGCATTGCACTCTCTTGCTCTCTGTTTGTATCGCAACCTCAAAGCAAAACAAGCTACGCCGCTCACCGGTGCACCCTTCGCCCAAGCAGCTATAATCAGCACTGTATTTGTGCTTATTTTCGCTGTCGAATGGTACTCTCAGCTCCTCCACCCTTACAGCCCTGCTTCATGGCACATGAGCGTCGCATTATTGCTTGTATCTTTTGCAATATGGCTAGTTGTGTTCACGAGCCCGCTCGGTGACGCTTCCGCGAGACTATATACCGCTGGTGGCTCTCACCCCAGCACAGAGGCAACGTCGTCTCTCCTACGCATCATGTCGTGCTCATGGAACTCTAGCATGATCTTGCACTCCATTCGCAAGGACATTGAGCCCGCGGACGTTTGGGACCTGGACGAGGACCAACATGTTTACCGATTATTTGAAAAGTTCCGAAAACTCGATCCATCTAAAGGCTCGTTCGTCTGGCGCCTCGTTAAGTGCCTCCGCAAGCCAATTCTTCTCAACCTGTTCTTTGGCTTCATAGGCGGAATTGGTGGGCTAATTCCTGCTGTGTTTGTGAGGCAAATCCTTGGCTACGTCGAAAACCCGACTGCCCCCCGCGCCGTGGCCTGGTTGTTTGTGTTTGGTCTTGGTGCCGCAGAGGTGCTGTCAGCAATCGCCATAAATCAGGCATTCTATCAGGGCCGTCTGCTCAGCGTTGGTGTGCGCGGTCTTATCATTGGCAATGTATATCAAAAAGCTTTGTATCGCCAGGTAGCCACGAATCCCAACGACGATGACGACGAGTCTGAGGCTCAAGACGACAAAAAAGATGAAGAAGAAGAGACCGAGTTTGATCCCAACTCAACTGGCGCCGTGATCAATCTTATGAGCGTAGACTCATTCAAGGTTGCCGAATTTAGTGCTTATTTGCACGACCCCGTTGCTTCGCCAGCAGTTATCGTTGCTGCTGTGTTCTATTTGTACCGAGTTCTCGGCTGGTCAGCTCTTATGGGTGTTGGCGTCATGATTCTCAGCATGCCCTTCAATACTTGGGCGGCTCGAAAATTCCAGGTTGTGGAAGACAAATTAATGGCCGTCACCGATCGCCGTGTCCAAAAGACTAATGAGGTCCTGCAAGCAATCCGTATTGTCAAGTTCTTTGCTTGGGAAGATAGATTTGAAAAGAACATTCTTGAAACCCGTGATAAGGAGCTAAATTTGCTCTATCTTCGGGCGCTATACTGGACCTTGCAAGGCTTTGCGTTCTTCTTGTTACCGGTAGCATTTGTGGCTGTATCGTTCTGGTCCTACGTGTATCTTCAGGGCGAGCAGCTCACTAACACAGTTGCATTCACCTCCCTGGCTGTGTTCCAGGTCATTAGATACCCCCTCGATACTATCGCTCAGACAGTCACTCGTGTGACTGCGTGCCGGGTTGCACTCCGTCGTATTTCGATCTACCTTGACGAGCCAGATACTCGCAAGTATGAGCAGCTCTCTGACCCATACACTGAGGGATCCTCCGAATTGATTGGGTTTGATAATGCGAGCTTTACCTGGAGTGGCGCTTCCACACGTGCTGGTAGCGAAGAATTCCGTTTGCGCGATATTGACCTTAAGTTCGAGATTGGTGATTTGAACGTAATTATTGGACCCACAGGCTCAGGAAAGACGTCCCTCCTACTCGCTCTTCTAGGTGAAATGCATCTAGACTCGGGCAGAGTGTTCCTACCATTTGGGAATCGTCGTGAGGCCGTCGTTGACGAGGCAACCGGTCTCGCTGATACAGTGGCCTACGCCCCCCAGCAAGCTTGGCTTGTCAATGAGTCGATCCGTAAAAACATCCTCTTTGCGGCGCCCTATGACAAGACTCGCTACAATGCCGTGCTTGATGCCTGTGAGCTACGGCGTGATCTTGAGATTCTCAGCAAAGGCGACAGAACTCTTATCGGTGACAAGGGTATCGCGCTGAGCGGTGGCCAGAAGCAGCGCATCTCCCTCGCCCGTGTCCTTTATAGTAACTCTCAGCACCTTGTCTTGGACGATTGCTTGAGCGCCGTTGACTCACACACTGCAAAAGCACTTTATGCGAATGCGATTTGCGGCCCGCTTGCTCATGGCCGCACCGTTATCTTAGTATCACACAATGTCGCCCTTACCGTTGGCAAGGCTGCTAAGGTAATTGTTGTTCGCGGTGGCCGTATCACTGCTCAGGGTACGCCCAACGAGCTCAGTCGTTCTGGTGCTCTTGGTGCCGATGATCTTGTGAATCGGAATGCGCAGTCTGCTGATGAAAGTCGCCAGGTTAGCCAGCGCGGAAGCCTGCAGCCGAGCCGGGCGAGCTCGGCGACGAAGTTGCCATCGTTGTCGGACGCGACTTTAGTTGGAACTCACGAACCGAATCCCGAAGAGCAACTCGAGACCGCTGTCAGCCGCCTCGACCAAACTCTGCCCGGTGATGATGACGATGATTCTACTGAAGCTAGTACTGATGAGGATGCTGACCACGAAGAGGAAGAGCGCGCAGTGGGAGCTGTCAAGCTCTCTACCTACAAGAAATACTGCAATGAGCTTGGCGGCTGGTCGTGGATCATTCCTGCTGGTTTGCTAGTGACGCTTGATCCATTCGCACGCTACTTAGAATCGTGGTGGATCAAACAATGGGCCACTCATGGAATGGTTCAGGACCCGGACGTAGTGCTGGCACGGGCCAGCTTCCATTCGTCTAGCTGGTTGCCGGCGACGGTACCAGCATTTGTTGTCAATGCCATGCGTGGCACCTCGCGTGGCTTTGAATCGCTTGGTATTGAAGAGGAGGTAGCCCACTCGCTCACATATTACTGTTCCATTTACGTGCTGATTGGTGTCAGCGTGGCAGGGTTCTGCGTGCTACGTGAGATGACATTCATGTTCGGAAGCGTTCGCGGTGCTCGCCGGGTGTTCCAGAAGTTGCTCCATTCGATCATTCATGCCCGCGTGCGCTTCTTTGACTCGACCCCTATTGGTCGCATCACGAACCGATTTTCCAAAGACATTGAGACAATTGACCAGGAGATCTCGACCGACATCATGTTCTTTATCCTGTCTATTTTTGACAATGTGAGTATCACAGTGGTAATCTCGTTCGTGACTCCCCAGTTCATCCCTGCAGCCATCGTTATTATGTTTATGTTCATGGTTGTTGGTCGTACTTACCTCGCATGCTCCCGTCAGCTTAAGCGACTTGAGTCGACGTCCCGTTCGCCAATATTCCAACAATTCGGCGAGACTTTGCAAGGCGCAGTTACTATCCGTGCATTTGGCGATACAACGCGCTTCGAGCAAACGAACTGGAACGCTGTTGATGCCAGCCACCGTCCGTACCTCTGGCTGTGGTTGGCCAACCGTTGGCTAAGTTTCTGGTCAGCCGTCATGTCGATGTCTGTTGCGGTCGCAGCTGCTTTCTTTGTCGTGCTGAACTCGAAGCACATCAGTGCTGGTCTCGCAGGTATCTCGCTATCTTACGCCATGGGTTTCGGTGACTCTGTGCTTTGGACTGTGCGCATGTACGCGATGATGGAGATTGATATGAACTCTGTTGAGCGCATCGAGGAGTACGTGAATGTCGAACAAGAGGCACCAGGGATCATCCCTGAGTCGCGACCTCCCGCTGATTGGCCCTCGAAGGGTGCCATTGAGTTCAAGAAGCTCAGCCTTCGCTACGCTCCAGACCTCCCTCTCGTAATTAAAGACGTTTCGTTCAAGGTGGAGGGCGGTCTCAAGGTTGGTGTTGTTGGACGCACAGGTGCTGGAAAATCTACCATCATCACTGCATTGTTCCGCTTGCTAGAACCTGTGACTGGGTCGATCGATATTGACGGTGTCGACATCTCAACCATTGGCCTTCAGGACCTGCGTCGGGCGCTTGCGATTATCCCTCAGGACCCAACACTCTTCCGGGGAACTCTCAGATTCAACCTAGACATGTTCGACGAATACACTGACGACGAGATCTTCAAAGCTCTCGAAAAGGTCCAACTTGTGCCCGAGGGTACCACTGCAGAGTCTCACACTGAAGAAGCGGAGGCAGACGAGAATGCCAACAAGTTCCTTAATCTTTCTTCTGAGGTGACAGAGGGCGGTCAGAATCTCAGTCAAGGCCAACGACAGCTCTTGTGCCTTGCGCGGTCGATTCTCAAGCAGCCACGCATCCTGCTGCTAGACGAGGCCACCGCGTCAATCGATTATGAAACTGACGCGATGATTCAACACGCGATTCGCAAGTCGTTCAATAATGTCACACTGCTCACGATTGCCCATCGTCTTCGGACTATTGCAGACTACGATCGTATCCTCATGATGGAACAGGGAGAGGTCGCGCAATACGGCACGCCGGCAGAACTGCTCGAGGACAAGGAGGGTCTCTTCTACCAGGCGTGTGCGAAGAGTGGTGAGATGGACGCACTTGTTGCCCTAGCCAATGGTCTTAGCCAATAAGGATGCATAGACAAAATTATTCTGTTTCAAATAATCCGTGATCTAGATTTCACTTCTCATATACCTTACTTGCAATTATTGTTTAACTTTTACATGGTGTGATCCCATTCATTTATGTTGGTGGAAATTAGACAACCAATTGTCATTAGTAGGACTCTCACACGCCGAGCAGCGCCTCATGGTATAAACTTGAGTTATTTTACATCGTGTGTGGTCCGGGTATAGGTATGACATTTTGGATAACGACAATGCCAATGTCGTATGAGGCCACAAAACTTATATTGGTGATGGCGTGCCACGATCCCATTGCGCAATTACAGCCGAGGAATCAGTTAGTAGATCTTGCGCTTCTCGTCGAAGCTGATTTGGCCAGCACCCATGTTGACGAGCAGAATAAGACCTCCAACAATCGAGAGCGTCTGGAAGAATTGGTATCTGAACAGATCGCGGATCGGGTTTACAGAGGAGAGCATCCAGTACGAATTGCTGGTTGTGTTCTGAACCAGCAGGAGCACAGCCAGGAGCGAAGCTGAAAACCGTGCCTTGTAACCAATCACCAGCAGCACTACAGCAGCACTGCTGAGGACGTTCATGGTTGCTCCAACAATAGTCCACCGCGAGTTGATCACATGGGTCACAAATTGAAGTACAACAAGGATACGGCCCATGAGAATAAATCGTTGGCGCGGGTCTTTGATAGCTTCCTTGTCGACACGAAGCAGGCCAGGAATGATCGAGCTGGCACGGTTGTCGCGAGCATATTGTTCGCTCAGTACGAGGAAAAGGCCACCACACAGACTCGTGTTGCGCATAAAGTACCCAAAGTCGAGCAAGTGGTTATACAAAACGGACTGGAGCATAAGGTCGGCCAAAAGGGCCGAGACACCCCAAAGGATCCAGCGCTTCGCTAACACGCTGTACGATCCGAAAACCATCAAAGACACATTCAGCAAGCACACAGCCACGGCCACAATCCATGGAAGTCCCCGCACATTCCAGGCAAAATGAACCTGGGTCTTCCAGGTGGTGATGATGCGGATAGAGTCCTCAATAAAGGTCGACACCACAAACAGACGTCCAATGAGGGGAAGATACGGTTGCAGAGGCCGACCCAACTCACCAATACGTTCATCTATAGAATGAGCGTAGCCACTGAACTGCTCGTAGATGCTCTTAGGTCCGGCTGGCACGGGGCCCGTCTCCACGCCCGAATAGCCAGAGGCCACCCGGTGCTGCTTGTGCGAGGGATTCGGCTCGACAGTTGGCATATCATACCGTTGTTGTCCTCTACGAGAGGCCATTTTTTTTTTTTTTGCTAGTTTGTTTTGGTAAAGTGTGGCTTTAAACAAACGGTCTGTGTTTTGATTGTGTGGTGAAGGTAGCTCAGTTGCCCGCTTCCGGAGAGAGACCAGGATTAGGAACAATGGGAGAGAGTTTATTGATTAGGGTGTGGTTGTTGTGAGGTTTCCCGTTTCCCTTCAGAGAAATTCGAGGCAACAATGGGCAATTGCGAAGTTGCAATCAAACTTTTTTACGTTTAGACTTGTATGGGGGTGTATATACGGCCGCATCACACGTGGGGGTTTATAAAACACAAGGTTAGCTTGGTTGCATGTGCACATGCTAGCGCCTCGAGAGTTTTAGCACGCATCAACAACGGCTTCTGCCACGTAAACCTCTCTCTCTCATACTGCAGGGTACGGTTGGGTGGACCAAGATGGGGGAGGGGGGAGAAGAAGGTAATGCGCATCACGTGACTAAAATAAGAAAACGCATATTATGCTTTATGAGCGTCCATGTGCATAATCGTCGTCCGTCCTAAACAATCTCATATCTCTCTCCATATTCTCAATACACCATGGCGCAGGAGGACGTGCCTGGCGTCGTTGTTGAGCCTGGTTCGGCGTGGACGCGTGTTGGTATCGCTGGAGAGGCTTTGCCACGTGTTACTGCACATTCAGCCGTTGTGCGGGACGGCGGATCAATCGTGGGCTTCGACCGTCAACTCGAACATTACATTTCACCAACCGCAGAGATCCACACCCCAGTCATCGATGGTGTGGTGCACGACCATGAGGCTGCTGCCGCACTATGGAAATATGTTCTGACAGATAGCTTCGGCATGAGCTTTGAAGAACAGCCACTCACGATCACTGAGGAGGTGTGGAACCCTACGGCTAGTCGGGTCAAACTTCTTGAGACCGTTTTTGAAGATCTGCACGTGCCACTATTCCAATTGGCATCCGCACCAGTATGTGCAGCGCTTCAAACATCGCATGCGACTGCTGTAGTCGTCCAAGTTGGTGCAGCTACCGCGTCGGCTATCCCTGTAGTTGAAGGCAGCCCCATGCTTAAAGCGGCTGTTCACACGCGGTTTGCTGGCGATTTCTTGACTGCACATTCACTTGCACACCTCAAGATACTTGGCCTTGATGTAGTTCCCCGATTTCAAGTTGGTGAGCGCGGCCAGCCTCCGCTGAATCTTGCAGCTACTCAGTCATTCACGTCATATCAAGTGTCGCGACTTATCGACCAATTTAAAGAAGTAACTTGCATCGCGAGCCCGACACCGCTCACTGGCCCTGAAATAAGAGGTGTACGCTCGTTTGAGTTCCCTGATGGTCAGTCTGTACTCATGGGCCCCGAGCGTTTGCTCACTGTAGAGTCGTTGTTCAAACCAGCATCGACACCTTTGCCAGGATCCATAAAGCCACTACCAGGTAACTCACTTGGACTCAGTGAGCTTGTATATCAGGCATATCAAAAGACTGAGGCTCCTCCAGAGGTGGGTATCCATCTCGCCTCGAACATTGTGCTCGTTGGTGGCACCACCCGCATCCCCGGCCTCAGACAACGCATTGAGCGCGATCTTCAAGAAATGCTGCCCAATTACCAACCGCGCTTTACTGAGATTACGCAGTCAGGTCGCACTAATGCCGTGTGGGCCGGCGCGAGTGTTTTGTCGTCACTAGGCTCGTACGATCCTGGCTCCTGGATCACCAAGGCTCAGTACGAAGAGATTGGTGCTGAGCAGCTTGTTGATAAACGCTTTAAATAATTTTGTGGCCTCGGCCAGTGTATTCTTATTTGTTACGCATTCTAATCCACGTATTTGGCGATCCGTCACAGAACTCCAAGTCAGTGACTTGTAAAATAAGACCAAGAAGCATATTAAATAAACATGAAGCCAAAAACTAAACTATGCTACTGAGTTCGGCTTCAATTCCTGTCAAACATTCACCGAGTTGTTCAATGGATCGCGCTTGCTCTGCAAGGGGCCCATTTATGAACGCGTTCTTTAGGCGAAGCTGAGGCCGAAGCTCGGTCAATTCGGTTTTCAGCGCCGCAATCTTCTCGTTGAGCTCCTCTATTGATGTATTGCTCTCCTTCTCAAGTCGGTTGAGATTATGAACCAGCATATCTTTCTCCTCAAGAATAGCACTAATACGCTCATCGCTGCGCTTGATCTCATCTTCCTTGAGGCGTAGTGTAGCCTCAAGCTCTGCCTTTGTAGAATCTTCTGTAGACAACTGTGCCCGCGCAGCTGTTACCTTTCTTTCCATTTCTGCCTCGCCGTTCGTGTCAATGTGCCCGCGACTTTGTGCGATCTGTGCTTTGATAGCTAGCAGATCAGTGACCGCATCGCCGATCTCCTGGATGCGGCCTAGCATAAACTCGGCCTTCCAAATGGTGCTTATTAGTCGGTCGTTTTCACTTCGCGTTGCCTCAAGGTCAGGCTGGATCTTGGCGATGCGAGTTTGGAGATTAACCACCCCCACCGCGGCAACAGGCCTGAGAGCCAGTACTTGATCTCGCAGCTCTTGCATTTCTTTCATTTTAGCCGGGAGAGTCTCGCGAATGCGTGAAACACTTGCGATATATCTTTGATGCTCAGCTTCCAGCTCTCCGCGCTGAGCCTCGAGGACAGTGAGCTTGGAGGTTTCAGAGCCAGCAGTAGCAGAGTCGATGTCATCGGTATTGAGATGTGCCCACTCTTCATCAACGCGTGCCATCGCAGCCTGTATGTCTGCCTCTTCCTTGGCAATCTGTTTATGTTCGGCTATGATGGATGCAAACTTGGCTCTGAATTGACTCCGGAAGGCGAGAAAAGACTCAATTGTGGCCATCTGGTCGCCAAAGCGCGCTGCTGTTGGCCTTGAGAGATCTGCAAAACTGAAGTCGGACCAGCCGAACTTTTCTGCTAGTGGTTGGAGTACAATGTAAACCCGTACAGGTCGTGGAAGTCGCGTCTTGAGGCTTGAGCGGAGGGCACGATCAGGAACAAGATTTAATGCAATGGCATTGAAAACAGCAAGCACATCTTGCGGACTTGGCGTCTGCCGAGATGCCACGGCTGCCATAGCCGATGTATAGCTCTCTGCAGCTTCAGTAGACCGCATAAACGCGTCCATTGCACCGCGTCGAGGTGAAGTTGTGATGGTGTGGCACTACGCTTTTAGTGAGAGGCATCACGTGCACTCACTGAAATGTAACTTGACTAGTGCCCAATCACGTGATAATCATCATCTGCGGGCATACAAGTAGAAAAACGACAAGGAGAAATCATAATGAACCGAAACTAACCTTGTCCAGCGGATCAAATCAACTGATATTACACTTTAATTAATGGTATTTCCGAAAATGGAACGAAAAATCGGTCAGACATCTCTGTATTTGAACCACCTTAAAGTCACGTGATGTCATCATTTTTCGAGACCTGACCAGGGACCTTCCCTTTTTCGACAAGCTCAAGGGCCAGTAAATATCAGAAGCTTCAAATTTACCACATGGTCACGTGATACAGTCATGATCCCATGTGATTTACACTCTGTGTGCGGTGCTGAAGCCCGGGACCATCCCTCACGTGCATGGGGAGGCTAACAGGGGGGGGCTGCCGCTGCAGCGTTTGAAAGACATAACCAAAAAAAAAAAAAAAATTGGAGGTTGACTCAGCCTCCAGCTGGGACCCGGGTCGGAGCTATTAGCAGCCCAGACGCCACAGCGTCAGCCTAGGCAGAAAGCCCCTTCTCCTTTTATCTAACCACCAGGTCCCCCCTCTCTCTTCTCTAGGTTCGACAGCACACATCCAAACAAACCATTTAGGCAAAACCGGGCTGGACCAGATAGACATCATGAGCAGCTCAGTGCCATACGACCCTTACATTCCACAGTCCTCACAAGGGCAGGCTGAGCCCAACCGGACTCAGGCCATTCAGGCTCAAATCGATGATACTGTGGGTATCATGCGCGAGAACATCAACAAGGTTGCAGCTCGCGGCCGAGGTCTTGACGACCTTCAGGATAAGACGGACAATCTTGCCATCAGTGCGCAAGGTTTCCGGGCTGGAGCTAACCGCGTCCGCAAGCAGATGTGGTGGAAGGATATGAAGATGCGCATGTGTCTTATTGCATTGGTGGTCATTATCATCATCGTGGTTGTAGTTGTGCCAGTGGCCACCCTGGCGAGGTAAAGACCACATTTTATTCGTTACCTTAAATTATTGTTATCCGGCGCTGGCCCGTAATACTGCCCTTTTACCATCGTTTGCCTGCTTTGCCGGCTTGCCGGCGTGCCGACCTCTGCTGAGCCTCTGACTTTTATCGCCCCTTTTTGTCGTTCTTCCGCTGTCCGTTGCGAAGTATTCTAAATTGGACTTCCACGACGCAATTCCATCATTCAAAATGCGGGGTGTCTCGTCCCATCGCTTTCTTAGCGACTCCCCCCTCCGCCACTACTACCAAGTATATTTTTAGATGCTTGGTTTCTGCTACGAATTTGGCAATCATGTAAAAGCTATGTAACTATGAGCTCAACTCGATACTATTTTGTCTATAGACAACCAGCTTTGAGGCTGCAGGTCTACTTTGCCAACTTGGCAATTGACTCGAGCGTCAACGACTTAGGTCGCTCGATAGGAAGGCCGAGGGCACGATCCCAAATCAGCTGGACCAATGGGCCAATTGCCCGCGACACACCGAATGAAACCGTGTAGTATTTAGTCTCGGTGATGCCATAGTGGTGGAACAGGACACCACTGCTGCTGTCGACGTTCGGGTGCGGGTTCGCCGTCTTGCCGTGCTCTGTGAGAACACCAGGAGCAATGTTGGAGATCGCCTTGACAAGCTTGTACACAGGATCGGCGGCCACATCCGGGCGACTGTCGGCAAAGCCCATAAGGGCGGCGAACCGTGGATCGGGCTTGCGAAGGACAGCATGGCCATAGCCTGGAATGACACGGCCACTGTTGAGAATGGACCAAAGGTGCTTTGTGACGTCTTCGTTGGTGTAACCTTCAGGGATTGCACTCTTCATTTCAAGCACGAACCGAAGCACTTCCTGAGCCGCGAGACCATGCAACGGTCCGGCGAGACCGGCAAGACCAGCGCTATATGCGAGGAACGGATCCGCAAGTGCACTACCAACAAGGTGAGTACTGTGAGCGCTCACGTTGCCGCCCTCGTGGTCACCATGAAGGGCCATATAAAGACGAAGCAGGTCAACAAATCCCTCGTTGGAGCCCAGTCCGAGCTGGTTGGCATAGTTGAGCGACCAATCGGCATTTGGGTCAATTCCTCCGGGCAAGTCACCACCACCCCGGTAGCTATTTTGATAGATGCGAGCAGCGACGGCAGGGATCTTGGCAAGAAGCGTGATGCTATCGTCAAACACGTACTCCCAATAGCTTGTCTTGGGAATGCCCTGTTCATAGGCGTTTGCAAAAGTTGACTCGTTATTAAGGGCGGCAACAGCAGCGACAAATTGGGTCATTGGGTGTGTATTTGGCGCCAACGAGTCCAGAAGTTTGTTCACATAGTCTGGAAGTTCACCTTTAGCAGCGAGCTCGCGACTGAACTCATCAGCCTGAGCCTGCGTCGGCACCTTGCCAGTTAACAAAAACCAGAACATTGCCTCTGGAAGCATTTCACCTTTTCCATTGTGCTTGGGCAAAAGCTCCTGGCAATCAGCAATGGTCTTGCCATGGAATCGGATGCCCTCGTTCGCGTCAAGCTGCGAGCCCTCCCAAACCATTGACTTGAGACCACGCATACCGCCAATGACCGAAGCCACGGGGATTTCACCCAAAGACTTGGTTTTGTAGTCGGTCTTGAGCTTCTTTAACAATTCCGTCTTGGCCGGAATGGCATCGCGAAGCTGGGCCTTGAGCGACGACGTGTGTCTAATTTGTTGCGAGTTTCGAAGAACAGACTTTCTTAACATATTCGATTTTTGGTATAATCGTGCTGATGTATTCTATCTCTGCTTAAATACATTGTCCGGCCTATAACTCGGCTTCTCCACATGTCAAAGTTCCCCGACCCCGCTTTATCTCCCCAGACTGCTGACGGCAGACGGCACATGCATGCATGTGTGCGTGTACAAATGTATGGTGGTGTGTTCCTGCCCTTACTTACAAGGGGGAGGAGAAGGCAGAGAGAGAGGTGGGAGAAAAGCTTGGGCGTGTGAGCTTGGGCGTGAGCGTGGGAGAGAGAGAGAGAGCGCGAGTGTGACAACGACGAAAAAGGTGGGAGTGAAATTATGATGACATCACGTGACTCAATTGATTTCATGGCCCGCTTAGATCTATCTCACACAGCTCGGCGGCAGTAGCAGCACCCAGTTAGCTTATAGCGCTAAGCAATACCAACCTGAGTTAAGTTATCCCGCTTTAATACAATCATCATGAGATTGGGCTTTGCTGGGCTTGCATTTCTCGGATTTTCGAGCCTTGGACTGGCTGCGGATACTACAAGGGAACCTCCATCAGATGGCCAGCTCATCCACGACTTTACTCTCGAGGAGCCGTATATTTCCTACGGCACCGCCGAGATTCCTCACTACGATATTGGTGGTAGCACAATCGTTTCGCGGGCTGGAGTTCGGTTAACTGGTGATATCCAGGGTCAACGGGGCTGGATCGCTAGCTCAAGGTCCGTGGTTCTGCCTCAAGCCTTCGAGCTCGAGATCGAGTTGACTATTGAGGGCGAGGCCAAATCGTTATTCGGCGATGGTATGGCCATCTGGTTCCTTGATGCTGACCAGGAGATCGCCGAAGGCCCAGTGTTCGGTTTAAAGGACTACTTCAAGGGCACTGCGTTACTTATTGACACTTATCGGAACCGACGCACGGGCAAGGTATTCCCCCTGGCGGTACTAATGCAGAACGATGGTACGCATGTCTACGACGTCGACAATGATGGCCAAGCCAATGAGATCGATGGATGTAGTCTCCGAGGTATTCATAACCCGTCATCAGGCAAGTCGTCACAGATACGCATACGTTATGATGGTGCCACTTTCACGCTCGAGTCGCGGATCAACGGCCAGTTCAAGAAATGCTTTTCCCGGCCGTTGAGCCTTGGCCTTGCCCGTCGTCTCGCACTTTCTGGATCCACAGGTGATTTGACTGAGGCACATATCATCAAGAGCATCAGGCTGTGGTCAATTCCGTCCGTGCGTTCGGCATCTACCCCAGGTAAGCCGCAGCAGAACGACAAGTTCCACGACGCGACTGGCCATGAGAAACACAAGGCTAAGGGCGGCAGCTGGCTCTGGTTCTTGATCAAGTTCATTTTCATCGGCGGCGCTTTGTCGGTAGGAGCCTATAAATTATGGCTCCAATACCAGCGCAAGCGGGATCGTGAGACGGATTTGTTTAAATACTCGTAAATGTACATACCCCCCTCCGCATGCTGGCGTCGAACACACCACCATCAACGAAAAGAAGAAAAACAGAATTGGAAGGATAGAATTACCATCTAGTTTATTGCCAGCTACCGATAATAAAAAGCTAAAGGCCGTTGTACCGGGCTACGTAACACAAACGGGCTAAAAACATAACAGTCTATTTTGCAACGGCAGCGAGAGCCTCGAGAACCTCGACCTCAATCTTGGCCTGGGTGGCAGTGGCCTCGTCGCTGCTAGAAGCGTTCTTTTGAGCGTCCGCAAGCAGACTCTTGACCTCGGCAGCACTGAAGTCCTCGACAGGGTAGGCCTCGACGGCATTCACCTCGAGAAGGGAGCCCTCAGACACGCTGGCAAAGCCACCAGCAACGAAGTACTGCTTGGTCTCAGAGCCGTTGATGACCTCAACAACGCCAGGAATAAGCTCCTCGACGGTGGGAACGTGGCTTGCAAGCACACCGATGGTGCCGGCAGTGGTGGGCAGGTTCACCTGGGTGACCTCCTCCTTGGTGTAGAGCGACGAACGGGGGAGTGCGAACGTGAGCTGGATCTTGTCAGAAGACACGGCAGCGGCCTCGGCATAGCCACGCTTGGCAACGCGAGGAGCCAGACGGGCAGTCTTGGACACGACAGACCGGAACATGATGGTGTGTGGGTAGTCGAGGATCGTGATTGGTTTCTGGGCTGACCAAACAAATTTCATCTCACCACCCTGACCCCCCTTAACCGCCTATAGAAAGTTTACGCATAAACGTCCAAGTCACCTGATTACTGCTACAAAGTTCTATGGAATCACAAAGTCAGGTGGTCCCTTTTGGGTCCGGCCAGCATCGGTATATTTATCGCCCAGCATCCCATACAGAGTTTTTGAATTATCGGGATAGCTTGCACTGGATACTGGCCCCGTATAATCGCATGGCAATTCTAAAAACTCTCGGCGCACAACCATTGCCTCGTAGGCAGTGACGAGCTGTGCGGCAAGTACGGGGTAATCATAGTAGGACAGTCGTTGAGCGTTGACGGTTCGGCCCCATTGATTTTCAACAAGAATACCATTCACAATCACAAATGAATTGAGTCTGATTGATGAATGTCGCCCTGACAATGTGAACGCGAGGGCACCGGTCACCATCACAGCGACGGTTTCGCCTGAGCCATCAGCTACCTCAAGAAGTACCCGAGAGCCCTTATCCTGGACATTAACTACACGGCCGCTAACATTGACCCATTTTATTGGATGGTTTCCAAAGAAAAACGGTTGTTGTTTTTCGCAAAACTGAGGAAGAACACGTGCGCCTAAATTAAGCGACCGAACGTTTTCTAGCAGTTGGATATCAAGGCACGATAGAGGCACATAATATTGCCACGATTTAGCTCTCCTGATCGTTTCATTAAGCCATCTTGTCTCAACGACCTTGTCACGGAGCATGAACTTCGAGCTCACAACAGGACCGCCCAGGCACAGTGAGGTTCAGCTAGTGTAAGCTCTCTCTCTACGTCTTCACACCTCAGTTCATCTCAGCTAAGCTCAGTTAAGTTAGGTCGACAAAAAGGCATGGATGGCGAGGATCTCGTCAAGGCCGTCGATGCCATCTTCGAGGCCTCAGCAGACCTTATTGTCCGCGTAGGCGTCGGCTCTGCCAAGCTGATTGCAAACCCCCCAGTTTATATTGGCCCTCTGAACGAGCGGGTCGCCAAGTACCAAGAGCAGCTCAACGAGATGGAGTTACGAATTATCCACAGCATTGAGCTCGCAAAGCAGCCGCCGCTGCCAGCATTCGAACCAGAACCAGAACCCGTAGCCATCCCTGAGGAGCCGAAACAACCGAGCCCCGAGGACTACAATGCATTGTTTGACGACGACTATCTCAACTTCTAGTTGACCACACAAGGTTTACTTTAGACTTGTCTTCCTAGTGTTTTCCGTTCACATCCACCTTCTCATTCTGCCTTCAAGCATATTCTACATACTTATATTGTGTTTTCGTAGTTCAACGCATTATTAGCTGCGCATCGCGGCAGCCATGACTTAAGGCGAGCCATAATCGGGTGCTAGCCATGATTAAAGTACGCGGACAGCCATCACAGTGACATTGTCTGCCGTAAACGATGTCAGAGCATGGCTCAGCAGCGCCTGGCTGCCTGCAAGTGCGCCCGACGCGTCCCGGGCTATGCTAACTGCTTGGTCGTCGGCGCAGACATCCCATAGTCCATCGCATGCGAGTACAAGTACATCGCCATCACCCACGTCCGTCTCGGTGGTGTAGGGGTCACCCACAACAAATTCCTTCATGTACAGGTCGCCCAGCGACCGTGTGACGGCAAGCACACCGTTGACACGGTTGCCCATAAGGATGCCGCCGGCGTTGGTGATGCGTTTCTGCTCATGGATATCACTACCACGATGGTCGTACGACAATCTTCGCGTTTCTGATGCTGACGCGTGGTAAAGCACTGCTCTTGCGTCGCCAACGTTTGCAACGAACAGCCGCCGAGTGCTGCCAGCGCTCCCAGCGGGCACAATTTGGTGCAGCCCGTCGTCGGTGTCTGACGGCAGCACTGCGCAGCTTAGAGCTACAACCGCTGTGCAGCCCGAGTTCTTGATTCCATGTGCTTCAGCATGGTGGTCTGTTTCATTAAATGCTTCTGCGAGCGCCTCAGCGATGTCGACGCGCTTACCGCGTCGCTTCAACGACGCTGCCAACGTGGTATGGAGAGTGTCTGCGCAGTATCGTGCGCACTGTGGACCAGCGTGGCCATCAAATACCCCGAAATAAGCACACCCGGGGATGCCCATGTAGTCGAGCTCATAATGATGCGCGTCTTCCATTGTCTTGCGATACCGCCGATTACAATCCGAGGCCACGCCAAGCTCGTAGAACTTGTCCTGGGCGTGGTCCTCGGCTTCTGACAGGTCCTTGTCGGCCAATGTGGGTGTAGACGCGCTCGAACTACTTGGAGAAGCTCCTGGCGATGGCTTTGCGCCATTCCTGCGGAACATTTTCTTCATCTATCACGATATCGCCGCCGTTATCTCGCGATTCCAATCCACGCCCTGTATTCTCACCCAGTCAAATCAATCTCACCACCGTTTGTCTCAGATGGCAATCTTCTGACCACTGGGCTTTTTACGTGCACGCTGCGCCTTAGGCTCGAGGTAGTGTGCGTATAGTGAAACCCCGATGAGATTGGAACACTAAATATAGACAAAGGGGGCCAGCTTATTCACTCGATCCTTGTACTTCCAGGCGGGGATGTTTGCAAGTAAATTGTCGTCGAGACCATAGTAGAATTGGTTTATTAAATGATTTAAGTTTGTTCAGAAACCAAAAAAAAAGTTGTTAGTTTGAAGTTTCGTCTTTTGGCTTTGGTGCAATAGGCGCTGGGCATGCGATTTCGGCATGAATGATGCAATAAGCACATTGCGGAAACGTTGATAATTTGTTATTCGGTTAGTCCTAAATAGTTTGAACTTGTATCCTGAAGACAGTTGCCATAACAGGATCTCAAAAGCCGCGAGCCTCACACTCTGCTGCGGCTCAGCCGCAGCGATACGGCAATAGCTATAAACAGAACCACCACTACTAACAACAAAATGAGATTGCCATACAAGGACTAACTAACATTAAATTTGTTTGTGTACCAATTAAAGATATAGGCCCTCGAGGTTCTCCTCTACCTTGTTCTTCATCACCCGCTCCTTAGCACTAGCAAAGTCTGCCGCCGTGACCTTCATTCGTCGTTCCCGCAGCGCTAACAAACCGGCCTCGGTGCAAATGGCCTTAATATCGGCACCACTAAGGTCATCTTTGGAGCTTACAATGTCGTCAAGCTTGACATCATCTGACAAGCTCATTTTATTTGTATGGATTGACAGAATCTTGCGCTTCGTGGCATAATCTGGGTTCTCGAACAAAATCTTACGGTCAATACGGCCAGGACGAATTAGAGCCGGGTCAAGGCTCTCGATCTTATTTGTGGCCATGATCACCTTGATGTCACCGCGATCATCGAAGCCATCAAGCTGATTGAGTAGCTCCAGCATAGTACGCTGGGTCTCGCGCTCACCACCAGAGGTGGACTCGTAACGTTTCGAGCCGATGGCGTCGACCTCGTCGATGAAAACAATGCTAGGGGCGTTCTCGCCAGCAACCTGGAAGATTTGCCGCGTGAGCCGTGGACCATCACCAAGGTACTTTTGAATGAGCTCGGAGCCCACAATACGCAGGAACGATGCAGAAGTTTGATTAGCCACCGCCTTCGCGAGAAGCGTCTTGCCTGTACCGGGAGCACCGTACAGAATGACGCCCTTGGGCGGCTTGATACCCATTTCCTCGTAGAGTTCAGGATGAGTGAGCGGAAGCTCGACAGCCTCCTTGATCTCCTGGATCTGCTGCTCGAGACCGCCAATGTCGGAGTAGGACTCCGTTGGTGCCTTGTCAATCTTCATCACACTAACCATGGGGTCCGCGTCGTCCTGCAACACGCCCACAATGCTCACCGTCTTCTGGTGGAGAAGAACCGTACACCCAGGGGTTAGCAGGTCCTTATCAACAAATGATCGAATACTCACATAGTACTCCGAACCCGTGGTCGAGCTGACAATCGCATGGTCGTCGTCTACAAGCTCCTCAAGGTTTCCGAGTCCCATAGGCGAGCCACGCATGTCGTCAACCTTCTGTCGCTCCTCAGAGATGCGGTCGTCAGTTGGCCACAGCTGCTGCTGGTTCTGAACAAACTCCTCCTCCAGCAATAAGTGATCCTTGATCCGCTCAAGCTTCAACAGCTTCAGTTTGCACCGCGTCGTGGGGTGGATGGCCGGAAGCTTTGCGGCGCTATCGGGGCCCTTTGCACCCTTCTTCTTCCTCAAATTCCTGGTCTGAACTGGTGGCTCATATTTGGGCTTGTCTTTTTTATCGCCCTTCTTGCCGCTACCGCCCTTCTTGTTGGGCGCAGATGGTACCTGACCCATTTGTGTGGCAATGGAGTGGTTTAAGTTGGTCGAAGTGTCTCCCTTGTAAGCTTGGTTCAGCCTTCGAAGCCAGCGTGGAATCACCTAGGATGAGGGAGAAGGGGGATGATAGCTAAGCTGCTATAAGCAGGCAACTTACACTTTAAGGCTGTGGAGCAGCACTGATAGCTATGATGATGATGGAAGCTCCCAGCAGGATGTCGTCATACTGGATCTCGTCATGTTGAAGGCTGTGGAAAGCTTCGTGGCTGACAATGCTCTTGGCTACTGGTAGGCATACATTGTACAAAGAGTTCAATATTTGGAGGTTAGTTGAACCAGTGACAAGATTTCAGAGAGCGACGGAACCAAAATAACGTTCAGTAGTGTCGAGTCAATTACATCAACTAAAGAAAAAATTGAAGATTGGAGTTCATGCTTTTGGGGGTAACTTGTGAGTATTCCATGCCAGCTTTTCGCGATGAAATATTAATATGTATGTTAGAGTATTGCTCTGAGAATTCCGTTCGTCTTCCCTTCTAATTCACATCAAAAACAAAAATAGAGCCTAAAGTAAATTTTTTTAGTTTATAAGAAACGCGGACCTCTAGTTTGTAGAGATGCTGGTATGATGTGGGATCCAGTGCTTCCTCAGTGCTCAGGCTAAGGTTCCATATATACTTCCTGCAGGTTCGCTGATGGTTCGCCAATGGTCTACATCAAAGCAAATCACTTAAGGGTTCACTGTTGGCAGATGGAGGCGGATTGACTTTGTATTTAAGGCTCTTCTTGCAGGAACTTCACACGGTAACCACACTTTGTTGCACAAGAATTTCTTTACAAAACAGTCTGGGTCTAAGAAACCAAGATTGCCGAAGAAACGAGGTTCTTCACTATACGCATTGAGACACCTGTGACTTCAACTAGGTCAAATATATCCGCTCTTTCTCGATCAATGCTTCTGTGTCGCGAATCGCTGAGCTTGAAGAGAACAAACTTAAGCGCAAACCTAATTACAGAAATCTAAAAATTTTCCGAACTGTTTAAGATGTTCTGAATTCTCAAATAGCTATTCGAGCGCTGTAGTCTGGCGTCATACGCTGAGCAGCGGTACCCATGTTATCTAGGGTAAGGGTAAGGCAACGTCATTATTGGGATTCAATATCCTCAATTGTGTTCTATCGTAATGAACCGGAGACTCTGGATGTAGCATGTGAAATGGATCATTGTGATGAGACCTGATCTCTTGTAATTTAACGACTAGTGTTCATAAGGGCTAAGGCCACTCTTAGGCTCTCGCTTTAGGTACATCTAGCCAAAGCGACCGAGAAAATCTAGTTGGAAACTCTAGTTGATACATTTGTACCACCCATGAAACTAGTCCGATGTCCATATGAACAGCTGATAGTGTTGTAGGGGAAAAGCACGGCACTTGAGATTTTCTTTCGTTGCCGCTTATCATCATCGCTGACCAAGTCAAAAATGCATGTCACGCATGCACGGAACTTTTAAAGCGCCGTACAAGTGTTGTTATTGTGTTATTTTATATTTGCCAGTCACTCTAGTATTCCCCGACCATAGCTTCGCCTTTTGAGCCGAGAGCGCACAAGACGGTTTTCAAAGAATAGCACAGCTGTTAATCGACGCTAGGCACAGATGGCTAGCGACAATACACCCTCTCAACCAGGCTCAGATTGGCTTTCATTCTTTTTAGGCTTTTATCTATGCTGGTTGGTGCTTTTGTCGAAATTCCTTGTTTTTCTTTATACCCGTCTAGGGCGACTTGACGACTCTGGGACCGTATCCTACGTATGGTCATTGACGTCCAATGTTATCTATCAACCGATGAAGTGTCCATTATTGTACGCGATACTTATAGGTTTTGGCAGCCTTATGCTTTTTGCTCATTTGTTGAACACTGCTGCGATCATTTTGGGCGTCGGAAGCGAGTTCACACTGCAAACGATATTCATTCCAGGCCTGGCCGGCGTTTGCATTCACCTGGCTGGAGCGATTCTGAATACATTCACAACTGGCCGCCATTTTCAAACAGCTTGGGTGATAACAGCTGTGGTCTCATCGGCTGTGTGGATTGCTGGACTTACATGTATGCCTGACGAACGCTTTCCCATCTGTGTACGATACCATTGGGATGTCTTTCCAAGATAAAACAGTCTTCACTTTGACGGTAGATTTCTTCTTGTATGTCGGTTGTGTGTTTGCCACTCATTCGATAATCGGGAAGTGGAGGCTGCCCCCACTGGCGAACTTAATTGTGGAACCAACTATGACACCTTCCTCGTGGTTGAACCGCTGGGTCATGCTTGCAGCCACGCTAATAATCTTCGCCGAAATTGGATATATGATTGTTTGCAATAGTTATCGTCATTCAAGGCGCTATTGGCCTTCGTTGTTGATATCCCTCGCTTACCTGGTGTCAATGAGCCTAGGGGCGATCGTAGGAATTTCATCCCTTAAACTAGCGCTCGAGGAGAGACAGTTTCAGTGGCATTGGCGATCATTTCTAATGACGGCAGCGCCAGTAGCCGTAGTTCAGGCCGGTTTTGTCGTCTATGGCGGCTTGGTAAATGGTCCTGATGGTCATGTTTGGAGGCTTGTGTCTGCTTTGTTGCGAGTGCTGGAATGCGGTGTTTGTGGTAGTTTTGGGGCTTATTTCGCTATAGTTGGAGGAAAAAGTCACCAGGGAACAGAACTTGCTCCCTTAGAGCTGAAAGTATAAATATGAGCCTATAGACTGCTGCTGCGCATATCAATGCTGTCTGGGACATTTTTCATTCTAGGGGACACTAAAGCTCCATCGAAACAGAGAGACTGATATTCACCTAGACGCGCTCAGATGCCTGTCTCTTGAACGAGACTTACCGAAGCCGCAAGATGAGCAACCGTAGTTGGCCGTGGCGATCATTGTATTTTTGTCAATGCCTTTTTGTCCCGAATCGTCTAAAACTCGAGTCGCAGAGAAAAAACCTGGGGACACACCTAGCTGCTGAAGAGCGCTGCAGCTAGGCTTCATAGGCTATACACCGGTACCCATGTTGATAGGGTAAGGGCTGCATAATGTCATTATTACGGTGAAAATGCCCCCTAAATGGCAGGGGAGACTTCGTATGAGAGACCACTGTTATACGACTCAACATATATAGTCTCCGTTACTTATTAGTTTCAGTAGTGTAGTGAGAGCTAAGGCTGCCTTTTCGGTAGACTTTTAAGCTTCTAGTATATGTGGTCAAAGTTAGGCGGATGGCCTAGTGGGCACCGCCCATGAAACTAGTCGATCATCAGTCCTAGGTCATGTGAACTACTGAGTGTTTTACAAGGCCAGGGCGCCTGAGATTTTCGCTCACTGCCTATCCTCGCTGACCAACTTAGAAATGCAGGTTAAGCATGCACGGAATTAAAAGTGCCGTGCAAGGGTTATTTTAACTACTACTGTGCGATCTTAGATATACCGGTCGCTTTAACACAGTTTTGCGTTGAGAACTGATAGCACACTCAACGCTTTTCAAAAACTAGCGCAGCTAATCAAAGATCGGCGCAGATGGCTAGCGACAATCCACCGTCTCAAATGGACTTTGATTGGCTCACGTTCTTTGTGGGGGCTCTCTCATGCTTGATACTGCTTTTATGGAAAACCTTCACTCGTAGTTACAAGCGCATGTGGCGACTTGACGACCCCAAGACCGTAACCTCCGTATGGTCGCTGACGCCTGATATTATCTATCAACCGATGAAGCTGCCGCTATTGTACTCGATACTTGTAGGTTCTGGCGGTGTAATGCTTTTCGCTCATTTGATGAACATGTCTGCGATTATTTTAGGAGTTGGAAGCGAGTTTACACTTTACGCGGTATTCATTCCGATTGTGGCTGTCCCCTGTTGTTATTTGGCTTCAAAGGTTTCAATTACGTTTACAAAAGGTCGTCATGATCAAAAGGCTGCTGGTACAACTTGTTTGGTCTCATTGATCCTTTTGATTGCCGGAATCATACATGTGTACTTGACGACTGGATTCCCAGCTGCCTACACTTCAATTGGAGTTTCACATTTCGACGACCAAGTAGGAGTCACTATTCTTGGGGAGTGCTTTCTGTGTCTAATTTTAATTCCCGCTACCTGTATGACGTTAAATGATTGGAGGTTACCCCCAGTGGCGAAAAAGTTGACTTCTGCGCCAACTCCCTCGCAGCTAAACCGCTCGGCCCTACTTGCAGCCATCCCAGGATTCTCGGCAGAACTTGCGTATGTGATTGCCCGTACTAATTATGGCCATTTAACAGAGTATGGTCCTTTGCTATTGATATCACTCGCTTGTCTACTGTCAATGAGCGTGGGCACGATCATGGCCATCTCTTTCGTCAACCAGGCACTTTTGGCAAATGAGTTTCAGTGGCATTGGCGATCATTTATAGTGCCTGCGGCTCCTGTAGCCGTAATTCAGGTAGGTGCGGTCGTCTATGGCGCCTTGGAAAATGGCTTTGATGGGCATCCTTGGAGACTCCTGTCTGCTTTGATGCGAGTGCTAGAATGCGGAGTGTGTGGTAGTTTTGGGGCTTACTCCGCTCTAGCTGTAACTCAAAGTTATTTAGGAATCGAGACGGCTATTCCAGAGTCGGCACAACACCCAGAGCCCGTATCGAGTGATGAGCGCGTCGAGCTCGGCGATTTCAGCGAGCTAAACGAGCTTAGCAGGGCCACTGCGTTAGAAAAAGAGTCGCACTAATAAATTTTTAATTTGTTATCACGGTTTAAAACGACTGATGAGAGCTAATACACATGAGACTTAAAGTTTGAGTTTGCCTAAGACAACGCCGCACAATGATCATTTATTTCTTGATGCATATAAGGGCTTCCCTAGCTTGCCTACCTTACCTATCAGTGTGGGCTCACTTGAACACGATCCTCGATTTCGTTGCCTTAGGGGATTTAAGCAATACTGGAGAAAATCCTCGCCTCTTTTGATTAGAGCACTGTTTTGGCTATTAATTCATTCAATGTGATGATATGAAAATTTCAAAGAGCCGCTTTCAGACAGCAGAGACAGTGAGCTAAAAGGAGGTCAACAACGTTTAATTTGACTCTTTCTAGAACTCTAAAAACTCCTTTGGGATGACTTTTGATAACAAAAGCCAAAGCCGTGTCAGTGTCTCACTATTCCGCCGCTTATCAACACATACTGTACATATATATATGCACGCGGCTCCAGGTGTTTGTGGGCCACCACAGGCAGTGAACGGTACTCGGAATAGTTTCGAAAGAACACTCTAAGGCGCAAATCTAGCCTGTGTTCATAACCCGTGAACTCAGACTGTTCCTTCCTGTGGGTAAATCCTGACAACTTCCCCAATACTGTGCGTGGCAAGGCTGGTCGTTATCATGGAAACGAAGGATGATACCGCTAACTCAGACCAAAACTTTGGCCTTCTTGTGACTTGGATAGCTGTAAATTTTTGTCTTGTGGCAGTTTCATGGACTAATTTTGTGCACACATATGCGAAGCGATGGCAGCTCGATGACGCGGAGACAGTGGCTCGGGTGTGGTCTCGCGCCCCCGAAATCATCTTACAGCCGATGACGAGGTCCACATTGTGTGCGGCTATTGTGAGTTTGGGTTCAGTCGCGATACTTGCGGATATTATCAGCAGCGGCGCTAATTATTTTGGGGTCAGTAGCCACGAGGTATATGTCTGGGTATTCCCGCTAAAGGTGGGAGGTGGACAGCTTTTGGCAGGAAGCATCGGGAAAATATTCCATAAGACCCATGAATGGGGCGAGGCCTTCGCCACGACATTATGTTGCCTGATAACGCTTTATGCTATTGAACTCATCCACGTGTGTGCAACAACTGGGCTCACTTATATCTCTGATTGGGGGACTGCACTAGGATTGACAATTTCTGGAGGGTCGTTGCTAATGTTCGGTGTGACAGTGAGCGCAGGTATTTCTGTCGAAAATCTCAAGGTCTATCCTGTGTCAAAGAGGATCTACGCACCGACAGTTCTACCTGCTTGGGTTCAGTTGGATCGCTCAATTCTGCTCGCGTCTGGACCAATAATTCTGGCCGAGATTGGACACACTTACTGGAGCACTACTGATCATCTTCTCTCTCCAGTGTCATCACTAGCAACAAACGCTTCAAACTTTTTATCATTGAGCGTGTGTGCAATCGCAGCCATCATTTTGGTTAACAGGTCTTTCTTAGCCGAGGAGTTTCAATGGCATTGGAGATCGTTTGCAATCCCCGCAGTTCCCGCAGCGATTCTGCAGGCTGCAGTGATCGTGATAGGCGCCATCAGACACGGGCTTGATGGCCATGCATGGAGAACGGCCTATGCGATTATAAGAGTGATTGAGTGTGGAGCGTGTGGCAGTACTGGGGTCTATTTTGCCCTATCTAGGACCCTAAGCTATCTTAAACTTGAGCTGCCGGAGCCCCTAGCGCCCCCAGCCCGCGATTCCCCCGAATCCGCCGAGGCCATTGGCGTAGAAAACCCTTCAGCCGATACGGCGCTAATAGATTAGACTGTTATTTAAATGAAATATTTTTGGCGACTTCTGAAGCACGAGAACAAACGCATGGAAACATCTTAAGTGGGCATGAAGGCGCTCTGTTATGGAAGGGCTAGGGTAAAATATTTTCTCTGTGGGTAAAACTCAACGACTAGCACGCTCGCGAGATGTTACAGATCCGTCACATAATGGAAGAGGAATGGTTTAAAGTCTGTGGTTTATAGCTCTTTATGTTTGCTGGACTTCAGCTCAGCCACTGCGAGCGTTATGGGGTCGGAGGGCATGAGATTTTCCTCAGCCGCATCCTGTGTTCACTGACTAGTCAGAAGTGCAAATCATGCAAATGTGACACATACCTGGAATCTAAAGCGCCATACAATTACTATCATATTGATCATTGTGTGACCTTACGTCTACTTATTGAGCGTGTGTAGGCTTTAATTTTTGGTAATTCATCTACTGGAATCAAAATGACCCTGTTGGAAGGGTGGTCGGCTGGGGGTTACTATGATGCTGCTCGGAAGCTGTCGCCGTGACAACGGCTTCAGTTCTACCGTCAACTATTCCATGCTTATTCAAACGGGAACTTTTCGACAAAAAGTCTATGCTAGTAAAGTTACTACGCAGTAAACAGTGAACGGCGTCGATATACGTAGTTTGGAAAAAACACCTCCAAATTATACAGTCTTTCCTGCACCAATAGCGGGAACTCTGCTCGCATCCACCGTTTCGGCTTAGGAATCGAGTCGAACCGTTGACCGTCACAAAAGGATGGACAATGACACCACAGAGCCGCACCAGAAAGTTGGTATTCTTGCCGCGTGGATAGTTGTGAATAGCAGTCTTGTGGCAGTCTTGTGGACTCTATTTGTTCGCACGTATGTGAAGCAGTGGCAGCTCAATGACGCCGAGACAGTCGCTCGCGTGTGGTCTCGTACTCCCGATATCATCTTACAGCCGATGGCAGTGGATACATTGTATGCGATTATTGTAGGGTCGGGGTCAGCCGTAATGCTTGCGGAAGTTATCAGCAGCGGCGCTAATTTTTTCGGGGTCAGTAGCCACGAGATTTATATTTGGGTGTTCCCGCTAGCCGAGGGATTTGGACAGGCTTTGGCCGGAAGCATCGGAAAAGTCTTCCTTAAGACCCATCGATGGGAGTGGGCCTTTTTCACGGCATTCTTATGGCTAGCAATGCTTTATACAGTTGGGGTCATCCATGTATATAAAACAACTGGGTTCACTATAATTCCTAATCGGGAGGCTGCACTTCCACTTACCATTCTTATAGGGTCGATACTATCTCTCGTTGTGTCGGTGGTAGCAGGTGCTTGGGTCGACCGTCTCGCGGTCTATCCAGTGTCAAAGAGGTCCTACTCGCCGAGAGTTCTACCTGCTTGGGTTCAGTTGGATCGCTCAATTCTGCTCGCGTCTGGACCGATAATTCTGGCCGAGATTGGACACACTTACTTGAGCACAACCAGTAGGCCACTGTCGACCGTGTCGTCGCTGGCAATAAACGCTTCAAACTTTCTATCGTTGAGCGTTTGTGCAATCGTAGCCATTATTCTGGTTAATAGAGCTCTCTTAGCCGAGGAGTTTCAATGGCACTGGAGGTCGTTCGCGATTGCCGCAGTTCCCGCAGCGATTCTGCAGGCTGCAGTGATCGTGATAGGCGCCATCAGACACGGGCTTGATGGCCATGCATGGAGAACAGCCTATGCCATCATTAGAGTAATTGAGTGTGGAGCATGTGGCAGTATAGGAGTCTATTCTGCGCTATCAAGTACCCTGAGCTATCTTGAAATTGACCTGCCGGAGCCCCTAGCACTCCCATCCAGTAATTCCACCGAATCTGAAGCGGCTGCTGTCGTAGAGAACCCTTCAACTGATACCGCCCTGATAGATTAGGCTGTAGTTTAAATGAGCTAATCTTGACGACTTCTGCAGCACCAGAACAAACTGGAGACATCAATCCCGGGCTCTATGAGAAAGGGCTAGGGTTAAACAAGACCTCCATGAGAGAATGCGGATGGCTTGGAAGACCGTGAGATTTTAAAGATTGGTCACATAATTACTGCAGACTAGCTTTGGTTTATTGATTGATGCTGGACTTCAGCAGCTCAGCCATTGCGAGGGTCATAAGGACCGGAGAGCTTGGGATTTTCATCAGCTGCATCCCAATTTAGCTGACAAGTCATGCAAATCATGCAGATGTGAGACATATATGGAATCTTAAGTGCCATACAATTACTATCGTATTGATCATTGTGTGATCTTAGGTCTACTGATCGAGCCTGTATACATTTAAAATTTGGCCAATTCATCTACTGGAATTGATAACGGTCTCAACCATGATGACCCAGTTAGAAGGTGGTTAGCTGAGGATTATTATGATGCTGCACGGAAGCTGTCGCCGTGACAACGGCCTCATCCTGCCATCAACTATTCCATGCTTATACAATACCCAACGACTCACGAGAGTCTATTCTAGTAAAGTTACTACGCGGTAAACAGTGAACAAGGTCGATATAGCTCGGGGAAAACATCTTTAAATCATAGAGCCTTGCCTGCACCAATAGATCATAAACTCCGCCTGCGTCCACCGTCCAGCTTAGGATTTGATTCGAACCATTGACGGTCACAAAAGGATGGAAAATGACACCCCAGAACCGCACCAGAGAGTTGGTATTCTTGCCGCCTGGATAGTTGTGAATATTAGTCTTGTGACGATCTTGTGGACTCTTTTTGTGCGCACATATGTGACGCGATGGCAGCTCAATGACGCCGAGACAGTCACTCGCGTGTGGTCTCGTACCTCCGACATTTTCTTTCAGCCGATCGCAATGGCCCCATTGTATGCGACAGTTGTAGGTTCTGGTTTTACCGTGATAGTTGCGAGGACGCTAAGCAGTGTAGCTACTATTTTTGGGATCAGCAGCTACGATGTATATGTCTCGGTGTATCCGCCAATTGCAGGACTTGGCGTAGGTTTGGCAGGTGGTCTCGCCAAGACATTTGACAAGGCTCACCAATGGGCTTGGGCCCTTCCCGCGACAGCATGTTCTGTGACTGCCTTTGATATAATTGGGGCCATGCATGATTATGGAACTGCTGGATATTCTATGCTATACGATCGGGATGTTGCGCTAACGCTAACAAATGTTCCAGGATTGTCAATAACAATGTGGTCGCCATTTGGAGCACTTATCGCCGTTCAATGTGTCAAGGTCTATACCATGCCGAAGAGACTCTGCTCACCGAAAGCTATTTCTCCTTGGGCACAGTTGGGCCGCTCAATTTTGCTCGCGTCTGGACCAGTAATTTTGTTCGAGATTGGACACGTTTACTTGAGCAATTGCCCCCTTAATATCATATCATCGCTGGCAACAAACACTGCAAACTTTCTATCATTAAGCGTGTGTGCAACAGCAGCCATTGTACTAGTAAACAAGGCTCTCTTAGCCGAGGAGTTTCAATGGCGTTGGAAGTCGTTTGCAATCCCTGCAGTTCCCATAGCGGTTGTGCAGATCGGAGTTGTCATTGTTGGGGCCATTAAATACGGGCTTGAGGGCAATGCGTTGAGAATGGGCTATGCGATTATGAGGGTGATTGGGTGTGGAGCATTAGGCACTTTATGTGTCAATTGTGCACTAAATAAGACTCGTGATTATCTTGGAATTGAGCCCCCCGAGCCCTTCGAGCCCTCAACCAGCGATTATACAGAGCATGCCAAGGCTACTGGTGCAGCAGATACCGCACTAATAGGAGCTGTAGTTTAGATGTTTTAAGTTTGACGACTTCTGTAGCACGAGAACCTACTGGAGACATTTTGAACGTGCTCTGTCGTCAAAGGGCTAGGGTTAAATCTTAACCTCTATGAGCAAATTTGAATGACTTGAAAGATCGCGAGGCTCCATAGATCAATCACATAGATGCTGAGAATGTGTTTGAAGTCTGTAGTTAATTGAGTCTACAGAATTCCAATTTATTTCATCAGAAAAAGCGAGAAAAGTCAATACATCACGTGCTCACTCGGTGGCCAAGTGGTAACCACCAATATCGATCGACGGCCCTGCATGGAGCGGGGTCGGGGATTGCATAAAGTTTATAAAAGCATTTTAAGCTAGCGGGCATTTAGATCGAATAGTGGGTTGTCTAATCCCAGGTCGCTCTGCGTGTGGTGCGACTGGGTTCAAGGTAGTCCTGCCTAGTTCTCTCGCCAGGCCGTTAGAGTGGAGCGGGGGGGGGGGGGGTCTCATCATCAAAGAAGGGCAATCCACCGTTAACTTTCGGACCCTTAGGCTGACCATTTGACGATTTTGATGAGGTGACTGAATTTAGCCAATTCGATCAAATTTGGGTTTACTGAGCCGCAGTGATCATGCATACGCGTGATCTTATCATCAGATAAATTGAGCCCGTCTCTGCTTGTCACTAGGGCTCAAGGGCCTGAAACACTTAGTTTGAGATCCATGGTGGGCAGAGAAGAAATGAACAAACAGAACTCACAAAGTGATGATAGATGAATCTCTTCAAACTATCTTCAAAAAATCAAGTCACGACCAAATAAATGCCCAGTAAATTGGGCAGGGGTTCATCTATCAAGGCGATTATGCGACCGACCTATCGGTCTATTTATGTCAGTTTTGGAGCGTTTGTTCATCGCTCATGTTAACATGAACTTATTATTAGGTCAACTTTGGCACCGGTCTGAATCTCCTCACCCCAAGCAGTAGGAAGGCAGTCCTAAACAGATGTGCATGAGTCCAGGGCTAGGGTGTCCAGGGCAGCCTAGCCAGGCACGTCCAAATAAGCGAGCGGATCCAGATGGACTCAAATCACAGTATATTTCACCCACAACGTTGTCTGTCGATTTTGGAACTTGACTTAGCCTCGACCGGATTAGACCCGAACACTATGTGGCGGCCTATGACGTCGCAGTATGCCCCGGATGAAGCTCCAGATGGCCCTACTGCGCGAACATGGAGGTTTATCGGTGGACCCAGGCTACGAGTCCTTCCGCCTTTTGTCAAAGCAGAGTTGTTTGAACTCGATGCTGGTCAGCCCCCGCGGCCTTCGCGTGGGGTCCAAAGTTTGGTGATTGTATTAAAGGGCCCGCTGCGCATAGAATACAGCGCGAGTAATGCCGTCCAACTCACTTCTGACGACGTTGCCAGCGACATGGTTGGAAAAGGGGTCATAAGTGTGTTGCGTCCGCCACCGCTTCACTGGGAGGCGGTTCGCGGCCTGAACATATGCCTCGACGTTCCTGAAGATCTCAAACGCCAGGCCCCGAGACATCATGCTGTCCATGGTCATCACATTGCCAGAATAGCTCGAAATAACGCACGGGCAAAAGTTATCACTGGAACCGTTGACGAGATTTCGGCAGTCCAAACACTCACAGAAACCCCCTGCACAATGCTCGACATCGAGCTCGATCCTGGGGCTACTTTTGAATGGACTGTTGACCCTAGTTGGAACGCATTTGTATTCACTCTTGAAGGGCTTGTCGAGGTTAACGACGATGCACGCGTTTCACCCATGACTTGTGTCGAGTTTGCTCGGCCCATCGAAGAGGACTCTCCTGAGTCAAAAGAGACAAAGCCAGAATCCACAAACCAACCAACAAAAATCCGCCTAGTTGGCGTGACCCGTTCTCGAGTCTTCGCTGCAGCAGCCGAGCCCCTCGATCAACCTATCTATCACCAAGGCCCCTTTGTCGATGTTAGCGTCGAGTGGATACAGCAGGCATACGACGACTATGCAAACCGTCGCAACGGCTTTGAGGCTTCCCAAAAGTGGAACTAGCATCCTGAACACTAGAGTTTTTGGAGGCAACTACCACCACCATCACAACCACCAAAAAAAGGCAGTGGCAACGCGATCGGACCACTTCCGAAAATGTCGGCAGGATAAAAACACGACGGTTTTGACATTTGAATACGCCCAGCACACACCAAGAATCATATATGGCTGTGTGGTATAATTTATTGTATGATTGCTTGAGTCTATGGCCATCAAGATAGTGATGTGCCGGACACTTGCGGCCTATATTTGGGCGATGCACATCCCACAAAACCAATATCCGACGACTCAGTTGTATTTTTCTAGGCCTGAAAAAGGTTTACTATTTTATTTCAATGATCAAAATTGGTGTGACAAGTCACAGCCAAACAATCATATTCGAAGGCCATGCAGAAAAAAACGCAGTTTAGAAACAGCTGCGGGGCGATACTCTGGAGTTCTTACTATCTTGAACACGAAGGTGTAAGACTCAGTTCAGATCAGTTCAGATCAATCCAGATCAGTTCCTTTGAGCCCGCTTGGCCAGCATATTTTAACTGGATTTGTCTCAGGTCACACACAAAAACTCTCTGTGGTAACTTTTTGATAAGAGTCCTTTAAGGAGCATACAATACTAGCCTTAATATTCCACGACATATGTCCACATAGCTACGTACGGCAAGGCAGCTCTGGTTGGCCAAGTAGCTGCAGCCTAGAAGTTCGAACTCCTTTCAAGTGCTGAGGCGTGATAGAGCTACCGTTTTTAGAAAAAAAAAAACAAACCAGATTCCACCAAAATATAAATCATTCCACTACACCGTAATAAGATTCTGTACGGCCATGGGCCTAGAAGGATGCGCTAAAGCGCCATAAGCCATTGCAATTGGCCACAAGGTCCACCAGGCAGACCATAGCTTCTTATTTTACGAACTAAAAAGAGGTTGTGAGTGCCTCGGCCACGCGGTTCTTGTCGTCGTCAGACACGATTTTATCGAGCCCAAGCTTGCGCTTCACAGTGTCAACCTGCTGCGCAGAATAGCCCATCTCGAGGAACGGGGCAGCACCCGAGTCACTGGCCGAATCGCTCTCCTCGGCCTCGGCGGGAGGTGGCTGGGCATAGAGACGCGTCCACTCGGCCGCAGTGTGGTTGTATTTGTCTGGGTTGGCAATGTAGATGCCAGCAACCTCGGCATCCTGAGGATCACGAGGGTTCGGGCTGTCGAGCAGTTGCTGGAGCGAGATGAGAATGCTTTCAAGGTTGTACACGGGGGTCCACTCGCCCTTGAGGATGTCGAGACAGATGGCACCCGTCTGCGACGAGATGTTCGGGTGGTAGACTCGGGTACGGAACTTGGCCGACGGGGGCTTCAGTGGGTACTCTGGAGGCACGGTAAAGTCAACCACGAACGTGCCACCAGCGTATGGAGAGTTCACAGGACCCGGGAACGTCGCAACTAGCTTGGTCATGTCGTTGTCGTCGAGGGTAGCCGTAAAGTGCCACACCTTGTCGGCCTTGATGGCCGCAAGGTCGCGCATCAATCGTTTCGACATCGTGGATAATCACCAAGTATCGGATCTCGTACTGTCTCTACAAGAAATTCTCTGAGCGACGGCTTCTATGCTAGCACCGAACAGGACGATTGGTTCCGGACGGGGGCGATGAGTCTGCTGCTAACGTGAAGGTGTGTGATCGAAGGTGGAGCTCGCCTACCTGCTTACTCGTAACGAGGCTAATGCCGCTATCGCCTGAAGCTTAATGAGTCAGTCAGGATGACCCGGGGGCTAACCTGTGGATATACTTTATTTATCTATTTGTTTTCTTTTGTTGTAATTTAAACCTGTATCTAGGTCGTAAATACCACAATTTTCTTCTAGCAAGTGTCGTGGATTGATGTCAACGGCTAGGTGTTGCGCTGTAGATACTCGGGTTAGACAAAGTCACATGACAATCGAATCTCAAGGTGGGGGCCAATTCTATGGTAGTGCGCTAGCCTTTAAAGGGGGTTGGCATCAGGCTCTAAAGTTGTAACACTTTTACCATGGGTGTGGCGACGTGAAACTACTAATGACAAGAGGGCTCAGCGGCCATATGTCGATCTTTGACTCGTTCGCAACGCCCCGTCGGCCCTAACCCTTGGCCTAACGGGTAAGTTTAGTCAATTACACCCTAAAAAATAAAGTCGTAGCACATGGAATTTAATCTAAACAAGTAAAAATTGGCTAGCGAGTGGTGTAGAGCTCGACATAATCATCAACATCAAGCTCGCCCACGTCCTTGCCGCTCGCCTTCAAAATCTTCTCCACTTGAGAGTTGGGCAGGCGGCCACGGAGATGGCGCTCGAACTTGTCGAGTAGCACAGGGGTGCCCTCTTCGCGGCGCTTACGGTGGCCAATGGGGTAGTTAACCTCGACGTCGTCAAGAACAGTGCCGTCGTTGAGCGTGATCTGGAGAGCGTTGCCAATGTATCGCTTATCAGGAGCGTGGTACTCGGTAGAGAAGCGCTTGTCCTCGACGCACTCCATCTTGGCCCGCAGAGCATCAATGCGTGGGTCCTTGGCAATCTCGTCAGTGTAGTCGTCAGCAGTCAGGCGGCCATAGATCAAAGGCACGGCAACCATGTACTGGATGCAGTGATCACGGTCGGCGTAGTTGTAGAGCGGGCCCTTTTTGTCGATAATGCGCATTGCCGCCTCCTGAGTACGGATACGAATGTGCTTGATGTCATCAGTCGTTTTGCCAATCTCGGCAAGTTTCTTGTGCAAGGTCATGGCGGCCTCTGCAGCGGTTTGGGCATGGAACTCGGCAGGGAAGCTGATCTTGAACAGCACGTTCTCCATCACGTAGGAGCCGTAAGGACGCTGGAACTTGAAGGGCTCTCCCTTGAAGAGCACATCATAGAAGCCCCAGGTCTTGGCCGACAGAACCGAGGGCATACCACCCTCACCGCCCTTTACAAGAAGGGCGAGGTTCACGGCACGCGAGCACGCATCACCAGCAGCCCACGACTTGCGCGACATTGTGTTGGGAGCGTGACGGTAGGTACGAAGACTCTGGCCATCAACCCACGCCTGGGAAATGGCATCCACAGTCTGCTCACGCGTGAGTCCAAGCATCTTGGAGACAACGGCGGTTGATGCAACCTTGACAAGAACCACATGGTCAAGGCCGACCTTGTTGAACGAGTTCTCAAGTGCAAGGCAGCCCTGGATCTCGTGGGCCTTAATCATACCCTCGAGCACGTCCTTGACTTTGAACACTTTACCCTCCTGGCCGCCAGTAGACTTTGCCAGGCGGGTTTGCCAGTCTGCCACCGCGAGAATCGAGCCGAGATTGTCGCTCGGGTGACCCCATTCAGCAGCGAGCCAGCAGTCATTGAAATCGAGCCAGCGGATAATTGTGCCAATGGCAAACGCACCGCGGATCGGGTCGTGCACATATGGTGTACCAGGAACACGAGTTCCGTTAGGAATCTCCTGGCCCTTCACCACGGGCTTGATGATAGCGTTGGGCTGCGGGTATTTGAGTGCCTCGAGACCACATCCGAGGGTGTCGAGCAGACAAAGTCTCGCCGTCTCCCATGCCACCGGGGAATCAATCTTATAGTCGTGGACATAGTTGGCAATATCAGTGAGCTCCTTGTCAAACGTGGGCTTGACGTTGTCGTTCATGATCGCGCTGGAGTAGGTCATTCTGGAAATGGTAGATGTGGATGGAGAAACAAGTCGACGTCCCAAATGTTTCAGCATTTTCTTTGTGCCTGGATGATGCGGGGTAACGACAAATATCTTGGGGGTTTTCGTCGCCTTTATATAACCACTTGGTTATTTGTGGTAGTATGGAGGTGGGCACAGGTGGGCCTCTGGCTCACTCACTCTAATATTCCGCGTATCCGTGATGAGCGTGACATACGCATGCCTTAAGATGGTCTCGGCACTGAGCATATGCGAAAGATAGCATACGTGTGGGGTCAGGGCTAGGTCTGGGTGCGACTCCTCGGCCGGATCCGGGTCCGTTCATATCTTAATAACGAGACAAAACACGAACTTTGCGATGAAAAAAAATATGTTGTGTAGTGAAATTTTTGACTATAGAAACCTACTTTGTATCTGGGATAAAGTACATCTCATTGCTTCGAGTTTGGGGCTCAGCACTGATGCCATTATCGCATTCACATGCGACGGCAGGGGTTAAGCTTTGTCACATGTCTCCGAGGATTTACCGTCGAGGACTTTTCAAGCTTCCGAGATCGGGCTAAATATTTGTAGTGTTAAATTGAAACTAGTAGAAAGGTTGTTTATCACTTAGCACTCAGTTTTTTGGGCTTTTAAATGAGCTCAAATGAGCTCAGAGGTTGGCCTTTAGGTAGATAACCTAGCTTCTTGGTTGGTTTAGTTTCAAAGAGTGCTTTTAAGCTATAATACAAAAAGAAGCTGACTTCAAGAAACTAAATCTACAAATGTGAGCCAACCGCTTTTTTGAAGTGTGCATATTCACTTGATCAAGCTTTGTTCTGGTTGTTATCTCGCTGCGATGATAACTAGGGTATTAAATGATTACCTTCTCTGTAACCGCAAAGCTCATATAAAAATAATGGATAATTACATGTTATGGCTATCACTTCGTTGGCTTATAAGTAACTACTGCGGTTGATTCCACGAAAGATAGGCATGGTCGCCTAACCGCCGCGGCTTGACAATGTGCTGGATCAAGAACGCGACGCCCAGCACCGCGGCAACGCCAGCAACCACGCAGTATGCAATTCCAAGGAAATCGTTACGTCCACCAATAGCTGTCCGCGTCGACAAGAGCAGCATCTTCTTACCGTCGTACATGGTGGTATCAAACTCAAGGTTAATGCTGACCTGGTAAGTGCCTGGCTCAAGAGTGGCAGTGTTGTTGCGTCTGGCCAGCTTTGAGAATGTTGGCAGACCAGCCGTGCGCATCCAGTTCTGGAATTCTTCCCAGTGCTCAATGTCGGGAATAGGGTTCTCGTCAGTGTAACCATTGGGGTATTTTTTGATCCAGTTGGGCGGTGGCACCACGTCGCTGTTGTTATACTTGGTGGTCTTGAAGCGGTTCTTGTCACTACTCCATGCAATTCCCTTGTTGGTCATGGAGACATTGGTGCCCTTTCCAACGGCAATGAGCTCGTCGCCGAAAGTGTCGTTAAACATCGAGTTGGCAATCAAACCGCACGGGTAGTAGGGTCTGCCATCAGGTGCAAGCACCAACGGCTTGCAATCATCCTTTGACTTAAGTGTGTCGGCACTTTCGGCATGCCCCTCAAGCTGCAGCTCGTTGTAACTCAGCACATATCGCCGATGGTTCTGGTAAAAGTTTGTCAAGCGGTAGAACATATACAAGGGACCGTTCATTGACGTCGGCACCGTGAATTCAAGTGTGCACTGACTACCATCAGAGTTTCGTTGCCATCGCGGCTCCGCAGACGGCACTGCCTTTCCCTTGAAGTGGTACTCAACATACTTAGGGTCAAGGTCTGCAAACGAGTCTGTGGGAGCACTCGTACCACAATGCGTGTATTCCAGCATAACTTCTTGGACCTGGTCACTTGCGTAAATGAGCAGACCTCCAAATAACGCGAACACGGCTGCCACGGTAAAGAACAGTGGCAGCACCGTCCGCGGCGTCAGGATCGGCTGCCATGCCTTTAGACGCTGTTGCCGGAACGCCGTGTTCGGCGGTCTATGCGACTTCTTCTGCTTGCGATTGGACACCACAGAGGCGTGGTCGTTGTCACTGTCGCTATCCATTGTCGTCGATAACTACAAAAACCCACGCCAGAACAGAACGATTTCAGGGGCTTTGTCACAAACAACACACCACCTTCAGGCACGCCCTTGGGTGGGTATGATGGAAGGGAGGGTGGTGGCAGTGCAGTTGTAAGCAGGCGTCAGGTGCGTCCGAGCCTACTTTTAGGCTGTGTAAACTGAACCTTCCGAAACTCAAGTCTAAAATTTGTTTTTGGATTCTTAGTTTAAAAAAATTTATTTTGGGGTGTGGTGATGAAGTACTAAAAATAACGCATTCGCGTCGTTTCCATCCTGCTTAAGCTAGTTATGCTGGCTGTGCTCGCTGTGCTGGCTGAGAGCTGGTCATGTGAGCCCTTTATTAATTTGGCAGCAGGTTTTTTTTAACCTTGTGAAATTTCTGGCTAACAAAAACACTGGCGTTCCGCTCTTCTGCAACCCAAATATGAGCTCGCACGCGGATAAAAACATTGAGGTCTGGAAGGTCAAAAAGCTCATCAAGAACCTCGAAGAGGCTCGTGGTAATGGCACCTCTATGATCTCCTTGATCATGCCGCCGCGCACACAGGTCCCCCAGATCTCCAAGATGCTCACGGATGAGTATGGTACTGCTTCAAACATCAAGTCGCGTGTCAACCGTCTCAGTGTACTCTCAGCAATTACTTCTACTCAACAGCGTCTTAAGAACTACAACCGTGTGCCCACGAATGGCCTCGTCGTGTTCTGCGGTGAAGCCATGACCGCTGAGGGCAAGACGCGCAAGCTCACCATCGATTTTGAGCCCTTCAAACCGATTAATACTTCTTTGTATCTTTGTGATTCGCGTTTCCATACTGAAGCTTTGAGCGAGCTGCTCGAGTCAGACGACAGATTCGGATTCATTGTCATGGATGGTAACGGTGCACTGTTTGGTACTTTGAGCGGCAACACGCGCGAAGTTCTGCACAAATTCACCGTCGATCTTCCCAAGAAGCACGGACGTGGTGGTCAGTCCGCCCTGCGTTTCTCTCGTCTTCGTGACGAGAAGCGTCATAACTATGTGCGCAAGGTTGCTGAAGTCGCGGTTCAGAACTTCATCACAAACGACAAGGTCAATGTGACTGGTCTTGTGCTCGCAGGTAGCGCTGATTTCAAGAACGAGTTGTCCACCAGTGACCTGTTTGACGGCCGTCTCCAAGACAAGGTCGTCAAGATCGTTGATGTGAGTTACGGTGGTGAGAACGGCTTCAACCAGGCCATTGAGCTCAGTGCCGAAGCTCTGTCGAACGTCAAGTTCGTGCAAGAAAAGAAACTGCTCAACCAATACTTTGAGGAGATCGCCAAGGACTCTGGCCTTGTCTGCTATGGTTACGACGATACCCTCAAGGCCCTCGACCTGGGTGCTTGCGAGACGGTTATTGTCTACGAGAATCTAGAGCTTACCCGTTACACTCTCAAGGATAGCGAGGGTAACCAGGTGATTGCGTTCGCCAACAAGGACGCACCCAAAGAGTCATACATGTTCGCCCGCGACGGCTCCGAGCTCGAGCTTGAGAACGAGCAGCTGCTCATTGAGTGGCTCGCCGAGAACTACCAGAGCTACGGTGCCAACCTCGAGTTTGTTACCGACAAGAGCTCTGAAGGTGCTCAGTTTGTGCGTGGCTTCGGTGGCATCGGTGCCCTGCTTCGTTACAAGGTCAACTTTGAGCAGTTGGTCGACGAGAGCGATGATGAATATTATGACAGCGACTATTAGATCAAAATAAAACCTCAATTTTAATTTATGTTCTTTGCACGTTTCTTTTCTTTTTCTGCCGCACAGCATCGAGTGCCCGCACCGTCAGCTTGCCTGGTACCACCGCTGTGGGGTCCTTGATCATGGCCTGAGCAAGATCAGAAGTTAGGTAGCGCCTTCGCGGGGCTAGCGACTGCTTCAGCAAGAACTGCAGGTTCGACCGGAGCCCGCTCAGGTCCACACTGCGCTCTTCTGCCTTCTTCTTCTTTTGACCACGCTTGAGATCGCCCTTAGAGTCTTCAATGTCAGACAGGCTCACGCCAAGCTCTGCAGCTGCTTGAGCCTCCCATGCAGATGTCTTGCCCTCACTAGATCGTGTCTGGACGCTATCGGCAATCTTTTTGGCAAGACTAACACGCTCGCGAAGTTTTTCGAGTACCGCATAGTCTACTTCCATGGGCGTGGGCTTCGATTTAATAAGGGCAGTAAGTCTGGGTAGGGGCCCCGAAGCTTCTTGCGGCGAACACAACGAGACCGACACACCTTCAGCACCAGCACGGGCGGTACGGCCACTTCTATGGACGTACATGTCTCCCGTACGAGGGATGTGATAATGAACAACATGATCAACCGCAGGAACATCAAGACCACGCGCAGCGACATCAGTAGCTACGAGCACGGCGTTCGGGGTCTCTTTGAAACGCTCGATAGAACGTAGACGCGCCTTCTGAGCCATGTCGGAGTGAACACCAAACGCCGGCAGACCAAGCTCTTTAAGCAACGGCGTTAACCGCTTGACGGCATCGATGCTGTTCACGAACACAAGACTCTTGCCCGTATATAGCAACAAAAAGTAGTACAGGTACAAATCCTTCTCCATTGTTGGACACTCAACAATTGCCTGGGCAACGTTGCTTGCGACCTTTTCACGGGGGTCGACATCTACAAATGCAGCATCATTACGGATTCCAAGCTTTTTCTTTAGAACACCAACAATCTCAAGCTTGTCGTTACGAGACCGTTTGCGTGTCAATGATCCCCACAGCTCTGGCTCGAAAGTTGCTGAAAACACCATGGTCTGTCTTCTACCACCGCGGCCAATGATATCTAAAATGCCATCGAGATCTTTGAAATTGTTTGACTGAACAAGACGGTCTGCTTCGTCAAGCACAAGGGCAGGAATCTTCTTCCACGCATCGCGTTGAGCATTGGGCATCTGCTCAATCACTTCAAGCATACGACCTGGAGTTGCAACCACGACATGGGGGTTCTTGCTAATTAGGCGAAGCTGTTTCAGGATCGACAATCCTCCTGTGACTGCAATTGCAGACTGCGGCAACACTGCACAGAGGTGATCGCGGATTTGATGTGCCAGCTCACGCGTAGGAGCAATCACCAGAGCATAGGGCGACTCACGGGGCGCTGAATTAGAGAGGGAAGCGTCAAGGATAGGCAGGCCAAATGCTAAAGTTTTACCGGAACCAGTCGATGCTTTACCGATGATATCGCGACCTTCAAGGGCAATGGGAATACTTTGCGCTTGAATTTCAGTAGGTTTCAAAAAGTTTTGGGCCTTGAGTCCCGAAAGCAGCTGAGAATTAAGGTGCGGCCATGTTCCTAATGATGAAATTACAGTGTTGTCGGCCAGTTCGTTGAAATCAACACTGTCTAAATTGACTGCGGCCTCGATTTTGGTTTCCTTCTTTGACTTCTTTTGATCACTCTTGGATTTAGACTCATTGACGTCTTTTGCTTTTGATTTGGTGGTTGTTGGTTCCTTGGCTGCCTTTTTGTCCTTAGGCACGAATTGCACACTATTGCCATCACGCTCAACGGCCACATCATCCAATTCCTCCAGGCCATAGAACCAGCCTTCTCCATCTTCACCAACATCTTCGTCGATGCGTTTCCACGCTAATTCATTTGGATCCACACCTTTCCCCATGATGGCTGTGGTAAAATTTCACTCTACAGCGAAATGCGTGTGCCCGCTTACCATATTTTTTTTCTCTTGCACCAAAATGAAAGCCGTCATCACGTGATGATCTTTTACCCAAGAGAGCCGTGTGACGAGGCTCATTGCGGAGGCGATTGTCGTTACCATTAGATCTGTCAAGTGTACACTCTTGTTAGCCAAGAATCACAACTAACATGTCTAAGGTTGTAAAGACAGCAGGTGAATGGCGAACAGTTCTCACCCCGGCCCAATTCGCTGTGCTTCGCGAGAAGAGCACCGAGAAGGCCTTCAGTGGCCAGTACGACAAGTTCTTCAAGTCTGGCACTTATGATTGCGCTGCCTGTGGCAATCCACTCTACAAGTCCACCACAAAGTTTGACTCTGGATGTGGCTGGCCGGCATTTTATGAAGCGATTCCAGGTGCAATTGATCTCCACAAGGACCGAACGTTTGGGATGCTGCGGACTGAAATGACCTGTGCCAAGTGCGGGGGTCATCTCGGGCACGTTTTCTATGACGAAGGGTTCAAGAATCCTACAAACGAGCGACACTGTGTGAATTCAATCAGTCTTAAGTTTAAGCCTAACTAGCAAATCAAAGATTAGGTGCAGCAAAGATGTCGTCAGGCATCTCAGCCTGGGGTAAGATCTCAATTGAGTATCCATCAGGGTCGAGCACGAAACCAATGAACTTCATTTTTCCATCAAGCAAATCCTTCTTAATGGTGACGCCCTTTGCCCGGAGATCGTTGAGGGTTGCTCCTACGTTTTCAACAGCAACGCCAAAGTGACCGAATCCTTGCGGGGAATCATTTCCATTGTGATAGCCCTTGAAGTCAGGATCAGACTCTGTGCCCCAGTTGTAAGTCAACTCAATGATACCCTCACGGTCAGCCCGTTGATCGGTTGGCGACCCAGGGAATGCCAGGAAATAAAGCGTGAACTTTGCATTGGGATGGTCAGACACATCAATGACCTCCATACCGAGCTTCTTGGTGTAGAATTCCAAACTACGTTCCTTGTCCTTGACTCGGATCATGGAGTGGTTCAAGCGCACAGTGTGGGTGGCTGCGTTCTCAATGAGCTCGATCCAGTAACCGTCAGGGTCGAGAGCGAACGCAATGTTCTTCTGGCGGCCATCGGCAAGCTTCTTTTGGAACTTGACACCAGCTTTCTCGAGATTCGTGCAGAACTCTTCAAGGTTGGGCACAGAGAAACAAATGTGTCCAAATCCTCGGTTAGGCTCTGCATTGCCATTATTAGCATGGAAAGTACTGGGAGTGGCATCATGGTTATGGCACAACTCGAGGATACCCTCGCGCTTGTACCATGGTGCATCCTTGTACAAGGACTTTGGTCCCTGGAGACCCATGAAATAATTCGTGAATCCGAGCTCCTTCACCTCGAGTTTTGTTATCATGGCCATGCCAAAGTGGAGTTTGTAGAAATTAAGCGACCGAACCGGGTCGGCCACGCGAAGCATCGTATGGTTCATATACTTTTGTTGGACCATTTTGACTTGAGGGTTTTATTTGATTTTCAGGTGTACAATGGCAATATCTTGCTCAAAATTTAGACAAGGTGCAATCGCTAGCAGCTATCGTAGTGCAAGCAGGGGGTGGAGGAGGGTAGAACGTGCAACCGTAATCAACGGCTCAACGGCTTTGGTGGAGGTAACAGCAACATTGGAAGTCAACATTTAAGGAGCTCGCACAATACTAAACTACATCAATTTGTTTTTCGAATAATAAATAATTAGAAAAGGATGGGGGATCACGAATGACTTTGCTATCCGTCCAATTTCACCATTTCAGGTTTTGGCAGCTGAATCAAAGTGTCCTTAGTCAATATGCTCAGTTCGGCCAAGGTCGGTGGTGTCCTCGACAGGGTAGCCAGCCAGCCTACGGTTGAGGCCTGTGCACTCATGGCGACGCACGGGGTCATTTATGAAAGCCGTGAGAACCCGACACTAGCCACACATGACCCGCATTGCGTCCAGGGCGTGCATGCGACGCCGAAGCTGCAGACGCGCATCTTTGGGTTGTTTGCATCGTCGGCCTGGCAGGATTTGGTGGTCGACATGGGCCAAGCCGATAAGCCAGCACGATGGATTGGTGCAGAATTGGATTCCTATCGTGTGGCTGTTGCTCCAGCTCACAAATTACTAGTATTTATTGCCTGTCCTACATCTGTGCCCTGGGGTCGGCTCCAAGAAACAGTGCTTGAATTATCAAAAGAGATGAGCGAAGTCGTTGGTGACTTTGATGCGTACGACTAGCCTAGCCTAGCATAGTACTTAGTTCAAAAACAAAAATTTATCGGTACCAACAATATGAATTACATTCAAAATCACCAAATGGGTGTATGTTTCGGGAGCCCAGCCTCCTCATTATCGTCGCCAAACGGATCGTAAGATGAAGAAGTCACAATCGGCGCCTTTGAGCGGGGGCTACCGGGTGTATGTCTCGAGGAGTCACTGAATACACCGTGGTCGTCATCGTCGTCATCGTCGTCATAGCGAGCCCGTCGCGGGCTCGGCGGGGGCCGGATGGGCTGCACAGGGTCAGCATCAACCAACTGCGCATGATCGTTCCTGCCTGCTACGTAGCCGCCGGCCATGACGTTGTCATGAGCTTGGAGGGCAGCTACGAGCTCCTCGTTGGCCTGGAGAAGTTGGTCGAGGTATGCTTGAACATCTGACTTGGGACTATGGATGAGCTCGACCACGCGGTGTCTCAATTGCTTGCACTGGCGGTAGTAACCACGAGTCTCGCGGGACTTGCGGGGATGTTGATCAGTAAGGATCAGGCTATTGTTGAGCCGTGTCGCTACTGAGTGAGCAGTAGCGATTGTCGTCGTCAAACTTGCCTCCCTAAGATTGATCGGGCTAGGACTTCGGCTGGGGCTTCGGGCCCGATTCGTGCGAGTACGGCTCCGGCTAGAGCCTCGCAAGTCGTCGTCGCCATCTCGCGGGCCACGGCCACGACCACTGCCATATTCATCATCATACTCATCGTCATCGTCTCCCCAGGCCCCTTCGTCCCTGTTGCGCGAGCGTGCGGAGCTGCCACTTTTGGAGCGCGAGTGACTGCCCTTGGTCTTTTCACGAAGCCCAGCCTTGCCAAAGTAAACGGCAAGTTGCTTGTTTGAGGACCGAGACCACCGTAGCAGCAGTGCCTGAGCCAGTTTGTTCGCTTTCGGGCTTGTGGAAACACTACTGTGGGGGCTTGCCAAGGCTACGAGCAGATCGCCGAGGCCCGAATCAGTGACCATTGCCGTCATCTGCTTGCCGCCATTGTCCACAAGCATCTCAGTGACCACAACTACACGCACCTGATCGTTACCACGGCCATACTTGATTCGCTTGCGGAGAACTCTGCCAGCCTCGACACCGCCCGATTGCGGATGCGCCTGGATCAGTTCAATCGCATCGACCAATCGAGCTGGATCATCGCCCTTTTCCTCGAGCAACCGCTCAATGTCTTCACTGATGGCCGTGTACGGCTTTGGGTCCTTGAAGAAGCCCATTTAAGATCAATCACAGCCCAATTTAACTTGGTTCTCCTCGGCAAAGGTGTGAGTGTATGTGGTGGGTGTGTGCGCTTGCTTAGAGGACCTGCGACGCAGTGCCAAAGCTTTGATTCTCCGTTGATTGGGACCACAATCTGTGGGGCTGAGATGATTAGATGATTACGGCATAGCAGATGGGTTTATGGGCACAGGCCATAAAGTTCAGGATCGGAAGAGGTGGAAACCCTAAACCGATGAAAGTGTGCCTTGACGTTATCTTTTTGTATTTCAATTGGTTTAATTTTTTTCAGTTTGTATAGTTCTGATTCGCGATTGACGCACTAGTTTGTCTATTCTGATTTAATATTTGTGTTTACTTCAGTCTTTGCGTGGTTCTTGACAAGTTGAAATCTACTCGAGTCGCACAACGACAGCATTAGCGTGCGCATCAAGTCCCTCACGGCGTGCAAGCGCGACAGTGGCCGGACCGATGTTCTGTAGGCCCTCGGCAGTGAGCTCCTGGGCAGTAATGTACTTAAGATAAGTGTCAGTGTTCACTCCAGAGTACTGTTGGGCATATCCGTAGGTAGGCAAAGTGTGGTTAGTACCACTGGTGTAATCTCCGCACGATTCAGGCGAGAAGGCACCAACAAACACACTGCCGGCGTTGGTAACGAGTGGCACGAGCTTGCTCGCGTCCTCGCACTGAAGGATTAAGTGCTCAGGAGCATACCGGTTGCTGAGGGCGATAGCCTCCTCGTAGTTAGACGTGCGCACAATGGTTGAGTGACCAATGGACTTGCGGATGATCTCAACACGCGGCAGAGCCTTGGCCTGTTTGTCGAGTTCAGTCTGGAGCTCAGCAACATCTGCATCTGTCCAGGCAACAGAGACAAGTACCACCTGCGAGTCGGCGCCGTGCTCGGCCTGTGACAACAGATCAGCAGCCACGTACTTTTTGCTTGCTTTGCTGTCGGCAACAACCAGCACCTCAGAAGGACCAGCGGGCATATCAATGCTCACACGAGCAGCGAGATCAGTCGACACAATCATCTTGGCAGCAGTCACAAATTGGTTTCCAGGGCCAAGAATCTTGTCGACCTTGGGAACTGACGCAGTGCCGTAGGCGAGCGCAGAAACAGCCTGAGCACCACCGGCAAGCACAATCTGCGCAGCTCCAATCTTGTGGGCCACATACACCACCTCGGGGCTAGCAGTACCGTCAGAACGCGGTGGGGTCGCTACAGCAATGTGCTTGCAGCCAGCAACTTGCGCAGGAACACCCAGCATGATTGTGGTGGAGGGCAGAATAGCAGTACCTCCAGGCACATACAGACCGACGCGCTCAATTGGTCGCGAGAATCGGCTGCAAACCACGCCCTTGGAAGTCTCTACTTGCAACGGCTCGAGCAATTGTGCAGAGTGGAACTTGGACACATTGGCATAGGCAAGGTCAATAGCATCCTTGAGCTCCTGTGGAAGCTGCATCAACTCAGGTGGGAACGGTGCATTGAGCACAGGCGACTTGAGATCCGTAGCCTTCTCGAATTTAGCAGTGTACTCGAGCAGGGCAGTGTCACCACGCTTGCGCACATCATCAACGATGGGGCGAGCGAGCTCGAATGCATTCGACGACTGCGCAGGGCGCTGCAAGGCCTTGTCGAGATCTGGCGAGCTGGCGTCAAGCACGTGCATGTGAATGTCCTTCGACGCATCTGCTGAAGCAGCAGGGGCGGCAGCAAGGGCGGCAGCAGGAGCCGCAGGCTTCTGCTCAGACTTGGTCTCGACGTACTTGGGCTTGGCATTACCCGGACGGCGGGTGATCTTGCGGCTCTTGGCATCAAGGTTAGCCTCAACATCAGCGAACGTCAGGTTGTGTTTTGCGAGCTTCACGCTCATAAAGTAAAGAAGATCAGCAGCCTCAAAAGCAACCTCTTCGCTGGTCTGAGCCTCAGTGAGCTCGTCGGCCTCTTCTTTGATCTTAGCCTCTAACAAACCAGGCTCGCTCACCAAACGAGCAGTGTAGGAACCTGCTGGAGCATTGGCTAATCGGCTTTGCACCGTCTGTGTGAGCTTTGTGAGGCCACGGGCAGGACCGAAGCATGATTGAATATTGTTGTGGCAGAATCCGGGGGCTTTCTGCTCAACAACAAACTCAAGAGCATCGCTGTCACAGTCGAAGCGGACTCGCAAAAGGGCCTGCGTGGCACCAGACGACTCTCCCTTGTACCACAGTCCGCGCCGTCTGCTCTGGTAGACACCGGTGCGGGTACGGAGCGCCTCGCACAGGCTCTCGTACGAAGAGAAGCACACGCCAAGCACCTCGTGCGACTCGTTCGTCACTACGGTAGACCAAAGGCCATCGTGGCGGTCGCTCTTGACCAGGGTCTTAAGGGCAGGAAGAATGGCATCGCCTGCAAGCACCTGAGACACTTGGTCGGGGATCTCGCCCTCGGCGGCTCCACTAAAAAGCACGGGAGCAAGCGCTGTGTGGTTCTTAAGCGAGAAGTCGGCTGCGGCGTTGGCAACTGCGCGAAGGTCACCGCTCTCCAAGTAAACACCCTGGCCACTAGCGGCGGCTTGAGCGGGCTCAGCGGCGGCTACAATGAGCCTCTCACTTGGAATACCGGCAGAAACCAGTGCTTCAAGACGAGCAGGAGTCACAACAATGGCACTGGCGCCAGCATTGAGCAGATTAGTTGCCTCGTCAGCATCAACAGTGTCGGATTTGAGGAAGGAAACGTACAAATCGTCATAGCCACGCGCAGACGACTTGAGATAAGCCTGTATTTGTGCTGCAGTGAGCTCAGCCGAGACGTCGACAAGTGCAGCGCCAAAGAGCGAGCCCGCCTCGAGATCCTTTATCGAGGCTATCCTCTCGACAATCGGATACATGTTATTGTTTTAATTAAAACCGTTGGTATTGGTGATAAAGCTTGGGTAAGGAGAGCGTCCCGGAATTTTTCAGATGACTCAAAAATGGTGGCCTGGCCTTTTCGACGGATGTGCCATCGATCTGGACGTTTCTTTTTGATGTCATCACGTGACTACAGATTGTAGACTTGTGAGGTGCTCTGCGTAGAGTCGGTGTATAGAAACTATACTAAATATCTAAATTAATACGAATCGGCGTCGTTGTCGAAGATATCATGACCAAATAAAATCCGAGGGTTGACGATTCGTCGCGGGTGGGTGCCTAGCGATTCCAGCGCTCGTAAATCTTCGTCGTCGAGGTGCACAAGGCGGATGTTACTTTTGATCCGCTCGGGGTTCATCGACTTTGGTAGTACGCTTGTGCCTCGTTGAATACCCCATGATATCGCGATGCATGCCGCGTCGACGCCATGCTTTTCTGCAATAGCGACAATGATATGATTCGAGACCTGTCCCTGGGCCAGCGGCGAAAAGCACTCAATATGAATGCCCATTTGGCTACAAAATTTCATGAGGCGCCATTGCGGCAGCTCTGGGTGGCCCTCAACTTGTAAAATTGCCGGGATCACTTTAGTCGAGGGTCTACTCAACAGTAGTTGTAGTCGGACAATATTCGTGTTGCAGAGGCCAATGGACCTTGTCTTTGATTTTGGAAGTTTTTGCATCAATTCCCAAGTTCGACCCAGATCCCAGCTCCGATCCCACTCGTGGCCAAGGGCATATGGCTCGCCAGGGACAGGTTGAAGGGGAATCGGCCAATGCACGAGGTAGCAGTCAATATAATCGAGGCCAAGATTAGCCAAACTTTGATCTAATGCTTGCTCTGGACACCGTGCATAGGTAGGCCATAATTTTGTGACAATAAACAGTTCTTCACGCGGTACGCCCGAGTCGCGCACCGCCTTGCCGACAATTGTTTCATTCTCATACATGAGCGATGTATCAAGCAGTCGATAACCAGCGTCCAGCGCGGTTAGAATCGCGTTATACAGCTCTTCCGGGGTTGCTTTACCCTCCCCGCCGGTGCCATAGCCGATGGCAGGGATAAGAGCCCCAGTGTTGAGAGTGAATGGTTCGTTTCGAGCATCCCATTCCATTCCATCACTCTAGCAGCAGAGAGCAATTCTAGAATAGGCGGCCAACCTTTATTGCTTGTTTAGTGATATTTGTAGATCACTGCAAATCTGCTCGTGGGTTCACGATGACGATAGAAAAAAGAACACGCACAGAACAAAGCAGCGGCTTGCTCTGCTGCGGCTTGCTGAGTCAAAAAGGTACCACCACCCTTCTTCGCTCTCAAGGGCAGCAGATTGGGTAGATAACCGAGAGTGCACCATGGCGCGTTTTTCATGTCACATATCCCAGCAGAAATCTCGGCTTTGGCGTCGGAAGGAAGCTTCGTATGCAGAACCGAGAATATGTCACGGGAAACGAATATGCACCGAGTTTAACTAGTTAGTTCTATTCCTTAAAACGCGTTCCGGATAAAGTCACGTGGGAATTCCTAAATAAGACAATGCGAAAATCAATTTAACCTGTACAAAAAGTTCCATGGATTCCCGTTCATGGGATTCTCCTGTTCATGGGTTCGTACAAGGTCCATCACAGGGTCTGAGCTTTGAGTTAGTAAATTAAGTTAAAAATATCACGAGCACAGCATTTTAAGCCGAGACATGGAGTCATTTGACCAGGGGGGCCCTCTGGGCTATACAAGGCATATGACCAATATCGTCGCCGTAGTTTTACTGTGGGGGTCGGCAGACCGAAACAATTAAGAAATGGTAGTTGCAGACTAGTTGTAGAGCATAATGGTATGTAGAATAAATTAAGACATCAGTTGTAGCAACCGAGCCCGCCGAGGTGTGGCAGTGGCAGTGACGGCGGCAGTGTTGCTGTTGTTGTTGTCGTTGTCGTCGGTATCGTCGGAATCGTCGGGGTAGTCGGTGTCGTGTCGGAGTTGGTGTTGAATCAAAAAGCAAGAATCTCTAATCGTCAGACACGTACTCCTCGTCGTCGACATCGCTGGCCTCGCTTTCGTACCAAAAGTCGTCATCGACCTGGTCGTCCTTATTATCTATGCTGCCCGCGGGGATGTATGCGCGGTCCATTTCAGTGGGCATCTTGAAACCGGGCGGGATGTTCTTGCGAGACTCGGCCACGTCCTGAGCGACCCGCTGGTTGAACTCGCTGCGGTTCTTGCGCCAGGTCACGGCAGCATCGACATTAGCAGGTGAGCCAATGTTGGGGTCTTCGAGCAGGGAAACAATGGAAATCAACACGCTCTCAACACTCTGCACAGGGTTCCATGTTTCGCCGTCGGGCTCGCCGCTCGCCGTGTCGCCACTCCGGTGCAAGATGGAGATGCATGTGTTGCCATCACGGTAGATATTGGGATGGTAGATAGCCGGAGTAAACCGGAACTTGGGCGGACTGAAAGGATAGTCCGATGGGAAGTCCATCTGGGCCTTGAAGTAGCCGCCATGATAGGGGCTGTCGTGGTTGAGGATCATCACGCCCACCGACCAGTGGTAGATGTCATCGTCGATAAGCTGGATGTGAAAGGACGGAATCGCCTTTTTAGGGGTTGTGAGCTCGCGGTACTGCTTCATGAGGATAGCCGCAGAGCTGTTAACTGGACCATCCGGCATGTTTGTGGGTTGCTGGGGGGTCGGGAGACAACAAGGTACGATTACGCGGGCAACGGTGAGATCTGCCTCCTTTTTTTTTAGGTAGTGCTTTTTGCAAGCTAAAGGTCGAAAAGCCTGTGAAGGTGGCCAATAAACCGTCGAAAAAGATTAAGCACAAATAAGAAATCCCCGAGCTGTAAACGACAGGAAGGGAAACCGACTGGTGGTGATGATGAGGGTGTGCCGCCGAGTTCGCAAAGTCCCCTTTTTTTTTCCTTTTTTGGTTCCTGGATCAATGCACGGATTCAGGAATTTATATATTTATCGCACAATGCCGTCGAGTACTCCGCCGGACAACCGCGGTTCTGAAATCAGCACTCCGATGAGGTTGTGTTAAGAGGAGGGTGTGAGTGATGTGGGTCTTTAAAGAATAATGATGGAAGAGGACGTGCGAGCGATTTTAGGCCGGCTAGTTAGGAACTCCAGCTAAAACTAAGCTAAACTAGTAACTTAAGCTAAGCTTAGTTTAGCTTAAGCTTGGGAGTTAAGCTACGTTAGTAGTTTTGGGCCGTGCACCTAGTTTATTCTAGTTAAGCCCAGATTCGTATAAGTAGTAAAATAGCCCTTAAATTAGGTGATATTACGAGCAGGTTTAAGCCTTGGAAGCCCGAATGCAAATTACATCTACTAGAACAGCTTCGCAATTTCGACCCTGGTAGGTGTTGGCCGCTTATGCTCCCACTATTTTTTTGGCCCAAATTGGATTGGTTGCCTAACCCGGCCAAGATTGGATTAAATCAGGTGGACACGATTGCCGGCCGTAATTATCCGGTTCCGATGCCGGGGGCCGGTAACCAGCTTGATCTAATGATCTAAATCATTTTTTTGGTATTCAAAAATTGAGTTTAGCAGCAACTAGGCGTGCCCATGGCCCTTATCTTATCAGCCCAGCACGAACGTCCATATGTGGCTGTCGCGCTTGATGATTCCAAACATGGCTGATTCCAATCATGGCTGGGCATGCATATTCATGCATAGATAGGCATAGAGAAGGTGGGTGGGAGGCAGGGTGGTGCAGAGTCACGTGCACGTATGGAGGTACGAAAACTACGAAAGTTGGTGGGCTTGCTGGAGTAACTTGGACCAAATAAAATTTTTGGTAGTAGTTGAGTTCTGAAACTAACTAACTTGTATTCAAAACAATTGGAAACGTGCTAGTTGCTCGCGTCTGCTGATGCGCAAAGCTGCGATCACATGCTCCCAATTCGACCTTTGACGTCGGCTTTGACTTTTGACCTTTGTTCTTGACAATGAGCCCGGACATTCGAAGTTTTTAGTTAGTTGTATCTTGAATTAGCACCTCTAATAACTAACTAAATCAGAACTCACTACAAATTACTCTGATCCACCACCTAAACTAAAAAGATGACTACAATCGCACGCTCTCCCCGCTCCCCGTACAGACTCCCTGCTTATCTTTTGCCGAGTTCCCTGGACGAGGGTTGATTTCTCCACACTAGAGTGCCTGCCCATGTGCACACCAGCCCTTACGCAATACGAGGTATCGTTGTTGACGCGCACCTGAGTAGACAGACATCTTTTCAGATGCCAAAGACTACGGAAATTCCTGCTGTCGTGAATGCGGCCGGCGGTGCAATTGCTGGCGTCGTATCTAATGTGCTGCTGTTCCCTCTGGACCTAGTGACTGTCCGGCTCCAAGTCCAGCACCAGGAGGACCCTGATTCCCCGACATCTACGCCTAAAAAAGAGTATGAAGGCATTCTTGATGCTTTCAAAAGGATATACGACGAAGAGGGCCTGTCGAGCTTTTATGAAGGCGTCGTCAGCGACTCGGGCGCGACAATGATCCAGGCGTTTTTGTACTTTTTTGCCTACGACTTTGTTCGCAACCGTCGCCTCCACCATATTGAGCGGAACACAGGCAAACTTCCCCGTACGCTTTCGACTCCAGAAGAATTGTTGGCCGGCTCGCTCGCAGGAATTTTTTGCAAGTTCTTCACTGCCCCGCTCAATAACTTGGTGGTCCTAAAACAAGCAGCACCCACTTTCGAGGATGGTGAGAGCATCCGTGACATGTCAAGCTGGAAAGCTGTGCAAGAAATGTACAAAACACGGGGTCTGGCTGGATTCTGGGCCGGTTACAAGGCTACCATTTTGTTGTCCATCAACCCATCCCTCACGTACTACTTCTTCCAGCACCTATCAGCTCGGATCGTTCCGCGATCGCGTCGACACAGCCCACGGGCATTGGAAGTGTTTATTTCTGCTGCCATTGCCAAATCACTCGCAACTCTCATCACCTATCCCGTGATTCTTGTCAAGACCCGTATTCAGGCATCCACAAGCTCGCACCACAAGGACCTGCCATTGTATGCTGCTGTATGGCACATTGCAAAAGAACAAGGCCTTCGCGGCCTCTACAATGGTGCCAATGGCCAGATCATCAAGGGATTCTTCTCTCAGGGCCTAACAATGATGACCAAGGACCGCATTGCGCACACTATCGTCTATTTGTACCTTATCACGCGTGGCCAGACATCTCAACAGAGCCTCACGCCTTTGAAAACGGCTGCCGCAGCGTTTGCCCGTAGCCAAAGATCGCTTCGCGCTATATAACAACTTTTTGGACCGCGTGCTTTCTTGTTCGCTAGATTTAATACCAATTAAATTATCACGTGCACCCTAACTCTAATCAGAGCCAGCCATCCCAATATATTTATGTCAGCGTCGCTCATCTCCATTAGTGATCTTTCGTGGTGCACAGATCAATTTCGCATGAAATTAGGCACAGGCGCGACGGCGCGCACGCGGCGTGGCTGGTACTGATGCTGCATGCTGGTTAATTGGCGTCAACCACGTCACGACAAGCTAAAATAATATTTCCGGGATTTTATCTCTTTTGCACCAACTTAATTTTTTCGACTATTGAATTCTGGCTCTAGCTCTGGCTCTGACTTTGGCTTTAGCTCTAGCTGTGATCACCAACTACATATCCAAATGGGAAACTCGGCCTCGAGGCTCAGTGATCCCGAAGTGAGGGAAAGGCTCGCCCATGGCCCTGTACCTTTAATTGATTTCGACTCAATACCAGTACTTCAGCCGCAAGTACACAATGGATCTCATAGACCCGGCGAGTCAAGCATAGACAGCTCTCAGAGCTACGGCATGGTAGCGTTTCCAGTCGTGAGCAACGAGGCAGTGATCCGTGATTCAACAAGCTCACAACCAATAATAGTGACCCAGGCATCACCTTCGTTGTCGTACAATGCATCGATAGGTACAATGTCCTCCCCTGAAATGGACTTTAATGAACGACGACAAATGTCAAGCCGACGAGCATCAATTGCCTCCCGAGCATGGGATAATGACGAGCCAATAGATGTAGGAATGCCTCCAGCAGTTCCTCCACATCGAATTTTGTCTGGTAGGGTGGTGCTGCCACCACCATCATCATCATACTCCGACGGCCAACCGTCGCCGCCAATGTCCACGGCATCAGCAGAAAGCAAAGCCAGTTCAAATTCAGGGCATGGTTCGGCGACCACTGCCACCTCGGTTTCAGGCTCGGGCTCAATGAGTGTCAATACTGAAGTGTACACCCGAAAATGCTCTTTCCATCATCGCAATGGGTCCATGTCCACGGCAGCTTCATCTTCACCCAATGGCCGGTCACGAGCATCATCACGAGCATCGGGTACGTTTCCGGGTCTTGAGCCTGAAAATGGGTTCGATTCACCCACAAGCTCGAACATGGAAATCTCTAAAGAACCATCTAGTCCCGAAACCCCGTCGTTTGCCCTCGAGGGCTACCAACGCGGAAGCACTTTGCTTCGTGTGGTCAATGTAGATAGTGACTGCTCAGACACTGAAGACACCGAAGAGGCCCAGCAGCTCAAGATCAAGAAAAGCCGCTTCTTTGTGCCGTCGAAAGCGGTGCTCGCGGAGCAGACCGAGAAAGAAGCAGCCTGGCGACATCGATACCAACGTTATGGCCATCAACTGCCACGACAACGGCCTGTGCGATCAGTTTCATAATATTTATTTTAAATTCCTCAAGTTTTTGTATTATTGTTTTGTGAATTATTTTTGTATTGTTTTTAGACTATGAATGCAATTTAAGTGTCATATGTCACGCGACTACATACTGACCAACTCATACTCGACTAACAAGTCTCCTTGTTTGGCAAAGACGCGGTGGACACGAGTTCAGAAATGAAAAATAAATAAAAGAACTGATAATACTATAAAAGAGTGGGTAAAAACAACAGGTGGCTTCGAGGGCTCACTAGGGAAAACGAATTAGATGAGAGAGATGAAAAAAAAACATGGCCAAAACTTTAAAAGGATGCAAATGACGCCTTAGAGAGTGGGCCCTCGAGGTTCAGCAAATTCAAAAAGCTGTCTTCCTCGGCATCGCCAACAAACACGCTATCCTCGAATTCTAGCCTCTCCTTCTCGTTCATGTAGAACGTCTGAGGCAGGCTTCCGAGATCATCAGCAGACTCGCCGAGTCCAGCAGATGTCGGGGTCGAGCTCCCACCTGAGCTCGCCTTGAGGTCCTTGAAGTCTCGGAGCATAGTACGTTCGAATTCGGGAGATGCCATCGCACCAGCGAGCGTGGGGTCAGCCTGCGGTAGAAGCTCGTCAGTGACTCCAGCCATGTTCAAGTTCCACATTGAAGGATCTTGACTTATATCCTGGAATGGCTGGATAGACTGGGCTTGCTGCTGCTGCTGCTGCTGCTGCTGCAACTGCTGCTGCTGTCGCTGTTGATGAAGACGGAGCTGCTGCATTTGTTGCTGATGCTGCTGTAGCTGTTGCTGTTGCTGCTGCTGGTGTTGTTGATGGTGTTGGTGTTGTTGTTGTTGCTGCTGTTGCTGCTGCTGTTGTTGTTGTTGGTGGTGTTGATGTTGTTGATGTAACTCCTGGGCTTGTGCCTGGGATTGAGCCTGAAGCTGGCTCTGCGGCTGATGCATGCGAGGCGAGAACTCAGGCTGGAACTCCGTGAGCGGCCCAGGGTGTTGCGGGTGCTGCTGGGCTGCCTGGACTGCCTGCGCCCGGGGGTGATGAAGCGTAGGACTCGATGAGCTCGACTCGGTCTTGACGGGCATCATAGGGGCCAGCCCCGATGCGTACAAGTTACCGTAGGGTTTCTGGAGTGACAACCCAGACACATCTGGAACGTCCGTAGCGGTCGGGTACTGAGGAGACGACAATGGCTCGGGCTTGGCAAAGTCCTCGCCACCGGCAAGCCAGTTATCTACAGAATTCACGAGCTTAGGGCTCGTAGGGGTCAAATGCTGCGAGTTTGAGCGGGAATGGCCATTGAGCGGCTGTCTTCTGTGCGGCGACTGCAGGTGACGCTGGTGCGGGTTCTGCCGTTGCGGAAGAGCGTCAGCCAAGGCCAGATTCGTATCGATGCTACCTGCAGAGTAGGCAGCAGAGCCGCCAATCACGGGTGATAATACAGCGGAGGTGGAGGGGACGGGCATGGAGCCGTTCGGGTTGGCGGCGGTAGCTAGGGAAGTCAGGACCTGGGCCTGGGTTTGCGAGCGGTTCCGACTGCGAGAACGGCCAGAGCGCGAACGCGAGCGAGCCTTGCGAATACCCTTACGGCCAGGCTGGTTACTGACGCCGCCAGCTGCACCAGTAGAAGCGATTCTTGTTAAGGGAGCACCGCCAGAAGCAGATCCAGCGGCCAATGGTCCCTCTGGAGACTGATCTAGTGAGGCGCTAGAGGTATCGTGGCTTAGCTGGCCCATGGTGGAGTTTGACTGGATCTGATCCTCAGAGGCGAAGCCATGTCGGCGCATCAAATAGTCCCACAAAGCCTCTCCGTAGGCCTTGGGAGTCACACCAGTGACGCTCCTAAATACTCTGTGGAAATGCCATGGGCTGAGCTTGGCTCTGGATGCGAGCTCCTTGAATCCCAAAATGCCACCGCGCTTCTTGCGCAGGGATGGCACTGATTTCGCCGTGGTACCTAGTCGCTCTGCCTCGTCTTTACTTTCGCGAATGGCCTTGAGCACAGCAGTGCCGACAGCGGTAACAATGTGTCCGCAGGCATCACAGATCAAGCGGACATGGCTCATTTCACCCTTGGCTGGCGCGGAACCGGCGGCGTCTCTACGTTTCGACGCGGCGGAGTCATCGGGCGAATCGTCGCTGCCAGAGCTCGAGCCATCATCTGCCGATGGGACAATGAGAGCCTTCTCGTCGACTTCGACATCGCCGAGGTCAACGCCGAGCTCAGCATTGACGGCTGCCATGGTTGACTTGACCATTTGCAGATCGACGACGAACGGATCGTCATTGGCAGAATTGGAGCCGGTGGAGGTTGCAGTAGTACTGGTAGTAGACGAGGTGATATCTGATTGAGAAACCGATGATGGTGCATCGAGTTGGTCGAGGTCGGAGTTGGATCGTGTATGGAGTTTCCCACGACGGCCAGGGTATGAGCCGGCATCTGCAGCAACAGCAGCAGCGGCGGCGGCGGTCAACGACTTGGGAAGCTCGTCTTCGTAGGTATCAATGCCGAGTTCGGCGGCAATTCCGTTGGACAAATTCCCGTGGACGCCTGCGTAGGCCCTGTCGAGCCCGCCATGCCGACTTGCGAGGGCAGGGTGGGTTGCATTGGGAGGAGCGAGGGCGCCAAGGGTGTCAAAGTCGTTGAGGTTAAGGCTCAGGTCAGACGGGCCAGCCGTTGCCTGGAAGTTATCAAAGTCGTCCATAAATACGAGATCGGAGGGAGAAGAAACGCCATCGGGGCCCATGGTGAGGCCACCTACGCCGCCAAGACTAAGAGTGGTAGATGGCGGAGGAGGTGGGATCTGGCCCTGGGGGTGGCTATGAAGATGGTGAGGCTGCGCCTGGGGGTGGCGAAGACTGGGATTGTTTGCCAGAAGCATTTCACGCTGCTTGAGCGCGTCTGCCGACGACACTGCCGTGCCACCGCTCATGAATGGTTGATGGAGTTGTTGTTGTTGTTGCGGATGCAAACGCTGGTGCCCGACGGGATCGGAGTATGAAGACGACTGTGAGGGTAGTAGTCGTGTTTGTGACTGTGGTTGTGGTTGTGGTGGCTGCTCACGTCGCTCGTGATCCATAGATTGGAAGCAGTGGATCGGGGGACCGGGTGTGTGAGGCCTTAGTACAAGTAGGTTTGAATCGGAAATTCAGAGGCCTTTTGAGACTAAAACTCGATGATATAGAACTGCTGGAGAGGAGCCTAAACCTTGAACTTGAGAGACTTGTAGTTGCCGGGTAGTTGTGGGTAGTTGGATGATTGGTCGCCAAGTCTAAATGGACGTACAAACAACAAGTCGAAACTAATATTGGCTGCCTATTGGTCGTAACGTCGTCAAGTCGAATAGATTGAGGAGGCGCGGCGCGAGGATTTACCAAAAAAAATACCGAGTATACAAAAAGGTGGCACCACCCGTCGTACTTGGCTCAGGGTATATATATTATGTGCTCTGCTGTGACGAGATGTGAGAAAACAAGATGGATTGAGCTATAGGGGCAAGGGGACCCAGTGAGTAAGGGAAAAAGGGTGGGGAGGGAACCGTGGAGAGAGGGGGGGGGAGGGAGGGTCGACCCCCACCCTTGTAAAAGTAGGTCAAAGGGTAAGAGCACATACATCTTACTGTGCACGCTGGGAGAGGGGAGAAGGGTAATGATCCCTGCGGAAAGGGTGGGCGACATGAACGAGATCGAGCCGGTGAATGGGTAAGGGATGGAAGAGGGTTTTAGAGTTCGTAAGAAGGCTGTGTCGGTTTCTTTTAGTGGTAGTGGTGGTGGTGATGTTTGGGCTGGTGGTTGGTGGTTGGTGGTTGGTGGCCCCACATGTGATGGTCCAGGAGTTTGAAAAAGGCAATTGGCTTTTTCCTTTTTAGGGTGGTTGTTGGTTTGGATCTCAACTTCCGACATGCTTCGACCGCGTTTTATGCGTTTCGCGCTACTTGACGACTGCATTACTGCTGGTACTGTATATGATGGGTCCCCTGCGGTCCCTTCCGGTGCAGTTACATCAGACTCTCGCGGATCCCCTGACTCCACTAGTTAAGTTATATCTGGTATATGTACAATACGTAGCATCACAGGGATCATACTGCACGAGACTACGTAAAACTAGATCTACATCATATAGAGCCCGTAGACTAACCCCCTTGCCCAATTAGACTTTAGCCTGGGTATTCTTCTCTAGAAACGACAACGGTCTGAACCCCCCCCTGTTGGTTTGGTGGTTCTGTTAGCCCTGTTAGGCCCTGTTAGGTCCTGTTAGGCCCCCCCCTGTTAACTCCAGTGGTAGCCAAACAAACTCCGCCCAACTGTTATGCAAGCGCAGCGGTCCAGGGAAGGGAACTAAAACCTCCGCCTCTCTCCCCCCTCCAGGGGGCGGGCACGGGTCTGTTGCGTGGATATATCGCTCAATTAAACGGGATGTCCGCCTACCTACCCAACTCGCCTGTCGTGTCGGTGCCAGAACTAGGGGATATCAAAAACGATCTCCGTAGGTTGGCACTTCTGTCTTGGCCAAAGATATGACGTCTGAACGACAAGTCGAGGCGGCAATCACGATCGTCGCTTCCAAGTGGCCGGGCCGGGACGAGTTGGCTGGCTGACGGCCGTGCGGCTTTCGGATTCCACTAAGTTCAAATTCGAACTCGTTTGCTTTGCCAATGCAATTGATCCCCACAATTAGAGATGATTTGACTTTGATTTTACCGGCTTGATGCCCATGAAATCACCCACAAAAGGTTCGTGTTCCGTGTTCGGTAGAATATGTTCCGTGCAGCTTCTGTTAATTTCTGGTGGGCCTCGAGACGTATGCGAGTAACATCACTACCCCCCCCACCCCAGTTTCCGAACCAAAATACAATCACGTGGGACTCAATTGGAAACACAAGCACTTTCTCCAGCCATCTTCGTTTTTTGTGCTATCTTTTGAAGTCGTTGGGCCCCCACGGACGCCCAGAAAGGCAGTGACTTGCGACTCACTGCCCTTGAAAACCCGGGGCGACAGGTTGTATGCGGAACTTTCGTTGCTTGGCTCTCGTTTCGCGATGACGATCATGGGCGGATGTCTCGGCACGTCAAAACTACTTAACAGCTACACTTGGTACTCTAACTAAGTAGTTGTTATATTTTGGTATACTAAACTAACTCCAGTATCTTGCCCATATCAATTTTGTAGATTTCTGTGATTTCTGCCCACGTTTAGGCGAGGCTCCCCTACCTGGCGCCTACCTGGCGCCTGGCGGTTGATGCACCTCGAGCGGCATCAAGCAGAAGCGCATCTACACACCCCCCCAGGCTTGAAATATGTTGATGCTAATGCTAATGCAGGGCACCAAACCCTTTCACAGTCGTCCTTTTTTTTTTAAACATCATTTTAGTCAAAATTATCAGCCTCCCTCCTTGCAGCTCAAAGTCATGAGATTATTTCACGCAAGAACTATATTATCTAACTAGGCCCGTCCTGCATTTGGTGTGCCTATGCACCTTCTGCCTAAACCAAGGCATGCCTATCTCGGCCCAAGCCTGAGCCTTGGCCTTGGCTTGGGCCTTGGGCTTTAGTTTTGATGCCCGTTTTTTTTTTCTGGTTATGCTTGGGGCCCCAAGTACGTACTCTACTCAGTGGCAACCGAGGCATATCGACGTGTCATATCGCCGCGTCATCCCGTCTAGAAGGCCCGAAATCCTCCCTAGCTCAGGAGCGCCGCGCTCACGGGTTGCATGGACAAGGAGTTACCCGGCGGTGTGCGACCCAAGCACTTTGAAAGGACGACGACGATGCAGGCCCCACCCTGTCTGGTAAGTTAAGTTACTAGTAAATAATTAGCCCCTGCCCCAATTGCAGCCCCTTCGCGTTGACGGAATAATCAAAACCGTCATCTGATTCGATCGTTATTGTTTGGGTTTAACTTCGTCGTAACTTTGGTTTCACTGGTTCCAAGCTCAAAACTACTTCGCCGGCCCTCGTACCTACGCCGTGGAATCTTGTGCCCATGATCGGAACATTCGCATCCCTACATGGAACAATGTTCCACCATCTTGGGGCCCTAGAACATTAACGCACTTTGTCACTCCGATGCCCACCCTGCGGGTCCAATTCTTGTCCCTCCCATAGCTTCGCGACTGTTCGCCACAGGGAAGAATGTTCCGCCCAGTGAATGCCCAGAACTTGCCCAGAACTTGCCCAGAACCTGCCCAGTGCCTACTTCCGTCCCTTTTCGGTGCAAGGAACCGTTTTGTTTAATTTGAATTTTCTGTAGCTACCCCATTTTTTTTTTTTTTTGGTTCTTGGTCGAAATCACCTGATGATGCACGGACCTCGTGCGCCGCTCGGCTCGCTTACCAGTCACGTGGGATAGGGCAACATACCAGCTGGGCTAGGCATTAATTTCCAACTTGGGAAGTCTGCACCTCAAGCTCGTTTAGCTCTTTTTTTTTTTTTTTTTTAATTTTCTCTCTATCTGCCTAATTTGGTTCCCGTGAGGCTCACTTCTATTGTGATTAGGCATGCAGGATGGACCCTTAGTTAAGAATGCAGATCAGAGGCTTTCTCGGGATTAAAAGGGCTCGGGATAGCGCGCGCGCCTAATAGTAACCTAACACCCAGTCAGCATGCTTGCATAGGTTTCCTAGACCTACTACACCATTTTAAAACTCGGCACTTTGAGCCGAAACGTCAAAGAGAACTGAAAATTATTGGTAGAAAAAAAGATCGTGTCGGGCCCGTATATGCCCTTAACTCGTCATTGATAAGGAACTCATGCAATCATCCCCCTTTTCGTATTGTCGATCATGACGTAGCGAGAAAGAGAGCCTTCGCCTTTTTCTCCTGATTCGCGCACGCGCAGGGTAACTTTCCAAAAAAAAAAAAAGTCACGGGATCGCCGGTCAACATCATTGCTCAAAAGCGGGGCTCATTGCGGAGAATGATAAGCCCGCTTCCCCGTCCAGCCGAGATGATTGTTCCAAAATGCTGCGATTTAACAGCCCGATGAATACGGTTGCCGTTCTCCCACGACGCGGTTCCCCCCTCCCCGGAAGTTATGCATTGCCCAGGCGATCGCGACGTTTAGATCCGATTCAACTGCTTTATCATCACGTGATTTATTTCCCTTTCTGCGACGACCGCCTTTGATTTTTGGATGTTGGAGTGATGATGACGACATGAGGTCATCTTATGCGTGACGCCCGTTGATGCCCATGCCTTTTCGTCTTCACGTGGACATTACTATTGTTCTCGATTTAGTGTTTCAATTGTATAGTGGATCTAAATAACTGTTGTTTCAGTGCGATGAGAAAACTAAGTTATTCTGCAATTGGATTTTAATGGGTTCGTTGATAAAAACCAAATGGGCGCTCAGTTGGACGGGCCACACAACTAAATATGGGGTCGTTACTGGCGAATCGCTGGCGAAACCAACCTAATCATTGAGGCTCACACTCGAAAAGGAATTGACTTAGTTTGATTCTGTGTTTGACACCACCAAACACAAAAAATTGCCAATCGCTTAACCTGTTATACGCACCTCGCTTGTCAACGACCACCAGTCGCAGTACATTTGTATTATCCCAGCCAAACAACAGTGAACTAATGAAAAATTAGGGAGGTGCGCCACGTGACCTTTAACTGCGGAGGCTGACTTCACATGAAGACTCAGCTCTGGCACTGGAACCTGCTAAGCTGTGTACCATCAAGGCAGTTAATTTGGCTCTTTAAAAGTTGACACGGTTGGCAACTATAGAGCCGAACACTAAACCAGCAAAAATGGCGTTTACAGTCGGAATCATTGGCCTCGGTGCCATGGGAAAGCTCTACGCGAATAAACTTGCGTCCAGTGGCACTAAGGTGCTCGCGTGTGATACCCCAGGAAACTACGAAAAGGTCAAGAGCGAGTTTGAAGGCTCAAGTGTCGAGGTAATGACTGATGGCCATCTCGTTTCTCGCCAAGCCGATTTTATTATCTACAGTGTCGAGGCGTCTAATATCGATAAGGTGGTCGCGACCTATGGACCTTCCACGAAGGTTGGCGCGATTGTAGGCGGACAAACCAGCTCAAAGGCGCCTGAAATCACTGCATTTGAAAAACATCTGCCTGCTGATATCGAAATAGTCACGGTCCATTCGATGCATGGGCCAGGCGTAGATACCAGAGGCCAACCACTCGCAATCATCCAGCACCGCGCCTCTGATGAGTCGCGTATCAAGGTTGAGAAAGTTTTGGCGTGTTTCGAGTCCTCCGTCATCCATCTCAGTGCCATCGAGCACGATACCATTGCTGCAGATGTCCAAGCAGTCACTCATATGGCATTTCTAAGTATGGGCACGGCATGGATGGGTAACCAGCAGTACCCATGGGCACATCAGCGGCTAAGTGGTGGCCTCGAAAATGCCAAGATTAATATCGCCATGCGTATCTATGCCAACAAATGGCACGTATATGCCGGCTTGGCAATCATGAACCCAATTGCACATATTCAGACCTTGCAATATGCCTCGTCAGTCACTGCTCTGTTCAAGCTCATGGTGTCTTCCCAGGAAGCCGAGTTACGAGAACGCCTCGGAAAAGCCCGTGATTTCGTGTTCCGCAAAGTTATAGAGGATCCAAGTCATAGCCTGCTCTTATCAGATGAGCTCTTGGGTCAATTTTCCCTGTCTAAAGACTCCACCCCAGGAATCCGCAGCCCAAACTCTCATCTCAGCATTCTCGCCATTGTTGACTGCTGGTACCAGAGCAAAATCAGCCCTTACGACCACATGATCGCTTCCACTCCTCTATTTCGAATTTTGCTCGGAGTCACGGAGTACTTATTTATGACTCCAGGCATGCTTGACATGTGTATAAACGACTCCTTCTCCAGCGTGAGCTTCAGAGGCGACGACGTTGAATTTGTTGTAGCCACGCGTACATGGTCCAAAGCAGTGCGTAATAGTGACTTTGAGGCCTATCGAATCATGTTCGAGGAGACCCAGAATTACTTTGGGCCCATGCTTCCCGAGGCAGTCAAGATCGGTAATAAAATGCTCGAGGCGATCAATTTGCACACAAAATCCCAACGCGACGCCTACCTCCGGAAATCAGCGTCCCCTTTAACCGAGTAATTGAATTCTTTTATTCATAATCTACATGTTTTTGCGATTGGTTTGGACATCATCTTTATTCCTAGTCTAGTGTACAGTTATAGGGTGTTGTCGTCGCGCTTACTGCGAAGGTCACGCGTCGGCTCCGTCAGCCAACTCGGCCTCTCTCTCATCAACCCCATACCAGTTAAGCCACTAGCAGCTTATGATCTTTGGCGGCGATGCCAGCAAGGCCCGCGTAGACGTAAAATGGCGTAGTGCGATCGAACGGGCCCTCGGATCATGGGAAAGTGTGGTTGAGTGGGCAGACTATATCTCGTTCCTTGCCCGCGTGCAAAAGGCCGTCAAGTCTGGGGCTGCGCATGCTAGCACAACTAATATGCCCTTGAGCGATCAGGTGGCCGAGATGCTTGCCCGGTGCCTTGATCCTGCTCTTCCGTCTGGTGTGCATAAGACAGCATTGGACGTCTACGATACCGTGCTTAAGATCCTCTCCGATGACCAACTTTCACACGAACTCAATCTATGGTTGCCAGGCCTGCTTCCTGTAGTTTCATTCGCGGCATTCAACATTAAACCAGTTGTATTGCGGGTTCTAGAAGTACACATTGTACGACGGCTCGACCAAGACGCGCTTGCCGAGCTCGTACGCCCGGTGCTGCTGGCATGCTTCCCCAGCCTCGAGGATGGCGACAGCTTCACGGAGATTGTCGATTTAATTCAGGTTTTGAAGGATCGCACAAAGAACGACCCGCTATTCTGGCAGTCGCTATTACTTTGTACAATGACGGCCCCCGAAACCAGACTCGGTGCACTCGCTTACTGCCAAAAGATGCTTCCATCGTTCTCTGGCCCCATAGACGAGATTAAATCATCGGCTGTGATCACGCCTGATCCTGGCCTTTTGTTACGAGCAGTATGTGCAGGCTTGTCAGATGCAAATGTACTTGTTCAGAGAGGATGGCTGGATATCTTGGTCCAGAAACTCCCTCTTTCTAGTGCTATCTTCACTGAGATGGCTGCAGAGGGCGACGTGACCCTCGTAATCGCTGCTGCCGTACACACTATTCTCAAACGCGACATGAGTTTGAACCGCAGATTATGGGTGTGGCTCCTTGGCCCCGATCCGGATCCAGAAAGCTCTTTCGAAGGATTCCCTCGCCTCGACTATCTGCGAAAGTATGCATACACCCCTCTTATTTCGGTTCTGTTGGATATGCTCGACAGGGAACCCGAAAACTGCCTGGCTGTGGGCCATGGCCTCATGGACAGATGGGAATTGGGGAGCCAGGTCGCGCCAGCATTGTTAGAACCTGTGCTCAGGAAATGCCGCGAGAATCCTGGACTAGTGTCACAAGGTGCATCGACGTTCTTCGACAGCATTGAGTCTAACATGGTGTGGAAGACTGCATTAGAGGTGCTCAAGGGTGGCGACACCTCCACTGTCTCGTTCATGGCCGATCACCTCGATATTTCTGATGCTGATATGGAATCTTTGTACATTCCTTACACAATGCTGTGGATTATGCTTGGTGATGTGACTCCTGATGAAAAGGAGCTCCTGTTTACTTTGGCGAAGTCTATGTCGCCACTCAGCCCACCAGCAAAACCTTACACACAGGCTGCCATAACCAAACAAAAAATAGAACGGTGGTTTGACGCTAGTGTCGAATCCAACATTGAGGGCACTGCACCAAAACCCCCTCTTGATAGTGGTGTTCTTGCATATATGTTGCTGGATAGGTCTTTGGATGACGGTCTACTTGAAATCTTCCTTTCTCGAGTCCCACCTGGATCTCTTGGCGGTCCCACGCTACAGCCATTGATAACTCAGTGGGCAGAAAGGCTCACAGTCCATGCGAATCCTGCCCTGCTGATTGTGCTCCAGCCGTTCATGGGGCCAAACCGCATCGCAAGTGCGGTACGTGCCATTACTCACAAAGCGTACGAAGATCTCAGGACGCTAGGTGTTGGCCAAGTCGAACGTGTACGAGAGCTATGGAATATGCATGATGCCATTGGTGGGCACGTCGTAGAGTCCGCAATTGCCGCTTGCATGGCTAGCTCAGCTTCCCCTGAAGAGTCTTCCCGTGTATATGCAGCCCTGTGGGCGCATTCGATCGAAAGGTCCGACTTTACCGCCCTTTTGACCAAACCAACGTTACTATTTCTCGATGATTACCCTTCGAACATCACATCGCGGCTGGCCCTCGATGCCACCGTTGTGCGTACAGGAACAGCTCCTAAATTGGTACAATTGCTAGCAGACCGGCTTAACTCCAGCATTAATGGTGACGTTGCCCTGCTCGCATATGACCTCGATACAGTTCTACGAGTGATACGTACGTCTGATGAATGCCGCTACGCTTTCTTGCAACGGCATTTCGCGACTGTGGCCGAATTACTGCTTGAGTGGTTTGCGGAGCCAAATAGGGCAAGTACTGAAGCTTATATGAAGGCACTTGAACTTATAAAACTTGCATGCCTCGACACACGAACGGTAGACGCTAATACATGGTTGACGACCTTCACTGATGCACTTGTGGCTTCACAGCTTGAGACCAAATCGCGTAATGTGCCTCTGGTTTTGTTTATTGCCGACATTTTACCGCATCTCTCTGATCCATCAAGCCTCGGCGGCTTTGTCGTGAGCTGTATTGCCCCTCTTGAGACCGATTGGGACTGTGTTGGGTATGCTCAACTACTTGATGCCCTGCTCAACTCTAGTCAGAAGTGCGACTTTGAGACATTGGTACTCAAGCTCCTAGAGCGTCTCGACATCCTCGAAGAATCTGTGATATCTCAAGAGCTTAATAACGTCGGCGATGTTACGGCTATTGCGCAGCTGCTCGGATGCGTTGAGCGCTGTGTCTCAGCAGCGATTGTCGCCGCTGGAACTGCTGAACAGGAGGACCGCGAGAAGCAACCTCGAGAAATGCTGGGCCAGGTCATCTCTGGCGTATTTAGTGGCATCGAGTCGCCCACGGACCGCAGTACTATGGAACATGCTAAGCAGACGTTGAAGAACGTGAGCGAGCTTGCTGTGGATAGATGCTGCCGCTATTGGAAGTTTGTTGAGCATGTACGGACAAGTAAGACCCTGACTGGAGCTGCTGGATCGGCTCTCTATGCACAGGGCCGACTCAAGACCCGCTTGCGTCGGCTCTTGGGGCTCGTGTACGGCTCACTTCCTCTCGAGACCTTAGGCTGGATCTCGAACCGCCTGCCGTGTGAGTCTGCTGTGCGCTTAACCCATGTGTTCGAAGCGTCTAGTGGCAAAGATGTACTGCGTGTTTTGGTTCAGGACGGCCAGAATCGTAGCGAGGACATGTCTGACAGCAAGAGGTTTGCATTTGCAGTTGGTTATATCCAGTCTCTGGAGCTGGATGAGCTCGAAGACGCTTGGCCGCTCATCTACGCTGCCCTGGGACAAGTCGCCTCTGCTAGCGTCGGTAGCGTGAGTGCAAATAATGGTGATGGCAGCCACCCGATCGATCAGGCCCTCGACTTCGTTGCGCAAGACTTGGGTGGTAAGCTAGAGAAGGCGCGACTTGCACAGAGGCGCAAGGCTCGTAAAGAATTCACTGATGTATGCCAACGGTTGATCACTACGGGGCTTAGCTTGGCAGCATCACCGGTGATTAAAGACAAGGTATGGATTGAAGTCACAGAAAAACTCTCCGAACTTGTTCATGATAGCGATAAGCAGGCAACACTCTATGGCAAGATTTTGTCCCAAGTTGCCTTCCCGAGACTTGTCAACTCAGGCAACGTTTCGGTGCTGCAAGCTGTTGTTCAGACCGCACCGACGCGAGTGTGGAAGACAACTGTAGGTGATTACTTCTTTGACAGCAAGAAGGTGTTTGGCTTGAAAGTTGAACAGGCCGATGCGCTTGCCCCGATCATTCAGTCTTGGATTGTGGCAGACCGTGATCGGATTACTGAATTTTTGGCTAAGGTGGCTACATATGGCTCCAATTCTGTTTTGTTCGGCTGGTCAGGCTCTCAGGAACTTGCTGCAGACAACTTGGACCGACTTGCATATCTCTTCATGTGCGGTGGTCAAAATTTACCGGTTCATTGGTCTAAATTACTCAACCAACTAACCGCTCTGTGGGACTCTGGCACCACAGTTATGGGCCAGATTTGCCTTGTGCTGCGAGCGGTGATGCTCACGGCCCCAAGTGACTCTGCGACAGAGTTTATGGCTTTCCGAATTCAACATGTTCTTGGTGAAGCACTACGAAAAGAACCATCTATCGATGAGAACCAGCTTCTCGAGGTTAGCAAACTGCTGGACCTCGCCGTTGCTGTTGAAACCCAGGACTTCCAACTGCTCCAGTGGCTGTTTGTCAGTGACTCTACTGATGCAATTTATAGCGGTGGTGCACAGCAGGGATGTGGACGCATTGTCGACAAATTGGCGCGTGCTCAGCTACCATTGAGCCTAAGCTCGTCATCGGACCTCGTTGTGCCGCCTAAGGGCTCACGACGACCGCTCTTACCTCGGAGAGCCGGACCAGGGTACTTACATGCATTTTTCAACAGTCTGTCGATCACATTGTACGAAGAAAAGTATTCCTTGGGAGTGCTTGACGAAGCGTACTGCCGGGCATGGGTACTGGCGGATATATTCAAATAACTTAATTGAAACTATTGACACTGGTCAAATCTGTACACAGACAAAACCTCCCAGCCTGCTTTCCTAGTGCCGAGGTCCGTGACCTTCCATCCCTTGGTCTCCATTTCGGCCTTGATTTGCTTTGGATGGTTACTTGCACAGAACAAAATGTATGCCGATCCATTAGGACTAAGAAGATCAGGCAGTTTCTCGAGCAGTTTTGAAGTCACCTCCATTCCATCTGCACCACCGTCAAGGGCCAGATCAAGCCATTTGTCGCTACTCTCATCTTCTGGTGCAACGGGCACTGTTTCTGAAGGCACATAGGGCGGGTTGCACACCAAAATATCTACCGATTTTGGTCTTAAACAGCTCCCCAAGTCAGTCTGAGCAACATCAGCGATGGGGGCTGACTTCTGGGTGGTTATACACGCAGCATTGTTCACATCTGTGGCCAGTATAAACCTGCAATTTCGTGATACTGATGGGAGAAACGCAGACACGATTCCTGAGCCACAGCCTATCTCCACGCACAAAGGCGCCTTGAATTTTGTTCTTATATATTCACCATCAGCTTCTAGGCAATCCAGCAGAAAAAAAGAGTCCTCCGCCGGGTCGTAAACGCGATAATCCGACTCGACCCGTGGAGTTGGCAGCATGAAGGCCTTTCTGCTAGCCCTGCCCTTTTTTTACGTCATATCACCATCGTCGACGCCAGCCGCTTGTAACCAAAAACGCGTTCTTGGCAATATTTACGAGGCATTGTGAGCACTTCAAGAACAAAATGCAGCTCATTGTAAAGTCGCTCGTGGGCAAAGAGCTCGCCGTGGAAGTCGCACCCACCGAGAATGTCTACAACATCAAGGAACGTATCGAGGAGAAAGAGGGAATTCCACCAGATCAGCAACGCTTAGTCTACCAAGGCAAGCAGATCGATGACAACCTGCCGATTGGTTCTTATGATTTTAAGGACGGCGATAAGTTGCATTTGACTCTATCGCTTCGTGGAGGCTTCTAGCTTTTAACCGAGTACTGGTCATGACTTCCCCAATTAATTCTAGCTAGAAATTAATAAAACTAACTGCATACAAACGTCGATCTGTATACTTTCTCGTTTCAAACACGTTGATATTTGAATGGCATCATTCATTTTCTTCAGTGTCAATTTGACATTTCCAACACCTGCTTAATACAGTTGTCATCCGCACCACCAGCGGCCATGATAGGCACGGAAGACGAGCTTCTGGCTCAGGCTGCAGAGTTGCGAGAGCGGGAAGGTAACCTCTTAAGAAAGACAGATGAGGTGCTTGACAAGAAGGAATTGGCGGAAATGCAGCTTCGCCGGCGCACAGACTTTGAGCAGGCACTTCGCATGAAGCGAAAGGACATGCGACAGTGGATACGCTATGCGCAGTTTGAGGTCACTCAGCGCGACATAAGACGAGCCAGGAGCATTTTTGAGCGTGCGCTTCAAATAACGCATGACTGGTTACCACTTTGGCAACGGTATATTGCCATGGAGGTCGAAGAGCACAATCTGGCTAGAGCTCGGAACCTGTTGGAGCGTGTCACGAAGCTTCTGCCGCGCATTGAGGAATTCTGGTTCAAATATGCAGCACTGGAAGAACGTGCGGGTGGGGTCAATGCCTCCAAAGCAATATTTGAGCGATGGCTACAGTGGCAGCCAGGTCCAGATGCCTGGCTTGCGTATATTGGATTGTTGCGAAGGCATAGCAACACCATTATGCAAAAACAGGTAGCCTCGCAGTTTGTGGGCGCCTTCCCGCATCTTTTCCGTGCGTGGAATGCGTGGGCCACCCCCGAGTCGTTTGGTGTTGACCATGCCCGCCAAGTCTACGATAAGGGCTTGAGTCTCAGCAGTGACCCACTCCGAATACAGCTCGTAGTCGCGTGGGCAAAATTGGAAATTCGTGAGAACGAATACGAGCGAGCTCGAATTCTCCTAGAGACAGCGCCGGGCTCAGATCCCGAGGTGCGGGCTCAACTAGCCATTTTGGACGAACGTGAAGGTATCGTCGAACCAGCCTCTGCGTCCGCATTGGCTGCCCTTAGAGAAGGATACCGAAAACGAGCTGCAGCAAACCCAAAGTCTTTCGATGTTTGGGCGGCTTTGCTGTCCATTGACGAGTCTCCCAGCGTGTATGAGGATGCTCTTGCCAGCCTGGACCCAAAATCTGACGAGATTCCAAAGCTATGGGCTCGCTACAGTGTATTCTCAGAGTTTAATGGCACTAAGTCGCCTGAGCAAATTTTGGATCATGCTCTCGAGGCGCACCCAGAGTCTTGGCTCTTATGGAATGCTCGGGCAATGCTATCATTGAGAATCAACCAGGACTTTGACGCAGTTCGCAAGATCATGGGCCGTGCGCTAGCTAAGTCTTCATTCGACCAGAATGTTATAAAGGGCTATATTGACTTTGAACGCCGAACTCATTCCACAGAGCGGGTCCGCAAGTTGTACGGCATTTATTGCCAGCATTGGCCCGAGCTTGTCGAAAGCTGGTCGCAATTTGCAAATTTTGAGAGTTCGCTGGGGGAACATGATAGAGCGCGGGCGATCTTGAAGACTTCCACAGCTCATAATCCCAAATCTTCAGATCTATGGCATGTGCGGTGTGAATTCGAGGCTGATAAGGGTGACTTCCAATACACACGACTTGTATACGGCCTATGGGAGACTTCGCCAGCTGGTTCTGCCCAAGCGTACATTGAGCACGCAATGTTCGAGGTCTCGACTGGGTTGGGTGAAGACGATGAAACTGTCGACGATGCTGCCCTTTCACGAGCAAGATCTGTATTTGTTAAAGCTCATTCTAAACTACCTACAGACGAAAGGCTGGTGATCCACGATGCTCAAGTTCAATTTGAAGAATCCTATGGTAGCATCGAAAGCTTAGAGGAAGTGCAACGAGGCGCCCCTGAGGCAGTGGAAACAGAGCCAGGCGTGTACGAGTTCCGCTTCAAAAGTACAGACAAAGCAGCCACCCAGGCTCCGGGGGCAAGGCTCCTGGCAAATGCTCAGAAATGGGCAGAGTCAAAACAACAGGCACCATCACCGTCCCCCGCTGCTGCAAGGTTGCTGGAGAATGCGAGAAAATGGGCTCAAAAACAGTCGTGATATTTATTTAATTTATTCTTGTACAAATAATCATCAAATTTTGTTGGCGATGCCCGCATCGCTTCTATTAAATTTTGTCTGGTCAAGTAGTTTCAGGCGGAGGTGACCCGCCATCTGTGCCAGTGTTACCTTGCTGAGGGTTGAGAGGGGGTGGAATATTAGATGGAGTGGGGACGCCCGGTGGGGGAGGCGCAGAAGAAGACGCAGAAACACCAGGTGGAGGAGGTGATGCTCTTATCATGCCAGGAGGAGGTGGAGGCAGTGATGCTTTTACAACCCCAGGAGGAGGCCCAGACGGTGGAGGTCTTGAAGAACCAGGCGGGGGAAGAGCCGGTGGAGGTCTTGGGGGACCCGGCGGAGGTGGTGGGCCTGCTGCTGAGATTCTTGAACCGGGGGGAGGAGGCGGCGGCGGTGGAGTACCACGTGTGGTGAGCGTGGCCCCTGGGGTTCCTGAAACACCGGGGGGAGTAGGAACACCAGGAGGAGTTGGATTAACTGGTGGAGGTCTTGGCGTATTCGACTGGCCCAAAGCCGCTCCTGGGGGTGGTGGCCGCTTGGTGTTCGCTTGGACCTGATGGGGTAAAACGCCAGGCGGCGCTTCAGGTGTCGTCTCTCGCGCTGGGTTGCCATTAAACAGTTCGCCAACGATCCGATCGAATTCGGTTTCAGGCGTAGCTGAGCGGCCACGGTTTTGAGCCGGTGATTGGGTGCAGTCACGAGCAAAGTGGCCCTGATTTCCACAGCGCCGACAGACCAGGCGCTCACGATCACCATCAAAGTCTCGAAGTGTGCCAGTAAGTCTTGCGAGTTCTCGCAGCTGCTCCCGCTTGAGTTCATTTTGATGCTCGGGGTTGTTAATTGCTTGGTCCAGAACATACTGAATTTGAGCAACACCGGCACGGATTTGATCGTCATTGTCTCCTGTCACAATACAGTGCATATCCTCTTGGCTATGGCCCTGAGGCAACCTTGCACCTTCACGAACCGAACCACGACCACGTATGGCAATTTTGGCTCCAGATTCTTGCTCCATTTTACGCAAGGTTTGACCCCGAGGACCTAGAAGTAGCCCCATAAAATTGAGGTGTGGATAGTCATTGACCGGAATCCAAAACTTTTCTGCTGGTTTCTTTCCTGGTGTATAATTAAGTGGAGGCCGATACTTCGGGATGCGATCAAATGCGGCGTCCACGTACATAGTGCGCTCCTTTACGAGCTTATCATGATACCGTTGGGCTCGTGAATTGATGATTCTGCCGTTGGTGTCGTACTCACGTGGAGGCGACGGCGAGCGCGGCTCTGGCACGTCGTTGGACTTCAATCGCTCTCCAGTATCTTTAATAAGAAGTTTAAGCGCTACTGCGTCGAGCTGTTCATCAGTGAGTATCTCGCGGAGCGCCCAATTCGTGGACATTGACCGTGAAATTTACTTATACTCTCACGCCAAAAGCTCGTGCCTTTTAGGAGCTGTGCGTTTCAAGGCCTGGCGTTAAGTTTGCGTGGGTGTGCAGATCACATGATCCAGTCGTGATTTTAATCACATGACTACCTGGCTTGGAAAAAAAGGGTAAGCAGCACAGCTCCGAGCACAGGCCAATCACCACCACTGTAAATGTCTGGCGTGAGTTACACTGGCGGCACTGCCCGCTGCTGGCACGACTGGCAGAAGTTCCTCGATTGCTACACAGCCAAGGCTACTGGCGACGTGAGTGCGTGCAAGCTACTTGCGGAGGACTACGAGGAGTGCCTGCACCACACTAAGGAGAAGGCGCGTGCGGGACTGATCGCCGCTGAGCTTGCCCGTAAGGAGGCTGCTGGCAAGGACGTTCCAGAAGTTAAGATTGAGAGGAATGTCTCGGCTGCCCTCACGGACTTGAACCTGATCAAGTAGCGTTCTTCATTGAACAACGACGTCACGCCCTATACGCTACATAGAAACCCACATCAACCAGTGGAAAACTAACCAACTAAAAAGTAGCCTTTCACACTTAATTTATCCAGGCTTTTGTACGGGACATCGCCGAATTCAGGATGTCCAAATAGACGACTGTCGCCAAAACTCTTGTTTTTCTTATGATTAGGCAGGTGCTAATAGGTGTCCTTCACCAGTGCCACTCTACGGTCCAACGTGACCAACTGCGATCTCAATGGCCGAACACTATGTGACGCTGGTCAAGCGTCACGGCACCAAGGTGCATTCGCACAAGGCGCTTGCGGTACTGGGAATGGTGCTCCTATTGTGCCTAGTGTACTCTTTGGCCGCTCTTGGATGGGGGTGGCTGCACCCCCGGCAACGGCGATACGCGTACCCAACGATTCCAGCCTGGCTAATAGCTTTACTCCTTCTTGCACCTTTAATATACGGGTTTGGATCCCACTGGAGCAGCTCTCAGCTTCAATTCGCCAGGCGTAGTGGCCGTTTAGCTCTCGCCGCGGCAGTTTTCGCTGTGTTTCTAAGTGCAAAGCCCGCATACTTTCCACGAACATATGCAGTACCTTTAATTGGCATCCACAAATGGGTCGGACGGATGTCTGTCCTGTTGGGTGTGGTCCATTCTGCCATTTACTCGTGGAACTACCTGGTGCGAGGCGATTCCATGACCCACGCGTTCCTTTCGCTGTATAACGTGTTTGGAATGATCGTGTTGGTGCTGCTTTTGGTTGTGTTGATCACGTCTTTAGGTCCTTTCCGCCGTCGCTTCTATGCACTGTTCTACATAATACACGTACCCGCCGCCTGGGTTATGTTCGTGTTAATGCTTTGGCATGCTCGGCCGCCGGCAGCTGTACTGTTGACCCTTGGCCTTGGAATGCTTTGCTTGCAGCTCGTTGTGAAGCTCTTTACCACCCGCCACGCGACGCCGACCCGTGTTGAGCAGTTCGGGCCTGACCTGTATATGGTTACTTTGCCTCGTACGGCCATTGGCAACTACGACGACGCAGAGCTTTGCCCAGGCTCATATGTACGCATCTCGCGTCCATTGACACATCCGCTCTCCTGGATCGAGAGCTCGCATCCTTACACTCTAGCCTCGCTACCCACAGACGACGATGTAAAGCTTGTCTTGCGCCGCACGCGGTTCCAAATCGCCAGCTCGGCCCCCGTTTCCATCCGAGGTCCATTCCGCGCTCCTTTTGATCCTTCAGCTTACACGAAGATTGTATGTTTTGTAGGTGGGTCAGGAATTTCGATTGTTCCTCCGATCTTCAGGACACATTCACAAGTGCTGGTTATTTGGGCCATGCGCCACAAAGTTGAAGAACCCGTGCTCGGTGCCATAGGTATCACAGCATGTGAGGTTTATCTCACCGGCTCAGAAGAGGCCGCTGAGGAGTTCGAGCTTGACGATCTCGAGGATGAGGACGGTCGTTTACTGGCTTCTTCAGAAGACCCGGATGCACCAAAAGCATCGAAATCAGCGAGTGTCCAGCATTTCAAGGGCCGTCCTATGCTTACATCTGCTGTTGGAACCTTCCTTGATCCTGAGCAGGACGGTAAAGATGCTTGCGTGGTAGCATGTGGACCCGCAGGCTTGATCCAGGACGCCCACAGTTGGGCACATCGCCACGGCTTTTCATTCTACTCTGAAGCCTTCGAGCTGTGATTCACAAACGAACGTATTTTATTTTATATTTTAAATTATATTATATCAAATTAAATTAAAGCCAAAAATTTCTCGATCGTGGAGCGCACAATGTAGTACTCTGGCTCGACGCCGCCCTCCAGACGAAAATGGCCATTGTCCAACCGCTCGACAGATACGCTACTTTCTGCGCAAGCTAGTACAGATTTGCCCTTGAAGTTCGACTTGACTCCTTGTTCCTCCAGCAATCGTTTCAGGGCGCTGAGGCGCACATCGCCAATTGTAATCGGCTCCGAATCATCAGGTGCGAGGCTTGGCTTGAGCACAACAGTTCGGCCCGCAAACTCAATTGTGCCACTTGCTCTAGCCACTTTATAGCCACCCCACACATCTTTCCAAGAGAGAGATGCCTCAAAAGTTGGATCAAGGTGCAGATCCACAGAAAAGTTGGTTCGTGGATACTCGATAGGCTCATTGCCAATCCTGACATCGGCAACAGCCTTCTCCAGCTGGCTTGCAGTCTCTATCGACGTAGTGGAGTCAATATCTGGAAGCAATAGAAGCTTGTTCGGCGAAGCCTGTCGAACAACCATTTCCATAGATCGTGCATTTGTGAGGCCATTCAGATCAATGCATGACACGAAGCACAGGAGACGTATATCCACTGTATGACGCTCTAGCTTGACTGGAGCCTCTTTGGGCGCGGTCCGCTTCCGAGGCTCGGTGAGCGAAACTGGTGAAGGGCTTACTTGTTCTGGCTGAGTCTTGTTCTTTTTTCCTCGTTTGGCAGCCTCAGGGGCCAAGGACAAGAACGAAGGCAATGGCTCACCATATTCGTCTGCTCGACGCTTTTTGGCCACAAAAGGGATCATTTGAACCCCATCCCGCGGCAGCTGCATAAGATCAATATCACGCGTGTTCTCGTCGTACAACAGCGCCCCGAACTTTCCGGCGCGTGCTGCAGTATCAAGCTCATCGCCTTCATCATCTTCCTCGTCCTCTTCGATCTGTTCGCCTCGGGCAGCTTCCTCAAGAATCTCTTGATTACGCCGACTCATTTCCGCCGCGAGCTGCGCCTCTTCGTCACGTCTAGTTTCTGCCTGTTCCCACTCCTTGCGCTCAGCTCCTTCAAGAGAGACTTCTCGCAAAAGCTTTGTTTGTGGCAACTCCGTTGTTAGCTGCGATAGCCCCGTTTTTTGATGCTCGATCCATAGTTGCACCACCCTATGGCCAAGGGTACCTGGAGTACATTGTTCAGTCAGAATCACCGCGCTGGCTGGATCACTGGCAATAGTGGAGACGAATATATCGGTGGAAAGTCCACTCTCGAGGCACTCTCCTGTGGCCAGAACAACTTTCGGTCGGTTGCCGAACTCACTTACGAGTTCCTGAGCCGACCGCACGTGATGAAGCTTGCGCACATCGAACGGCGAGTCATTTTGAACCTGCCAATCGGTTATAACTGAACCAACCATCCATTCGAGCATCGAGGATGCATGCTGAAGCGTTTGAGCACCCGTATGACTTGCATAAATAAGCGGGACCTTGAAACTCTCGCCTGCGAGGTACTGGCCCACCACGAGTATAAGTTCGAGGACACGGGATCCACTGGATGTAGGCAAAAGTACGGTTCCACCTGCTTTTAGGACTTGCGAAATACTGTCGAGTAGTTGTTGCCGGGACAACTTGAGGCTAGATCGTTTGAGCCCCTGAAGAGAAGGAGGGCAAGTCGACACTAACAATGATGGCTTCAAAAGTTGCGGAATCAGCTGGCCAGTCGATGCCTCGAGGAATGCACCCGACAAGTGAGCATCTCGTGCGTGGTTCCAGTCAGAGGCGTAGAGGATCGTGTCAACACCATCTGTGATTTTCCACATGGCGCCGCCCAGGGTGTGACCTGCATTGTAGGCGGTGATCTCAATACTTGACATAATTCCAGTAAGTTTGAGCGGCTGTGAGTATTTGACGGGGTGTATTTCGTAGAAAACAGCTTCTATATCCTGCGCAGAGATCGCTTCAGAGCCAAAGAATGGTCCAGCAAGGCCCGCACTTCTATAGGCGTCAATGGTGAGCATCTGGCCCATGGTTATCACTGGAAGCGTTGCATAGCAAGGTACACTGCGGAACTTTGCCGAGCCGATCCGGAGCTTGCAAAAAGCGCCGATATGAGCGATGGTCGCATGGGTGAGTAGAATCAAGTCTATAGAGTCGAGTACCTGCTCGATCTCAGCCAGATTTGAGCTCAGGAGACTATCCCAGCCAACATCTATTAGAATTCTCACTCCTCCAGCGTCATTGTCTAACGTGAAAAGACTCTGGAACACGCGGGAACCCGCATCGCCGAGTGGCCTAAATGAGACCATGCTGAGATCTTCTTACTAAAGCACAATCTGAGCTATAACACAATTGATGATGATGAAGATGATTGCATGGAATAAGTTAAAGAGAGCGTTTAGACAGTTTTAAAAAAAATCAATAATAGCTCTTAGAAATGACACGATCGAGCGATGAGCTCGAGGTTCGCGTATGGGATTTAGCTTTCTTGGGCTTGGCGGGCTCCTCAGTGACAGGAAGGTATGACCGGGTGATATCGAGAATCTTTGGGATAATCTGAGTGGGAACGGCGCGTCCCCAGATCATATCGAGGTGCTCGTATCCCTCTATTTCGTGAAGGGAAATGTTTCGCTTGGGCAGTTTGGCTACCAGGGCATCAATGTCAAGTAGGGTGTCCGCAGAACCATAAATGATCTCTATAGGCGTCGTGATATTTGTCGTGGGGTAAGGTGGGACACGACAGAAGCGGTAGCGAGAAGTTGAAAACGGACCAAATGTGTCGTCATCATACATCTGGAAGCTCTGCGTTTTGATGATTTGGAACCAGTGTACCACAGACTTGACGGATGTGTACGAGTAAAGGTGAGAGTAGCCCGTGAGTCGCTGTGCCCACGAGATATTGTGACCCTTCCATCGAAACAAGTTATAAAGAGCAAAGTCAATTGCTCGTACAAACAGAGGAAGAATCATGATACTTTGCCAGAAGATTGCTGAGCGGAGAATAATCCGCTGGCCAAAGGTCATATACAGTAAAGACGGCGACGCGTTCACGAGACTCTGGATAATAGGGTTAATTCCAGGTGGGGCCATAGCTGGGCCAAGGGCAATGAATACGTTGACTTTAGCATTAAGTTTGGGCTGCGTGGACAGAGCAGCAAATGCCTGGGCAGATCCCTGGGAAAATCCAATGTACGTTAATGTGGTGGCCGTGGTGATTTCCGGAGTAAGAATGTAGTCAATCATGGCAGGAATGTCGTAAAGCGCAAACTCGTCAAGGCCGAAATTCCAAAACTTGATCGAGTTTGAGTTGAACACGATATGCTTCTTGGAATACTTGTTGCCTCGGTTATTGCCCAGCCACACATCATAACCGGCAGCAGACAGTGCGAACGCAATCGATAATTTTCGGTTTGGTACTGCGACCCAGACTTCTGAATTCATCAGCAAACCATGGTGCAAGTAAACCACAGGCCTATCCTTGACGCGTTCTTTGCCCTTGCGGCCAACAATTCGATGGAGGCCGAGCAGGTAGCCGTCGGCCGTGGCCACCACGTGTTCCTCGGCGACGTAGCCGAAGATCTCACAAATTTCTACTAAAGAAAGTGCATTTGCAACCTTGGTGACTGTTTCGGAGAGGACAGGGTCTTCTTCGAGCTGGATTTCTTCTTCATTGTGAGGAAGAAGATCACGCGCCACGCTGCCGCAGAAGTTGAGCACTGCGGTCGGTAACAATAAAGTCACGGCAGTCAGGAGCTTCTCGATGAGCACAAGTCCAATCGATATGGCAATGGCGATAATATCCATGCCATTCTCAATGAGGCCAGTAACGAGAAACATTGCCGAGTAGGCGTATCGGAGGCTGTGGCTGGTTCCCCCAGATTAGGCTATTAATTGATTGTCATGTGACCTCTATTAACATGCGCCGAAACTGGTTTGACTTTTTCCGGGTCTTTCTCAATGAGTGACTCTCATATGATTGAATACCGGAGGCACTAGATATTTTTCCGATATGATGAACACGGACGACAGACTCCATCTTTGTGATGAAATGTCATTTATAGATGCTTGTGCCGGATTTGCAGGGGTTAGGGTGCGGCCGTAGTTCGTCAACTGTGAGTTAACTCACAGCTATAAAAGTCATCGGAAGCCAAACATTTAAGTGCCGGTGTTGAGCTCATACTAGAAACGGAACCCAGACCTGCTTAAGATAAAGAGCACGGCTGAAAGATACGAAGACTACTGTCTATTTACAGTCTTCTTAATGCTCTGTCGCTATATCAGATGGCGAGTGCTATAATCACGGTTGAGCCTGTTAATGCAACAAGGTACTGGTGTGCCTTTGTCGTAGGAATTGGTCTGAACCTGGTACTTACTGCCGTCCTGTCAAAGTTACCACCTTCAAAGTGGCATATCAATGAACTTCGGACGCTGGCTGAATGTACGAAGGAACAAATTGAGGCATTTCGCTTAGAAGTTAGTCGAAACCGTCTGGGGCTTGCGAGGATCTTCATCTGCCTTTTGAACATAGGATGCTCCTCCTACATCCATAGAGTCAAAACAGGCTCGCTACGAGAGTTTGTTGTGAGAAATTGGTTTTTTACGTATAACTCGTTGATGTGTGTATGTGGTATGCCTTTGAGCTTGTACATGGAACAACGGAGTCTTAATAGAGCGGAGCTCAACAGAATTAACCACGATGGGAAATGAAACCAAGAAAGGTATGACGACAGAAGCTTCGTTGTTCCAAGCCTAAGTGAAGTCATTCAAAGTGGATCTCCTCATGTATGATTGAACCGCCCTCCCTCGTGTTCGGACCGCTCTTGCCCAGTCGTTACGACAATGGCAAGAAACACTCCCGAACACAGTTGCGAGTAAGGTATCGTCTGGTGTGATGACGGACTCCCGGCCCTGATACCTCCAAAGTAGAGAGAGAGAGAGGTCGTTTGACAGACAGGAAATTCAGCTGCAATGGGGATAGACTATTAGAAGAAAAGCACGAATGGCACTAAATGGTCATTATCTACACTCAAAGCACTCAATTACCCGCTCTGAAGCGCCCAAAAGCTTTAGGGTGAGATCTCGTCAGTCATTCACTCATTATCCAGGTTGAATGGATTTTAAATTGTTCCCACGAAGACGACGTCTACTACAGAAACAACGTGGTTATGATATGGCAAATCTGAAATCATTCCAATGGTAGTTCCATTTAACGATTGTACTTGCATGAGATGATGGAACAGTTTCCGATAGTGCGTCAATACAGTAAGCATCAGGCACATCATCCTGGGGTGCATGGCACCTCGAAGTGTCAGTTCCCTGAATTTGTCTAACAAGCACGCGAACTACAGTATGCGCACAAGATTGTACCAGTGACACTTTGCACTTATTTTAGCCACACCGGCTTGTGCTGTAATAACAGTTTATACATATAATTTCGTGGTCTCACAGTTATATTTCCAGCCGTGCTGTTCTACAAGTTTATCTTTCGGGATGTACTGTACCTCATTCCTATCTCTCGGGATGCGCTGTACCTCATTCTTATGTTTCGAGAGGCACTGCACCTCATGCTTATCTTTCGGGAGGCACTATACCTCATTCGAGGAACTGTACCTCATTCCTACCTTACGGGATGCGCTGTGCCTCATTCATTTTATTTCTAGAAAGGCTGGGAGTAAAAGATATAAAGTCCCCAGCACCTCCGTAAACTAACTTCCGAACCTGCCGATTCAATCCTTTTCAACTTCTGAAGCTTCTAAATATGGCTGCTCATGCACCTGATGCGCGCGATGGTCGCCCTTCCAGCGGCAATGGCGACAACCTCGAAGGGGGGGCCACCCAGATTTCGCCTGTGCAGGCTTTTAATGCTGATCTCCACTTCCTTGGAGAACCGGTCTGGGGTAATGCCTTCATTAAAGGCAATTTGATCATTCAAAAGCTAGCACTCCTAGCTCATGCGAACAAAATGGTCATCACAGGCAATAATATTACGGCCAATTCGCTCGTTCTCCAAGACTGGAAGTCTCAGGAGAGGGTGTCCTTGACGTCCCATCAGAGCGTGGCATCGAGCGATCAGTCTGGCGACAAGAATTTTACTGAACTTCTCAAATATGAGAGTGGCGAGGAACTCAGTGTCCATGCTAGAAATGCACATCGCCATGTAGACGAATTCTCTAACATGGTAATTTATCATGGAGACCTTAGCATCACCTCTGAGGTGTTTCGTTCCCTGAAATACACCTACCACAAGAGAGGCGCAAACCGCCCAAATACGCCGCATGTTTCTCGACGCTGATGTGCTGCCATTTTGATCTAATACTGCAGCCCCATATCGTCTGTCTCAGAATCATCCAAACTATCGGGCGGCTCAACATCACTTTAGGAGAGTGAAGTGTTTTCTCTCGCTTCCAGTCAAACAACGCCAGCAGCCGCCGACGCTTGACAATCCGTCAAAATGGTGCTGATCAATTCAAAAGCCCGCTAGTAATGTAGTTCCCATATAATTTCCAGATTTTACCCTATCCCTACCACAGTCTTATCGTTGAGAACTTATTGAATCGTGTTGAAGTGAACAACTGTCTCACTGACGGTTCTAATCGACGTGGTGACTTTCATACGCTGCAAGCTTTCAGTACAGTACAGTGTATTGTACTGCATGTTTTCAGTCCTACCTACACAGCAGCCGCAGATGAAGAGCCTGGGGCGCCATTATACCATACATGTACATGATGGCTTACAATGTATAGATGCAAGGCGTCTAAGCATTGTGACAACAGCGTTCGCTTATCCTTCCGATAACAAGACTGCGTAAAATCGAAGACGATGTTCGTGTATTCACAGTACAAACCATTGTGTCCATGAGTCGTGAATGAGATGGCCAGAACTCTCAATGGCCTTCAGGGTGGGGAATGGGGCGCCTTATTTCGCGGGCAGATGGAGCTATTTTGCCCCACAATCCCAGAAGAGAAGAGGCAAGCGCGGGCGCGCTCGTTAGCCATTTCTCTTTAACAGAAGTTATGAAAGGGTCTATAGTTCCAAGCATACGCATACTGAGCAATACCGTCAGTACGGTAAGGTATTCATTCAACTTATGTGCTGCATTGTTTTCTTAAGCATCGCGATCATTTCGAATCGAAGGGTGGAATCTATCTCAGGGAATGATGCTCACTCTGTATGGATGTTCCTCCTGTAGCTGAACGTGCATCCCGCAACGTTCAGGTGCGAGCCTTTGCGACGTGAGCGCCTATCTTGGCTCAGAGGATAGACGACTGAACATCTTAGAGACGGACCAAGCCATGGTGTGTTGCGTAACGGTCTTGCAATGATCACCTGTCAAACATTTGCGTTGTGGAAGGATGCATCAAGACCGTGTAGCCTGCTGTGCCCAGCTGTATCTGAGGTTGTGGGACTGGCTACCAATTGTTCTATCGGCGAGCTCACTGAAGCCGTCCGCATTGAGAAGTAAGTACGGTGTTGATCTAATGCCGTTAGTGTCCTTTTCTTCTTGTAATTAACAAAATGGAAACGTAAGGTTCATGCGGTCTCTAAAAAGGCTAAATCATTTGGAGTGAGGGGAGGTCCTCCCAAAGGAGTAGCCATATCGTAAAAGTTATTTAAATTGGCTCATCCTTCTACCACCACTTTCCATTTCACTCATCTGGTCTAGATATGACGGGGACTACTAAAGGGTCGACCAGCTCCTCTGCGAGTGATTCTAGCGTTTCTGACCGCTGCACATCGACTATCAAATCGGCACACCATGCGCTCGAACAGAACTCTACTGCTATCAATTTCAAGTATGAAGTATTGGAGCCTGACGGCATCTGTGATGGAAGGGAAATCATTAAAGTCACCCCAGAGCTGCATCTTCTATTAGCAATCCAGGAGGTGCATAAAGCAAACAACGTTTTTTCAATCGAAGACAGACTCACCCAACGCAATATTGGCCCCATTCAGTACGTTCGCAACGAGTCTGACCAGTCTGCCAGTCTCATCGTTAGGGATATTGGAGACCTGACTGATACTGGAGTTCCACACGAATCGTGCCTAGGTTTTATGAAAGAAGAGGTCGCTCTGGTGATGTTTTATGATTTTCACCGTTTAGCTATCTCCCTTGAGAGAGATGGACTTGTTGAATTGGTTTCCTACAGAGCCCAGCCTGTAGATTATTATTGGGAGAGGCTCAATATGCAACTTAGGCATCGCTAGAAGCGGGAATAACATAGCCTGGCAGGTAGAAGCTTCAGCTCTACCCGCTGCGTATATCGATTCCTTGAGAGTCAGACGGCGCAACATAAGTGTCAAAAAGCCCTTAATGCTCCAATTCTAGGCCCAACTACAGCTTTAATCGAATTTCGAAGACTAGGTTAGTCTGTGACCGTACTTCTCCCGCTTCGCCATCCTAATGTAGCTTCAAACGTGACCCTAAAACGCGCTCTCTATCGACCCAATTTAGACCAAGCTGACAAAATTGTGCATCATGCTCAATATGACCAACTCTGGCGATACGTCAAGCGCAAGAACAGAAGTCAACGGCCGCTCCTTCTTCCATTACAGAAGGACACTCCCGCATTGTGAGTTGTCTTGGGCGCCAGTTATTATTGTATTTCTATTCTGCATGTGTGATTTGACCACCAGAGACTCAAATAATTAAGCAGAATAATACGTTTTAAAAGTCAAGTCGGATAGGAAGTCGGAGTTAGAACTAATCTATGTCGGTGATTGAGAACAAACGAGCTCTGCCCATCGATATCATTGAGACGGCCCCCACTACGTATTGATATGCTCGTCACGCTCGCTGCACAAAAAATGTCAATCAGCTGTAACTTATTAACCTTTCTCGGGCTCTACTCTGGACGACTTATCGACACTCTCACTACTAGATATCCAAGTTCAGTAATATACGACCCTAGACAAAACCTTGATTAAAGTTGCGCTGCATAGTGCATAGTGGCCGCGCCTGCCGGTTACTTATTAGGGACATTGAGGAAATTCACAAGACTTCACAAGGTTTGAGTTTGTAACAGTAACCGGCGCTATTTAAAGACCGGTATTTGCGTCGGACATACCTTCAACAATCAATATGACTACACTCACAAACTCATCTCTTGATATCGCTGAAGAGGCTCCCTCTGACCTCGACGGCTCTATCCTCCCACTAAGTCCATTTACCTGGTGCCCTGTTCTGGTTTATAACAATCTCAGCAAATCACCGCAAGTTTTGCTACGCGAGACTCTCGCGCCATACACTTGCCGCGGATTTTGTTTGCCCACTCTTGGCGTCTGTGCCAAAGGTGCAAACATGATGGTATCTGAAGCAACAGTAGGCAACATCGAGGTTCTATCGTTAGTGGGATGGCGAGCGGAGCTAGTTAGATCTAACACGCACCACTCCATCGAATTTACGCGAATGATGTCGCGAATGCTGCTCAAAATACGTGTGGATGGCGATTTTGAGCTCGAGGAGGTTACAGGGTATCAAGTTTACAATCTCTCGGGCATGATGTGCCTGTCTGAATCTCAATTAGTACGCGATTTGCAGGAGCAGAGCCTCAAAGAAGCGACGAAGTATGTCCGCATCACCCTGACGGAGGATCACCCGCGTGATCGTGGAGGCCATACCTGTTCCGTTGGAGGTCCATCAATTACGGAGATATCAGGGGTTTTGGGACAATGCTCCAGTAACCCAGTTTCTGTCTGTCTATATGGACGAGGTAGCACCGACCCTCAAGCAGAAACGTACTTGCAGTATCCTGTGAGAGGGGGACCGGAGTTAAATATGTGCTCAATTGTGCCTTTAGGCATAGTGATCGATTCGACAGGTGACATTTACTTCAGCCAGGGAATTGTGATCGTCCTGGACGGGGCCGTCACTCTTCTAGATAATTGGAAGTGCATTCAAAATCATTGCAGCAGCCTTCGCCCAGCGATCTTTCAGTGCTCGCGCTACGGGAATGAGCACCTCTTAGAGGTACACCACATTCAGAGGAGAGACGATCACGTTGAAGGCCTAAGGATCAAGCTACGAAGCAGCGTGTTGTTTTTACGTAGCAAGAGCTTGTCGAACCTTCGCATCAAGCAAGGTATCGTTAGCACGTTAATGCCCCCACTGCGCGGCAGTGTCTAATCCGGTTAGTCATCGGCTACCTATTGGAGCGTGCGCCGTTGTTCACTCTTAATTTACAGAACATGATAAGAGGGAGGCGACTATCTCTCTGATACCTTTCCTGAGCCTGGGCTTGCACTTCATTTCAGGTTATATCCCTTGAAGTACATCACCACCAATTTTTGAATCAAGTCTAGAAGCTGTTGAGTTTATTCGACATGGGGTGAGGTGTGTTCAAGCTCGGAAATGGCCGAAGTGAGAGTGATCATGACTCGGATGGTGATACTACCCCTGATTCCCCGCTTTGGCGATTTCTATGGTATTAAGAGAGAATACGATGGAATCTCGAAGCGTGAAAGGGCCGTCAGACGTCTATAAAGATCTGCTCAACTTGACGAGGTAAAAGTACATTCGGCTCGTTGACCAGCTATAGTCGAGATGAGCATGTTATACTTGATATTAGTGTCCGATTCTACGAACCAAAGGACCATTACAGCTTCAGGGTTGCGTTGATGGCCTCACAGCGCATAGTTGGCATTGAATAGTTGAATTCTCCTGTTGAAGTTAAACTACCCTCGCTCTGACCCGCTCAAAACACTCGCGTGAGCCTGCTCTGTCGATTGATTGATTAAGCGCATCCATATGAGCTGCATAGCTTTCTAGGGAGAGGTCATGCCGCCGAGAGATGTCGTCAATTACGGGAAGATTATGGCGGGGATCGTTCGTGCTTCTAACTTCACGATGCGATCCGACACAATATAAAATGAACTGGTCACGTATCGTGCGTGAGTTCTACCTAATTCTTTTTGCATATCATGTGCACGGGTTTTCTGCCTCCCATAAAAGCTACTTGAGAAGAGACCTGAAAGCCAAATGTGTTGGGAGTAGTAGGTCTGGTGCCTAATGCGCATAGTTTCTGCATCCCGAAAAGATAGTTGTGGCCCCAAATTATGGGAGTATAAAAGGTCGAGCAGCACCTGAAATTGCCATTCCTTTCCTTTACACAAATCTGCTCACCTCCAAGTGCACTCGAAAATGCCTGATCAAGTTGTAACCCACTCACCTCATGGCAATGATAACAATGAGAGCGACCGTCCCAGTGAGCTAGCGGCCCCCCGCAGCAACCATCAATCCGATTCGTCTGGTTCTGAAACTGACGTGGAAGCATTCATGTTCTCGGTAGACCTCGACATCATTGGCTCGCCCGCAGGTCACAGCGAAACCAGCGAGGAGAATCGTACTCCCCCCCTCCCGGCGAGTGATGAGGATGACCTCGATATTTCGGTGACGCGCAAAACCTATTCCGGCCGGCGTTCAGGCTTAGAGGGCATGATTGTGTATAAAGATTATTGGTATGCGCCGACGGCGGGGCCTATATACTTGGGCGCCAGTTTGTACATTCCAGGGCTAGACTTCTCCGCGATCGGAAAGTATTTGACGGCGACAAGGAGAGTTTCGTCAATGAGAATAACGGCGAATACACTCGCTCTCAGAGGTTGGGCTCTGAAGTCATCGAAAAATATTCCCGACGCTAAAAAATACCATGAAACGTACACGCGGACTCTTAGTCGCGGCACTACTGCCACAATCAAAGTGATCGCCCACGAAGCACACCGCTGCGCCAATGAGTCGACTGACATGGTAACTTTGGTTGGGGATATCATAATTACTGGCACCATTTTCAGCTGTCTGACTCTCACTCTGAGCAAGCGGTGAAGGGCCTGAATACATTTCGTTTGTTCTTGGTCGTTAAGTGACGCTGTTCAGACATGGTACAGCAGCACCATGTTAACTGTTTCGGGGGATGTTAAACGATCAAGCGAGCCAGGCATCATTGTCTAGCCAATAACTGCTTCCTCTGTCCTAGCGAAGTAGCCCAAGTACCTGCGTGCGTCTGCAAAGCGGCCAAAATCCGGATCCATCAATCTAATTTCCAAAAGTAGTCTAGTTTCCATGTAGTTTTAATTTTTGCATCATACCGTTATCACACGCTGGATCACAAAACGTTTCCGGATACCTGTTTGTGTAAGACCACTTGACCAGCGTGACAGAGACCTTCACGATTATACCCTCAGACTGGGCCAACAGCTATTAGGAAATCTCAGAAAGAGGAGAGAGATCCCGTAGTTCAATGAACAGTAGTGCACTACGTAGCGTGCTTCAACTGGATTTCAGAGTCTTTGCCCGCTATTTAGCATATGCTTCCTCTCCCAAGGACGCTTGAGTGAATCAAATATGCGAGAAAACCAGAAAGTGAACAACTGTCAAGTGGCAGACTCGTTCGTTTATTTATAGAGGGCTCTTTTTACAAAATTTGGAGGGAGCCACTAAATCTCAGTATTGCGGAAATTGAGTGCATTCTAGGCCAAAGTTGGGTGCCTTAATCCGCTTCCGTTTAATGAGAGTGAAATGATAGCCGTGAAAGCACAAAGCTAGCATTCGTTGTTCATAATCTCCTGAGAAAGTCAACAAAGGCTCCTTCTGCGCTTCATAAGAGCCGTAGCTTAAGATCTCATCAATCAATCTTCATTGAGAGCAATATCTCAGATTGAATGGAGTTCCTAGGGGTAGCCATGTTGAAGAGAGACGGCGTCTATTAAAGATCGAGCGTGCACAAAGTGGCAGACTGGAGACAATTGGAGATATTAATCCCACTACAATGTGTTAACGTTATGCGATCTTACTTTATCTTTGGATTACATGGAGCGGCTTCCGATAGTGAGTCAGTAACAGTGTAATCCACAGTAAGCATCAGGCGCATACAATTCTGGGGTGCATGGCACCTCGGAGTGTCAGTTTCCTGGATTTGTCCAACAAGCACGCGAACTATAGAATGCACACAAGATTGCACCAGTGACACTTTGCACTTATTTTAGCCACACCGGCTTGTGCTGTAATAACAGTTTATACATATAATTTCGTGGTTTCACAGTCTATCTTTCCAGCCGTGCTGCTCTACAAGTTTATCTTTCGGGAGGCACTATACCTCATTCTTTATCTTTCGTGATATGCTGTACCTCATTCTTATCTGTCGGGATGCGCTGTACCTCATTCTTATCTTTTGGGAGGCACTGTACCTCATTCCTATCTCTTGGGAGGCACTGTACCTCATTCTTATCTTTGGGATGCTGGTACCACACAAATATCTAACATGCGAGTGAATTGTGCTTGGGTACATGCCACCCCCTAAAACTACCTGAAGCCAGAAAGGCTGGGAGTTCAAGAGTTATAAAATTCCCAAAGCCTCAAATTTACTTTCACACCTACCCACTCAATCCCTTTCAACTTCTGAAGCTCCCGAATATGCCTGCTCATGCACCTGATGCGCGCGATGATCGTCCTTCCAGCGGCCCTGGTGACAATCCGGAAGGGAGGGCCACCCAGAGCTTCCTTGTTCCTGTTTTTGAGGCCAATCTTGAGTACAATGGAACACCGGTCTGGGGTAATGTCTTCACTGACGGCCGTCTTCTCATTGAGAAGCTATCATTCCTAGCGACGGGGAAAAGAGTGATCATTAAAGGCAATAACATACTGGCCGACGTGCTCGCTCTCCAAGGTTGGGAGCCTCTGGCGGAGGTGCCCTTGGCGTCTCATCAGAGCGTGACATCAAGAGGTATGTCTGACGTAGGAGGTCTTTCTGAAACTCTCGAATTTAAGACTGGCCAGATACTCCATCTCCATGCTATAAAAGCAGAGCGCCATGTAGACGAAATCAACGGCGCAATAAATTATTTTGGGGAGCTCAGCATCACCTGTAAGGAGTTTCGTTCCCTGGAATACACCTACTACCAGAGAGACGCGAAGCCTAAAAATACTTCGCATGTTTTTCGACGCTGATGTGCTGCCATTTTCATCTAATACTACAGCCACACATCGTCACTCTCAGAAGCATCCTAATCACCAGGCAGGCTCGGCATCACTTTAGAAGAGACACCTGTTTTCTCTTGATCCCAGCCGAGTAACGCCAGCTCTCGCCGACGTTTAGCAATAAGCCAAAATGATTCTGATGAATCCAGAAACCCGCTAGTGATATAGTCCCCATATAATTTCCAGATTTTACCGTATCCCTACCACAGTCTTATCGTTGAGAACTTCTTGAACCGTGTTGGAGTGAACAAGTGTCTCACTGACGGTTTTGATCGATGTGGGGACTTGCATGAGCTACAAGCTTAGAGTACAGTTCAGTGCAGCGTTCTGCATGTCCTCAGTCCTACCTACATAGCAGTCACAGTTGAAAAGCCTGCGGCGTCATTATACCATACATTTACATGACAGCTTACAATGTATAGATGCATGGCGTCTAAGCATTGTGACAACAGCGTTCGCTTATCCTTCCGATAACAAGACTGCGTAAAATCGAAGACGATGTTCGTGTATTCACAGTACAAACCATTGTGTCCATGAGTCGTGAATGAGATGGCCAGAACTCTCAATGGCCTTCAGGGTGGGGAATTGGGCGCCTTATTTCGCGGGCAGATGGAGCTATTTCGCCCCACGATCCCGGAAGAGAAGAGGCAAGCGCGGGCGTGCTCGTTAGCCAGTTCTCTTCAACAGAACTTATAGAAGGGTCTATAGTTTCAAGCATACGCATACTGAGCAATACTGTCAGTACGGTATGGTATTCGATCAACTTATGTGCTGCATTGTTCTCTTAACTGTCGCAATCATTTCGAGTCGAAGGGTGCCATGAGCGAATGATGCTCACTCTGTATGGATGTTGCTCCTCTTGCTAAACGTGCATCCCGCAACCTTCAGATGCGAGTCTTTTCGACGTGAGCGCCTATCTTGGCTCAGAGGATAGGCGACGGAACATCCTAAAGAGGGACCAAGCCATGGGGTGTTGTGTAACGGTTGCGCAATGAACGCCTGTCAAACATTTGTGTGCGGAAGGATCCATCAAGAACGTGTAGCCTGCAGTGCCCGGCTGTATCTGAGGTTATGGGACTGGCTACCAATTGCTCTAACGGCGAGTTGCCTAAAGCAGTCCGCACTGAGAAGCAAGTACGGTATTGATCTAATGCCGTTAGTGTCATTTTCTTCTTGTGGTTAACAATATGGGAACGTAAGGTTCATGCGGTTCCTAATAAGGCATAATCATTTGGAGTGAGGGGTTATCAGGAAGTAACAATATCGTAAAGATTATTTATATTGGCTCATCCCTCTACCACCACTTTCCCTTTCACTCATCTGGTCTAGATATGACGGGGACTACTAAAGGGTCGACCAACTCCTCTGTGAGTGAGTCTAGCGTTTCTGACCGCTGCACATGGACCATCAAATCGGCACACCATGCGCTAGAACAGACTCCTACTGCTATCAATTTCAAGTGTGAAATATTGGAGCCTGACGGCATCTGTGATGGTACGGAAATTGAACAAGTCACCCCAGAGCTGGGACTTCTATTATCAATCCAGGAGATGTTTAAAGCAAACAACGATTATTCGATCGAAGAAAGACTTACCCGACGCAATGTTGGTCCCATTCAGTACGTTCGCAACGAGTTTGACCAGTCTGCCAGTCTTGTCGTGAGAGATATGGGATACCTGACTGATACTGGAGATTCAGATGAACTGTACCTGGGTCTTATGAAAGAAGAGGTCGCTCTGGTGATGTTTTATGATTTTCACCGTTTAACCATCTCCCTTGAGAGAGATGGACTCATTGAGATGGTTTCCTACAGAGCTCAACCTCTAGATTATTATTTTGAGAAGCTCGGTCTGCGCTATAGGCACCGCTAGAAGCGGGTATGACATAGTCTGGCAGGTAGTAGCTTCAGCTCTACTCGCTGCGTATCACGAAAACTTGATAGTCAAACGGCGCAACATAAGTGCCAAATAGCCCTAAACACTCAAGGTCTGGGCCCAACTGTGGCTATAAATGAATCTCGAAGACTCTTGGTTAGTTTGTGACTGTACTTCTCCCGCTTCGCCATCCTAATGTAGCTTCAAACGTGATCTTAAAACACGCATTTTATCGGCCCAATTTAGGCCAAGCTGAAAGTAATTGTGCTTCATGCTCAATATAACCAACTCTGGCGATACGTCAAAAGCGCAAGAACAGAAGCGTCAATGTGGCTGCTCAAACCTTGGCTATAACTTTTTACGATGACATTGCCCCTCGTCTCAACCAAGTCAACGCCCTGGCCGCTCCTTTTTCCATTGCAGAATAACGCTCTCGCATTGTGAGTTGTCGTGGGCGGCAGTTATTATTGTATATCTATTCTGCATGTGTGTTTTGACCACTAGAGACTCAAATAATTAAGCAGAATAATACGTCTTAACATTCGCATTAACCCCTACCCCGACATGTCGACTGATCTTTCACATGCGCTTGGGCCAAGCTGCTTTAGCTGACAGGTCATTTTCGGGGCTGTCACCCCACGCGGCCCGCTTGATGCAAGTCTTTTAATCTATGTACGTAACCAGATTAATTAATTTGGAGCCTTATCTAGCGATAAATCCACGCTTGGTTTTGTCTAACTTGAGAACTGTTTTACTGTCAAGATTGCCATTTTTTGAGCTGTTCTAGATGCGGGCCAAACTTGCGGATTCTGTCGTGTCGTGCGCACTGGCGCCCATGATGCTCTCCGCAGTCAATCTAAGTCAACGCCCCGTGCTTCTTGAGAAATTTGGGTCCTCGATAGATGTCGGCTACCTTTCTAGCAATCTCGCCACCATAGACTTGGTATTCATATTCTTGGGAGCACCAATTGCCAACATTTATGGCTCAAAATGGGGCTCAAACAACGTTGCCATCGTCGGAGCATTGCTGATGAGCACAGCAATGTTTTGTTATTCCAATGCCAACAGCGTCCAGAGCTTGATAGCAGTCCGAATTGTGCTCGCCCTTGGTGCAGCTGCCTCTTTATCCACATCAACAAATTTACTACGCCAATTCTGTGATGCCGTCGCCGACAATCCCACAAGTGAAAATTCGGATGAGAGTAACATTGGCATTGATTTTGAGACCAGCAAGGACTCAGGGGCAGAAGGCATAAACGAAAAATTGAGATCCGCTATTGGCCCCGTATCGTGCATGTGCGTGAGTCTTGGGTCTGCGATTGCCAGTGCCATGGTTTGCCATGCCCTGTCTAACACGGAGTATATGAAGATGAGACTAGAATATCTGTTTCTAGTTCTTGGCGGGGTTTGTGCTAGTCATGCATTTACACTATGTTTCAAGAGGGGATCTCAGGAGTATGTTAGCGAGAAGCCCGTGGACTATAGCGACAAGAGTAATATGACATACGCCGGTGACTTTATATCTAGAGGCTTTGTCTATTTCATCACTTTCTACGGTCCTTTGACCATGGTCGAGCTATATTCAAAGGCTGATAAGTGCGATGCATCCGGGTGCCGCAATGGTGTCTTTGGCGCGGCGGCAGCAGTCGGCCTTGCAAACGGTCTTGGTGCCATAACTGCCATTGCATTTAACCGGAGGAGACCTCTTTCTCAGCATCAGTTATCGCGTGTGTTGAGATGGTCGCTACTTATTTTAGGACATGGATTCATTCCGTACTCACTGGGCCCAATCTGGAAGCCCGCGGTTATTTTACCCTTCTTTGAGGTCGGGAGTATGGTATTTGCGATTGGATCCGCGGGCGTTGCGACAGGAATTCTTGGCTTGGCAGTCTCACCATCTACATATAAAGTTCAACTCCGAAAGTTCGTGATGATAATGGCAGCAGTCGCCGCAATTGTATTAACCCAAACTTACCACAAGCTCTCGCCGGACTTGTTGATGATCCCTTTTGCCGCATGGTGCCTCTTTACGGAAATCCTGGCTATTGTGGTTATTCACAGGTCAAACAAGCTTGCTCAGCTAGCGAAGAAGCAAGACAACTCTGGGGAAGATACCCACGACCAAATTCACCGACTACCAAAGCGTCAAGTATTCGGCACTATGTTCGCACTTATGTCGCTAGGGCTGCCATCATTAGTGGCGTCTCTGGTCCAACCCGGGCTTCTCGTCATGGCCACGGTTGGAGCAGGCTTTTATGTGCTTCCCTCAGCTACTCTTCTCTACCAAGATTTTAAGGAGTAGCGTATTTTTCTTGCAGGGTTTGTTCATTTAGCATTATAATTTCAAATCGTACCTCTATATTTCTCACTGTTTCCCGTAAAATACTTGATTCAGGTATAACCCTCTGTTCCATTGCCAAGGCTAGGTCTAATCGTGTTGATACTTCTGAGTCTGACTTCCATGTACCGCGGTTCAGGGCAGATGTATCATTGCTGGAACTGCGGATTCCATAAAACGTCTAAGTAAAGTCTTAGAAGGCTTGCGTCCAGCAAACTGTGTATCATGGTGGTCATGGCCGAAATCTCTGGAACAAACAAAAGAATATACAAATCGCTAAGTCAGTATGGGATGATGGTACATTCTGCGCAGAAGTCAATCGGAGACCACGCCAGGCTCCCTATATGCTTTCTAGAAGAAAAACTATTCATCCTTTCTTTGTATCTTCGAATTTAATCTTTTCTAAAAATCCACTTTTACGGGCCAGTAATCGGCCCATGGCTGCTTGGTAGCTTGTATATAGTACTGGTCTCGAAGTGTGGAATCCAACGATATATCAGCGTACCAAGAGGCTCAATGTAATCAGGACAGTATAGAAATGTTAGAAAAAATGATTTAAAAAATTAACTTCTCGTTCTCGTTTAGGACTGGAAACAGTCTGAAGTGATTCTTGAGCAAGGTCAGTTTCAACCCCGTCACGGTCGACCGCTCCGTTCGGGTTAGGTGATCAAAGCCCACAGCTGCCCAAACGCTGCTTAAGAAGCATATGCTATGTTACCCTAATTTCGACCCGACTGATCGCTGTTCCCCGGATGAAAAATCCACGAGGGTCCCAGGCACCCCGTCCGCACAAATTTCACCAGAGCCGATTCCGGTCATCCTCTTCATATAAACTCCCCAACCAACAACCCCGGTTTCACCAAATCAATACAACCTCATCAACCACTAAAAATAAAAGATGGCAGAGCCAGCGGCCCCCACAGCTGCTGCTGAGCCTATCGACATTCGCATCTCGTCGCCGTTGCGTAGCGATGTGCTCGAGCTCCACGTCGCTCCCAAAGAACCGCTCAACAGCGTCAAGCAGCACCTGCTTGCCCTCGGTCCTCTTGTGCAGCCAGCCACAAGCTTTGTGCTAGAGGCTGAAGGCCACGGTGAGCTCGATCTTGCTACTCCTGTCGGCGAGCTTCCCGTCAAAATAATGCGCATCCGCTTGAGCCCACACACTGGTGCTTCGATTGCTGCCCAGGTCGAGTCTGTGCGCGAGATGCTTGGATTTTCGGAGCCTCAGAATGCTCTGTCTACTGGAGCAACAAACTTGGCTCGTGTTCTTAATGCTGCCCCGGCCAAGTTCGAGGCTTCGCAGCTCACTTCGACCGAGCCCGCTGTTTTCCCTAGTGCAGAACCAAATCAACCAAAGAGGCTCGCCAAGCAGCTCGAGTACTCCGCATGGAACCCCGTGCGTCCTGCTCAGAAGATTTTAGGACACCTTGCCTACCTGCGCTTCGTTAGCTTCGACTCTAAGGTCCGTCACATTGTCGCAACCTCCGAGGGCTTTGCACATGCTCCCCAGCTCACTGAGGACCGATGGCCGAGTGAGTGGCCGTCCACAGGAAGCTTCGAACATTCTTTGTCCGATTTGCTCGCTAAACTGAGCCCGGCAACCATGCAGAACGTTCGTCGCACCGCTAAACAACTCAAGGCTCAGGACCCTCAAGCATGGCTCACTGTGCGCGAGGTCGACGCAGTTGTACCTTGGCTCGTCGTTCCTCCCAAAGCTCCTGTGGCCCATGAATTCACTACTGGCCTGCAAGTGACTCCTGAGGCTCGTGACTTCAACGAGGACTTCCAGAGCACGCGAGAGCTCCCCAAGGACACCATTGGTGCTAGGGCCTCCCGCGATCGCATGCTTGTCGATGTCACCTCGGCATTTGGCGCTGCTGCTGGCCAGGGCGCCCGCGATATCATCGACGGTACTCTCGTCCCCCTTAACCCTGATGAGGCCCGCGATGGTCACATCTTCGTTCGTAATGGGATCTTTTACACTTATGGCGCCGACTACGCTGGTGCATTCGCTGCCCTTGGTGGTGACGAGGCAGCTCGTGTGGCTGCTAACAAGGACCTTTCTGGCGCTGAGCAGCTCATGCAGCTCGACTTTGATGAGTTGTGCCCCGTGGTCACTGCTGTGATTGACATCTGCGGCCGCCGCATTGTTGCCCAAGCCCCCGTCCCTGGTGTCTTCCGTGAGACTGGTGGTACTGAGGTGATCTATGGCTCAGTTGAGGGATCTGAGGATGTTATGGCCGACAAAACAATTGCTCCCCTGTTCGCTAAGGTCGCCAAGGCTCTCCACCTTAAACCTCACACGGTTCGTGGTGTAGAGCTCGAGACCTCTGTTGACACCCGTGGTATGCGTGGTACTGACAACAGACTATATGCACTTGATCTTTACCGCTTAGCTGTTCCTGATGTCACTTTTGACACTTCAAAGTACCCGCACCAGCTCGTGCTTCACCGTGTCGAGGCCGTGCTCGAGTACTACCGCCAGAACCCAGAGGCACCCCCTCTTAACCCTGATGCCTGGACCACAGACGCTTCTGCTGACGACAAGGCTGAGCTTGGCAAGCTTGGAAAGTTCATTCACACGCTCATGGAGACCTATGTGGATGCCGTTGTTGACAATAGCACGACATACCCCATCGACGGCGCCCAACTGACGAACACCCTCCACCGTAGGGGTATCAACATGCGCTATCTTGGTGCACTTCACGCGCTCGTGTCGTCCAAGTCGCTCCCTGTCCTTTCAAACTTGAAGCAAGAGATCGAGTACGAGGCTGCAGCTCGTGCTGCAAAGCATATTCTCAACCGTCGTTTGGCGACTGCCGAGCTTTCTGAGGTTGCGAAGATCGCCGCAGACTTCTTTGTGTCCCCTCCACTTGCAGAAATCAAGGATGAGGCCGTCCGTCGCTTCCCTGGTATCAAGTTCGAAAAGGTACCTTTTGACGCTCGCATCGTTAGATCCGTCTCTCTCAAGACTGGTCTTCAATGGACCCGCGCTGACCCTACTGGTAGCAAGGACCTTGCAAACGTAGACGCCGTGATCAACTTCGCTAGCCCTCGCTCGTTGCTAGCCGACGAGGCTCTTGAGGCTGGTTTGGCCACGAATGATCCCAACGTCATTGCAGAATCCGTTGCTATCTACTCGCAAATCTACGGTCCTGTTCATGCCGAGGTGGCTCGTGCTCTCAACCAAGCTGCGCTCGCCTACCACAACATTGACAACTACCCCCGCGCAGTTGAGCTCGAGCGTCGGGCTGTTACTGTAGCCGAGCGAACCATGGGTATCGACAACGCCGAGACTCTTGTGATGTACACGAACCTTTCAGTATTCGAGCGTGCTGCATCCAACTTCTCTGCTGCTGCCGAGCTAGCAAAGTATGTCCAGTCGTTGTGGGAGAGCGTTGCGCTTCCCCTGCATCCTGAGGTGGCTTCGACCTACGACAGCATTGGTGTGCTTCTCCAGCAGACCAAGAGCTTCGCTGAATCAATCGATTGGTTTGAGCGTGCTCTCGCACACCTCAAGTCCTGCGGTTCATCTGATCTCCTTGCTGCGCCAGTTCATTACAAGCTGTCCCAGTCCCTTCTCATGGCCCAGAAGTACCCTGAGAGCACGCGTCACATGGAGCGCGCCTACAATGCTTACAAGGCCGCTGGAGACGAAGAGCTCACCAAGGAGTGTAAGAAATGGCTCGATCAGTTGCTTCACGCGACTGTTCAGGCACCTAAGGTTCTGGAAGCTGCCAAAAGGCATCAGCTCAAACCGAAGGCTGCTGAGGCCCCGGCAAAGCGGGCTTCTGCACCCAAAGAAAAGAAGCGCTCCATCAATGACATTGTCAACTACATCATGGGTGATGACAAGACTAGCCGCGCTGTCAAAGATAAAGCTTAATGTACATACTAAGTCGGCTTTTTGTAAATCATTTTTTTCCTAGTGATCATATATTACAATTACACTCATGCAGACTCATCGACTTCCAGCAGGAAACCTAAAATTAAATAAAGAAGCCTATAGAAATGCGGCCCAGCCTATGTACATCTGGCAAAGTTTCTTCGGGTCAACTGCTTGGCGTATCAGATCCTCTACTTGGCCACTAACCGATAGAGGTGCAGCATCAGAGACTTTGACGCCACGAAGACGGTCACGTGTGGATGAAATAGCTTGCTCGGGTGTGCGGCCCTTACTGAGGACGACGGGATCGTGCACAAATGCTTCAAGGATCGTCATGAGCAAGTCTTCCTCTGCTCGAATAAGGCCCAAAGTAAGTTCACACACCCGGCGGAAAGGTCCCTCGTAGCCATTCACAATGCCAAGGGCGTCGACGAGATTCTGCGTGAGCCGGAACGGCACAATCTCTGGATACTTGAGATCCTTACCTTTTTCGAACAGGCACTCAAAGTCAACATGGAGTACGGCACCAGAGTCTCGTAGCAAGAGAATGTTCTCAAGATGTCGGTCTCCAAGACCCAAGATGTACCCAACAATCGACATGACGGCGAGGGTACGACCATACCTTGCTCTAGCAGCTAGCCAGGCAACAGGCTCAGGGAACATCTCTAGAAACCATTCGTATAACACTGGCGGATACTCATGGCAGAGTCGCTGGAAGTTCGCTAGTCGCCTCTCAATCGATAAGGTCAAATCGAACTCAGGCATCAGCTTATGTAGATTGATCGACAACTTACGGGCATGAAGGTGGCGATCAATTATTCGTCTAGCAGGCTCTGCATGTGGAACCCATTCAATGATACCAGACTTGTCGCTTAGTGGGGTGACACGGTACAACACAACCGAAAGCTGTCGTGCCCGTGATTCAGGGTTAGCAAAAAGCATACGGTTTACAGCCGTGGTAAACTCAATCAGTCGTGCATCTTTGCGCACATCGTCAGTGCCCTTGAGTAGCATGGAATATGACAAGCCATTGCTCCCCCAGAACGTAACACGCTTTGGCCGCTGCATCGACACCAAAATCGAGACACTATCATCGATTTTGTAAATGGAAACCAGCTCATCTGCAGGCATTGCACGCTCCATTTGACTTTGGAAAGGCACGGCCAGGTCGCATGGCAGAGTAGCTGCATTAAATGGTAACTGGGAAAGTCTCACACTGGTCTCGTCATTTCGGGGGTGTTGGTAAGTGCATAGCCGGCGCAAGCTATCAACAAATCTTCTGATGTTATCAGCTTCGGGTACTGCTGAGCTCACGTCACGGAATATGGCCAGGGCACGCTCACGGCGCACCTGATCAGATGATTCCGTCACTTCCAGCAGCTGCCACAAGCTTTGCGCCGTGTAGTCCTCAACTACTCTTCGGATCATGGACACCATCACCTTTGCAACTTTGGCATTTGGATGATTCAAGCGTGATAGTAGCTGAGGTAGGCCTTGGTAGAGCACACGAGGACTCACACGCAAGCTCCACTTTCCAATTTCTTGAGTCGCCTTGTCTGATTTGGTTTTTCGATAAGCAGACCCAGTTCCACTGTCTCCTAAAGTGCCCAAGTCAAGCCAGATTGTTAACAGCCGCGGCAAACACTCACCAAGGTGCCCGAAGTTTGAGTCAAGCTCAAGAACCTTCGTGTACGACTGAACAATGAGCAGCGCCCAGCTTCCGTCGGTTCGTGGAAACGCTGTTGGCTGACTGTCGTAAAGACGACTGTAATACTTACCCTGACGATAGTGTGCCTTGGCCCAGCGAGGGGCCATCTTCGTTATGGCTGCATAATGGGCAGCTAAGTCTTGCGACGGCGCCTGCGCCGCCTGCTCGAGCCACGAGGTATATTTCAAAAACGTCCTTGCAGCCTCAAGAGACTTAGGTGTATGTTTTGTCGCGCGATCTAGCCAGGCAGGGTCAAGCTGTGTCCGGAGCATCTGTATCGCCTTACGCAGATCTCCTTGGCTCCAAAGCAAACGTGCATGCTCTTGAACAACATCGCCGTCATCTTCGCCATTGCCATTCTTTCCGGCAATGGTCCCGGCTTTGAGGACACACTCAAGAGCGATACGAGGGTTCTTGCCGTGTTTTCGAGCAAATTTAGCTTCCAGCAGGAACGTATGCTTCATCTGTGGTGGGCCCCAAGAGGTCCCAGCTATTGCGAATGCCGCTCTTCGCACACTGAGCAGTAGTCGCTGGGCTTCAAAGTCGGATCCAGCACGGAACAAGCGTTGATCGAGAATTCCAAGCACCTCAGCATGCTGTGACATGGCGTCTGGCTTTTGCGTAGGTAGATGAACAGGCACATCGAGTGTGAGTGCAGCGATGCTCTCAACATCTGCTAGAGCATGTAGCATGAGGCTTGTTCGTCGTAATTGAGAAAGCGTAGACAGACTTCCCGGATCCGGCAGCCCACGCGTAATAAGTAAGTGCCGAGCGTCGTCGAGCGCAACTGGAAGCGTCTCAGTATCGCGATCTTTAATTGCCGACAGTGCTTGGCCTGTGAGCCCGATTACCGAGTCCCGAGGCGCGAGCTTGGTCCAGTGCTCCAAGGCTTGCCAATCAGCCGTGCTCCAAGCACATTGAACACCCATATCAGCTCTGCCATCCTGTTCAGTCGTGCTACGAAGTTCAAGAAGCACATCCTTCTCGCGACCACTATTCTGTAAACTTTCAAGACGGCCTAGCGCATCCCAAGAACCAAGTACATCATAACATACTATCGCAGCATCCCAATTTTGTGCCGCACGATGGCTCAACACCTGCTGCTCAATCGTCATAGCGGCGAACCGCTGGGAAACACCTTCGAGCGAGTCAACATCCTGAAGCTCCGCGTACATAAGTCGCAGCGCCTCCCAAATTGCGGGCTCAGAGTCAAATGCGTTTTCACGGATAGTTTGCTCGTAGTAGCGGATTGCTCGCGGGTAGGCCTGGCATTCAAACGAGCGCTGTGCCATGAGACTCGCGGGAATTTCGCCCAGAATAGCGCTGATCCTATCTGTGTCGCTCATATTCGATGTCGGCTTCTGCCGACGTTCTCGTAACCACATAGCAAAATAGTCAAGGACGGCAAAGATCCGACCGTGAAATTGCTCCGTGTCCATGGAGGCGACAGAGCGGCCAAGAATTACAGAGACCTCGGTAAGAAAAGCACGCCTATTATCGCTTGTCTCTGATACGGCCACCAAGCTTGCAGGACCAAGAAGTACAGCCCAGAGTTCAGGGTCTGCACGAGCTACCTTGCGGCAGATATCGAATAGTCTCGACCCCCTTCCAATATTGACACTGCTTGCTCTGCAAAGCTGATCATATGCGAATGCCTCCAACCATGCGTTGTAGTCTATTAGCGAATCGAAAATTGGATATTGGCGATGGGACAAACGCGGGGCTGTATCATTGATTCCATTAGAGTTACCGCTCAATGTATATTTTGTAGTCAGGAAAGGCTCAAGTGATTGTGCGGTGCCTGGCTCGAACTTCGTACGCAAGTCTGTTAAAGAGCTCATCCCCATGAGCTTCAGGAGCTCCTGGATACCGAAAGCGAGAAACTGCTGCATAGCGGGGTCAGTTGCTGCTTCAAACGTCTTGAGCATGTGATGCTGGACAATATGCACTGAGAATTCTGCAACTTCGCTATTCGTTTTCAACAGCCCCGTCGCAACAGGTGGTTTGGGTGTATTGTGTGGAGGCAACTCAACTCGTGAGGGGTCAAGCGCCCCTACAAGCCCAAGTGCTTGGGCGCACAGGTCTGGCACATCACCACCGTACTTACCAGCAAAGTCAACCAACAAGCGAATAACCTGGCCAGCGTAACCCCCGGTTGTTAAGTCGGTGTCAAAATCTGCAGTCAAAACATGGGCAATGATGTCCTGCACCGTCTGCCTTGCAATATATTTATTCTCATGTTGAGCTCCACGACGTAAGGCATCAATAAGTTTTTGCTCGGAAGATCTCTCAAGGCCCTGCGAGAGCTTTTTGGATACGTCAAAGGGCACCGGAGGCGCGCCATTGTCGACGATATAATCAGGGCACAGTTCATATACACGCTCGACAATAGTCCGAGCAATGTCCTGCGCTTCTTCCGGCCAGAGAGTATAGTTTTGGTTTACAACGGCAAACGTTAAATCAACAATTGTCTCGCTAACGCTGGAATCGGGACCAATCCGCTCTACAACGATCGCCCAAACTCGCATGGTATCCACAATAAGCTGAGGAGTTGCCAGAGCAGACTGTAAGAATGTCATGATCTGCCGCAATGCACTTTGAGCTTCATATAACTCAACGAGCACTCCAAGCCCTCGGACACACTGGCGCTTCATCGTATAAGGCTGACGGCCTTGTAAGTTACGCATTGTCTCGCTAAATTTGTGTACAAGATGAAGCACAGCCGAGCCAGCAAGCGTTGGAGCAATACGTTCGAGTATTGTCTTGGTTTTCTCAAGTTTGAGCAATGCATAAACTACATCGACCAAGTTGGATTTGAGCAGCCTCGAGAAACCAACAGTGCGTATGGCTGGACACAATTTGAGAAACCGTTGTTCGGCGAATCCAAACGAATTTTGCAGCAGCAGTTGAGCGACTATGTTCGAAAACCAGTCAAGGCAGAGCCGTTCACGGGTCTTACCAAGCGCTTCAGCGACTGTGTCAAGAGCGGGCAACCTTTCATCAAGCAGACACAAATCAGGAAGGGTCCATTGTACTGTTCGTAGCATCAAATCGGCACGCGAGACACCTACCACTGAGCAGAACCGCGCAACAAACTCTCGCTCGGCCACGCATTGACGCACCACTACTAGACTAATGGTGCGCCAGAACGGGCTGCATAATTGCCAGGGGGTAACAGAACGCCGTTTCGCAAGAACACGCAAGTGATGAGAGGCTAAAGTTGAAAGAGTATGGGGCAGTCGTAACGCAGTAACAAGTTGAAGCAGAATACGCTCAAGGACTTCATCCTCCGCAGTAGTGCCAGCTTGAGCCCATGCCGCAAGTACAGTATCAGCCGGTACACTCTGCTCAAGAGTGAGGCCAAGTCCGTCGATAAATTTAAGCGTCTTGGCTTGAAGTTGTAGTGAACCACGACTAAAGTAGGCGCTCACGATCCGGGTGGTCACTGCTCGCAAAGTCGCACTAGAGCTTTTTAGACACCCGCGGATCCATTGCGACACAACTGAGTTACCTCTGAGATCCGGCAATGGCACTTCTGGTTTACTCATGATCTGAAATAGCTGTTGAGCTGCTGCGATGCGAAGCTCAGGCACTTCGAGTAGCGCAGTAGAGCTATCCAGAGCTTCTGTCGCTTCCTCGAGCGTTTCCCAACGACTCACAGCATCCAATTGCACGGTAATATCCCATTCGTCAAAGGTTCTAGACGTGGGCGGCACTATTGGAGGCAAATCAACCGGTTCCTCTATAGTAGGTCGGCGGTCAGCGGGCATCAACGGCATTAAATCTATCAGTGGGCTATGCACGCTCTTCAAAATTGCAATCAAATCTTTATGCAGTGGCCAGAGTTCAAAACATGTCTGACACGCGACCACCAGAGCCTCCAGAGCACGCTCAGCTCCGGGAGATGCGGCCACGCGTTGAGCCACAGTTATGAATAAAGGCCGCAAATGAATAGTACGCGTAAGAACCAAAGGGTTCTCCTCGGCCAGCCGTACCACCTCATCAACATCCGGTGGCCCCGGAGACCGCGCAATGGCCTTGGCCGCTTCCAGCGCGTCCCAGTCCATTGTGTGTGTATATTCCGCAGGCGATGTTTTATCACGTGTTTTACCAGCAGCCAGATTTCTTACGTGACCCAACCCGACCTCACGAACGCCAGGCCAAAAAGGCTTGCACAACTTTGACCTTTCAATAACAATTGTTATACAAGTTGCCGGCAGCGCCAGCGTCGTCCAGAGCACCGAAACGCGTCTCGTGGATGATTATTTAGACTAGCTCACAGAAAACAAAACACACACAATGTCCCTCCTGGCCCAACTTAACGGTGCACGAGAGCTTGTCCGTCGCGACCCTGCGCAGTACCCTTTACTTGTTGGCCAGATCGAGCCTGTCGCCGACAGGCCAGAACCAGAAATCCGGCGATGGTGTGCAGGGTTCCTGGTCGATTTCTTGTCGAGTGCTGATGCACCCGAAACGGCTAAGCTCAATCTTTCGTCAAACTGCCTGGCAATGATAAAGCTATGGTTGAATGATTCCGATCCGCTCGTGCAAAAGTATGCAGTCGTTGCCCTCGCTGAGTCTTACCCGTTGTTCTTCGGTGGAGGGCCTGGTAACATAGTGAGAGATCGCCGGTACCTTCATGAGCGACTAATGGAGCTCAAGGCTGCTACGCTTGTACTTTGGGGGTCGGCAACCAAACGCGATGGTGCCCAAGAGGCCTGTATAAAGTTTTTTGAGGTGGTCGTCCAATTCCAGACAGCGAGGCCTCTTCCAGAATATGCCATGGGCTTTGCTGACCCGATGGAGCTTAATGCTGAGGCTGCAGGCTTCCTTGACCGCCTGCTCAGCTTATTCGTGACCCCTCCTGGGGGCGAATTCCGCTTCCAACAGCTGTCTGCAACCCTCAATGCTGTCCTCACTCTTTCTCGCGTGCGGCCTCACCTGGCGCCCAAGATCCTGCAGTGGATCACACGGTTTGATGTGAGCACCAAGCAAATCCGAAATGCCCTTGTATACAGATGGATCTCGAAGCTGTTCCAGCTACAAATTGGCCCACTCGCCCGCCAGAGTCCACCACTGCAGCAGTATCTCAAGGGCCTCACTGAATTTTGTAACAACGCCATGCTCCGAAAACGTGCAGCTGAGTCTGCGGGCGTGGACTATGCAAACCACCCATCGAAGCGTGCCAAGAAAACACTTCCTGCAGGTGAAGTTCATTACGGCGATCTTTACCGCCTTGTAGATACAACAGTCGCTACTTTTAATGCCCGCGATCTACAGCTCCCCCTTGCTGTGAATATGGCTTTGGCAGGCTTGCAACGCGTCGACCCAGATCTTCTTGCAGACTGTCTGGATATCGTTCGTGAGCGTGCTCGTAATGCCGTCATCATTCCTACGGGAGATTCTGAACGTTATAGATCTCCCCCTACCACTGAGCAACCATCAACTACGGCATCCAAAGAGTCGTCTCAGGCGGATGCTGGGGTCAATCCAGAGCCCAAGACCGACACGGTCACACCGACACCTGAGTCTTCGGTGTCTAAATCCTCAGAAATTGTTGTTGATATATCCCCAATAGAAGACCGAGCCCTCAGTGGTATTGGCTCGCGGATCCTCCCGAAAAACTTTCGGTTGTTTGTTAGGCTGTCCACGCGCGGCATTGACCCCTCAAGCCCAGCCTCCGACCAGCTCAAGGAGACAATTTATGTTCACGTCATGGCTGATTTCCGTGCCCGCCTCGATCTCATGGTGATGTGGTTGACAGAGGAATGGTTCGCCGCTCACGTCCTAAAGCTTCTACCATCTGATCGGTATTCGTCACTGGTCTCTCGTATAGTTGACCAGATTGTTCCCCGTCTGGAGGCAAGCCCAGCGGATACAAGGATGTTCATTCGCCTGCTAAGTGAAGTTCCTGAGCTCGATCGTAATGCTATTTGGAAGCTTCGGACAATTTTGCTCGACCCCGAGCGGGCCGTTCTTGGCTCACGAGCCATGAAATTTTTGGTAATGTTCAAACCACCAGTCAAAAACGACTGTTTAGATCTTCTAGAGGATGTTTGGAAAGAGGAGAAGGTGCAAAGCATCGAGAGCATCTTGCGCAAATATCGGCCGGACTCGCTAGTATCAGCTGTTGAGGCACCGCCCGCCATTGAGGTTTAAAACTCTACTTAATTTATACGCTAAACTACAGATATCGATGAAAACTTTGAAGCCAGCGGCGAGTATCTTTGTGAAGTTGCTCTAACATATCAGCAGACCCGCGCATTTTGCTGCCGGTGAGAGACTTTCCGAAGACGATTCGAGCCCCGGATGCTTCAGGCACTGGAGCAGCGGCCAGCCACCACTCGTTTGTGCGTTGCACGCATTCTGTCAGATTGGGCGCAGCCATGGACCGCACGCAGCTCGCAACGGTAGGATCAAGTTGTACCGGAAATGTTGACATAGCTCTCTTCTCTGAATGATTGAGCACAAGGTAGAAAAATTTCGTCGGCGGTGCTGCTGCGAATCCAAGGCCCTCCAGATGCGGTCCAAGAGTTCTGGCCACCACATCCCGACATGGATGGGTGTCCTCCTCAAACGGGTCCTGCTCGAACAAGAAAACATATAGGAAAGTCCGTCGCACACATATAACAGGAGACAGTCGTTTCCCACCTGCTCGGAGCGGCTCCCTACCATAGTCTAGCCATTGGACGTCTTCGTCACCATACGTGGGTGCTGGCGTACTCTCTTTGGTTTCGGCCTCAACCTTCTTAGCAAACCAGGTTGACGGAATCGTCGGCAGAGACATTGACGGCATTGCTGGGAGATTCATTGCTGGGGACATGGATGGCATTGACATAGTTGGCATTGATGGCATCGCCGGCATCGCCGGCACGAAGTTCGACAGACTCCAAGTCGATGGCTCTGTGACGTTTTCTTGTTCGGTCTCAGGCTCCAATATTGTATTTATTGGCTCTATAGACTCGTTGTCCTCGCTGTCGTATGACCCTGGTAGTCTTCCCTCGGGCAGCGGCTCACCTGGCAGCTCGGCGAGCACTTCTGCTGTTGTCTCAGCCGAGTCTAATACAGCTGGAGTGGTGCCAATTGTGCTAGATTCCGACTCATCATTGCTGATTTCTGCTGGTTTAGGGAGCATATCACTCTTTTGCTTTGAAGGACCATGCTTGAGCCAAAGCTGCAAGTCAACACAAGTTTCATGATCTAAAGAATCACTTTTCCACACTCTGGAGAATGAGCCATCGCTCGATGTAATTAGCAACGCTGCAGCGCCTGACTCGGCATGCCCCTGGTCGAGGTATGCTAGGGTAGCTGGGTTCAGTGTCCCTGGGGCGCGGCTCACATAGTCGTCAGGGATGAGTAGAGATTTTGAACGCGCCATGAATGTGTTGCACCACTCTGACCACCAGTCATGAGCCCATTGGTCCAATTCTGATGCGGCAAATTCGCCAAATTTGAGTCTCCACACCCGGTATGCACGTGCAATCGCCATTCGCAGCACTTCGCAGTCAACATTAGGATATTTCGTGGAGTCGAGAGCACAGGTCAGCCAGTAACCACTCTGCCACTCGTTATTATCTCGCTCTGCCTCTAGCTTTTGCACAATTATGAGCTGAGTACCCGTCTGAATATGCGTGACGGGGTTCGAGTCGAACGAGTATGCTACCTCAGCAATGCCTTGGGCCACGCCAATTGCCTTGATGAAGACAGCCGTGGGCTGATCCCCATACTTGAACACAAGCTGGTCTTCGATTTGATCCTCATCACCGAGACGCGGGTTGTAGATGCACGCATAGTCCATCACGTCTGGCAGGCGATACTGATCGACTGTCTGGGGTTTAGACGCATATCTGTGTATGTATGTCTCACGTGATCTATTATAGGTTTTTGCGATGGACTGGGCTCGGTTAACAATTTTACTTTAAGGATTTATCAAAAATAAATAGCAGTAAGACCTAGTTAAACCACAGAATCGGTCGTATCAGTCGACGTTGTCTTGTCAGAATTGGGGTCGAATTTTGGTCCCACGCCGCTGGCCAAGCCGAGGTTATCAGAGCCCGATCCGGTCCCTGAAAGCATTGTGTTGACACGCGACAAGGTTCTACGCGATCGCTTGAAGCCTCCTTTGAATACTCTAAACGCAAAAAGAGAAGCTCCGTGTATAATGATGGAGACAAGCACGATAAAACATGTTGCTGGCCACATATATCTCAACAAGAGCGTTGAAGACGACTTTGGGTCCGAATCAGGAAGAGGCCGAACACCATTGTCTTCTAAATTCGCCTGAGCCAGTATGGACATGTAGATTGCAGCAACGCCAATGGGCCCAAAGTGACCACAAATCAGCATCTCCTGCCAGGTTTCGATATCGGGGACAATTTTGTAAATGAGCACCAGCACGGGAATACGGCGTCCAACCATGATCAGTATAGATATCACGATAAGTCTCCATACAGGGAAGATATTGTTAAACTCAGGCCATGGAATGATGGCACCAAAGTACACAAAGAACGCAGTGTTGAGCAAGAGGTCGATGAAGCCTGTAATGTCAACCTGGTGATTGTTGCGTTCGACCCAGCCGGTCCAGGCGAACCCACAACCAGCTGAAAAACTCACAAGGAAATCATCAACCCCAATAAGCGAGCCAACCCCGGCACAGAAAAAGGCAAGCACAACGTTGTAAATGAGCATATACTCTTCACGAAAGGGCGAGTGTTTACCTGCGAGCCTGAAAATTTGGCAGCCAACAAAACCGATCACTGCTCCAATTACACACCCCAGCAGCACCTCGTATAAAACTACAAGCACAATAAAGTCCTTGGCGATCAGTCCATGGTGGTGCTCGTGCAGCAGAATCTGGACAGGAAGCATCACGAACGGTAGAGCCATGCCATCGTTAGAAGCAGATTCTGCAGATAAGAGATGGACAATACGGGGGGCGAGCTTCTCCGCAAAGTTGCCACTAAGGACAGCAGATGCTAGTACAGGATCGGTGGCCGTGACGCATCCAGCAATGACAAGGCTCTCAACCCAGCGCAATCCTGGGGAGAGTTTCCAGATAAAGACTGAATTTAAAAGGTAGCCAGCAGTCATAACAGGTACAAGCATGACTAGAAGGCTCCACCAATGGCGCAGGACCCATTTAGGAGGGAGTTCAGCAGCTGCAGCAAATATCTGGATGTTCATGACAACTCGCGCGAGCTCTAAAGTTAAATACTTTGACGAGGTAGCCCATTCTTCAGGCTTGAACCATTTGAGCGAGTGTGGACCAATAATTATACCAAATAACACTGCTAAGATCACCTCGCTGAAGTCGAACCGATGCTTCAGGTAGAGGGCAATTGAAACGAACAGAATTAATCCGAAACCAATGCACGCGTATGCAATATGCGGTTGCGAGGCCGCAACCTCTTCAAAGGCCATCTATCGGTCAATCACTTTGGATATTTAGTGCTCTACGCGTGGTATATGTGATGAATGGATGTTGTCGGCAGAGTTTGTCAGATAAGCCTCGTTTTATCACTATGTTAAGCAAACATGGTGCATACAGAGATCCTGCACACTAATCCGGGGAGATAACCCGCAGGTGATGATCTTGATGGATGTGCGGCTATGAAATTGATTTTATTTCTCCTACGTTTTCCAGTTCCTAGAATTCAAGAATAGAAGAGTGTTGACGGAAAGATCAATTCCTGAAATGAGCATTAAGTGCTTTCGCCTGAAGTCATAGTTTGGACGAAAGAAAAGAATAATAATAATAAACAACTATATACATTTACCAGCCCTCGCGTGACAGCTTCGTCTGGTTTCCAGGGAGAGCAGGCTCCTTACGAGCCGACTCGATCATCTCGGTGAGAGCCTCGTTCTGCTCGTCGTTGAGAGGCTCGTAACGCATTCTGGGATCAAGGAAGCGGAACTTTCCAGCAGCGAAGTCGGCATCAGACATGCGGTCAAGAACGTAGAGCTGTACACGGACATAGTGAACGAGATGCTCGAGCACGCTCGCATCAGTGACATCGCTCTGCATGAACATGTTACGCCAAATCGCAGACGCAAGCACGGTGTCTCCACCTAGCATTGCCTCGTCATAACCAAACACAGCACCGCGAAGCTGCTGAGAGAATTCCTTCTTGTACTTGTTGACAGTACGATCGCTATTGACACGCATCACTTCACGCAGCTGGAAGTCCATGTCGTCGAAGACGCCATTGACGAGCTTTTGCTGATACTCGCGGCCATACCGTCTAGGCATGGCCCGCATGCGCACATATAACATCCATACGTGCAGGGTGGTCACTTGATACCATGCAAAGAAAGTTTGAGGCATTCCGAGTCGCTTGAACCAGAATTCTGCCGTGGGGGTCAACGGCTTATTCTTCTCAAAGTATGCCTGGCCCTTGCACATATCAGCGTAAATAGCACCGGCCACGGGGCCCGAACGGATACGGTCCATATCAAGGCCAAAGATGCGAATCACGTTCTCGCCAAGCGCTTTTTGCCAACCGCTGAGCTTTTTGTTATACTTGCCAGTGTCGCCCTTGTACTGGTCGAGGATGTGTGCAATGAGATTGCCCTTAGGCATGCTCGCGGGAATGAGGGGTGCGACAAGAGATGGCCGCAAATTTTCATCAACACGGGTGTCCACGACAACATGCTTTTCGTGTGGCCGCACTTTTTGTGGTTGTTGTTGGCCGGTAGCAGATGGTTGGGCCGCTGCTGGTGGTGAAGGCGGGGCCGTCTGCACAAACCTCCGCATGCCAAGCAGGCCAGCCGGGGCACACACGGCCCTCGACACACCCACTCGCGGAACGATCGCTAGTGTAGAGCCTATCATTCACGCCAATTTAAATTAGTGGTTTCTTTTGGCACCGTGGATAATTTAACTAACGTGATCCAATATAGCTGGCCAGAGGTTGGCTGAGAAAGGTGTGTCAGCTGACTTGCCCAGTATCAGTGCCAAGTTGCATATCAGCGCACCACCTCCACCTCGCACCTGTCTGATCCCGCTATCAGTGACTGTCTTTGGTTGTGTCGGCAATGAAGCAGACGCCAAAAGAGGTACTACTGCAAACGGCAGCAGAGACTGTGTACTATGAGCTACCATTCGGCCAGCTCGAGGCATTGTGGAATATGAGTAACGACTTTGTCGAGCATGGCCGCCTTCAGGCGCTGGAGCCCGAATGGTACGCGATTCTCGAGCAGCATTTCTTTCTGTCGCTTCTCACCTGCCGTGATCAAGTGGCCAAGCTGATGCTTCAACGAATTATGGATCAGTACGGGCCCAATGGCCGCCGCGTGGTAAAACTACGAACGGCATACGTACGGGCAACTCAAGAAGAGGCACTTGTCGAGAAGCATTTGGAGAGTTTGGCCGAGTTTGAGCTCGACAGCTTCAAGATCGGCCTTGTCGACCTAAAAGCCAAAGGGAAATGGCCGCAGTATATCGACAAGCTTGTACGATTTTTGGATGAACTGAACCCCGTGGATGCAGAGGCGTGGGCTGAGCTTGCCGAGGCATACGTCGAGACGGGCCATTTCGATGATGCTGTACGCAGTTATGAGCAGGTGCTTTTGATTGTGCCGTATGCATACAATGTATTTGCCCGCATTGGCGAGATCCAGCATCTTCAGGCCGGAAATCTCAGTGGTGGCATGGCTGTGGCACTCAATCAGATGCTTGACGCGTGTGCGCACTTGTGTCGCAGTGTAGAGCTATGCCCAACCTACCTACGAGGATGGTGTGGACTCTATGTAGTTGCAAGTAAGGTTGCGCAACTTAATGGAGGCAAAGGCGGCAACGAGCACGAGCGGCTGGCCGCCCGGGCGCGAACTGAAATGGCCAAGGCTGTGGCAGAGGATGGAAAGTCGCGACAGAATCGACCGCAGGACTTGGCTGCGGCTAAAAAGCTTTTGAGCACTTAGATTTAGGTACGTTCATGTTTCATTAATTATCGCCATTAGATTTATGTAGTGTCTACAGTGTTTGATGCTAGAGTGTCTGGAATGACAGCGTCTGGTGCGGCAGAGTCGAGTGTAACAGTGTAGTTTGAATGCTTCGTCTCGGGCAACACACTCGCAACCCAGTCAAAGTTGCGCAGCTGGTGCGTAAAGTCTGGGGCAGTGACGTGTGCTCGCACATTTTGGAAAGAGTCCTCACGCTCGACATACTCAACAATCACCTCGTTAGTGCCAAAATCGACATATACACGGGTGTCGCGCACGCGAAAGGCAACATCGTCTACTCGCATGTACATGCGGGCGAGAATGAGCATATTCTCCGGCATGACTCTGACTTTGACAGAGTAGCTCGTGAGCCCAAAGTCACCCAGCTCATCTTCGTACAATGGCACCTCATCAAAGAATAAGATTGGAGCCGGCTGCCGCAGCTTTTCGAAAGGAATTGCGGCACCAGTCGTGGTGGTTATGCCTGCATTGGTCCACTCCCCGGAATAATCGGTTGTATAAGTCCAGTCGAACGGCCGGTGGACCTTATAGTCTGTTTGCTTTGAGCCCTTCCATTTCGCAGAGTGAGCCAATTGGAGCATGCCTGGGGCTGTTCCGGTCTTGTCGACGCGATCTAGGGCGCCCAGGCAAGTGAATCGAAGGGTTGCTCCTGAGGGACGGTGGGACAGCTCGAGGACATTGTTTCCGAACACAATTTCGGGCATTGGAATGCTGAGATTCTTTTCAGCAGCATCCATGGCGCGTGAATCTAGAATTGGCGCCTTCGCAGTGGCCACGGCCCACTGGTCGTTGTGCCACTCGCGTCTCATAGGGGCATGCTCGACACTTCCCAGTCAGGTGACAACCTAATAATCCCGAAAGGCGCGAATTCCGGTCATGTGATCACTGGCAGGTGCGACCAACGTCGACAGCACGTCAACGACTTTACTGTATGTGAGCGTGTTCGGTGATTTCATCACGTGAACAACACGTGACCACTTAAATCCCAACTCGCAACGACAATTACATGTCGCACTTTTCTGACTGTACATCGTTAGGGCTTTGGGTTTTAGTAGGGCCGGGATTTGTGCGTTTGACTCAAGCCAATTTTTCAGTCTCTAATCTCTACATGCACGCGATTACTGTGAGCTATCAGCCCAGCATAGGCCAAGGCATGGCTCAGCTCAAGCCCAGCCCAAGCTTGCTAAAGCCACGGCCGAAAGCGAACTATATCTCGATGTAATTGTAGGAATTGAACTAAACATTAATTTGATACATTGAATTCTGAACAAAAAAAATTAATATAGACCTGGTTGTACGCGCCCCGTAGTACAAAATTTTTAGCATGTGCGTTTGAAAGGTCCACTGAAAAATTAGTGAGCACTCAGCATCACCAAACACCCACCCCCCAAGGCATACGAGGTTTTTTCCCCTCCCTTTCTCCCTTTCATCTCCTCCACTTCGCAATGGCCATCTCCAAGAATAACCCCATCCAGAAGAACCACTTCCGGAAGCACTGGCAGGAGCGCGTGCGCGTGCACCTTGACCAGGCCGGCAAGAAGGCCAGCCGTCGGTCTGCGCGTGCCGCCAAGGCCGCTGCGGCCGCTCCACAGCCTCTTGACAAGCTGCGTCCCATTGTGCGCTGCCCTACTCTCCGTTACAACCGCAAGGTGCGTGCCGGCCGTGGATTCACCCTGGAGGAGCTCAAGGCCGCCGGTCTCGTGCCCGCCTACGCCCGCACTGTGGGTATTGCCGTTGACCACCGTCGTGTGAACCGCAGCGTGGAGGGCTTCGAGCTCAACGTGCAGCGTCTTAAGGAGTACCTTGCCCGCCTCGTTGTGCTTCCCAACAAGGGCTCTAAGACTAAGGCTCTTGCCGATGCTTCCGGTGCTACCCAGGTGGTGGTGTCCCAGGAGTTCCCCATCACTGCCAACGCTCCCGTTGTTTCCACCAAGGCCGTTGCCGATGTTGAGACCAAGGATGCTTACCGCACTCTTCGCATGGCCCGTTCTAACCAGCGTTACGCCGGTGCTCGTGCCAAGCGTGCCAAGGACAAGGCCGAGGCTGAGAAGAACTAAGCAACGAACCACACCCTTCACTAAAACAGACCCTAATTTGTTAGTGTTTTTTTATATGTATACACATCCCCCCCCTTTTTTTATTTTGCTTCAGTTTGTCCATGTTTTGATAGTCTTGTCGCCTGACGACCATTGGGTACAGTGTTCATCACTGGTAATAATTTAGCTTAGGTTAAATGTGCTATGTTGTACTGTGCAATTGAAATCCGTAAAGTCTTTACGGGGGTGCGGCAAAGTAGCGGCCAGCGGCTGCTATTAGTTCGCCTTGAATGGGCTCGCATGGATAGGACTCGCCGTCAATGCTGAGGTACGCGTCTTTTTGTTTTGGTACGAGACGGAACGCGAGAATTTTGCGGTAGCGAACGTCGTCAACGTGTTTACCAGTCTCGAATTTGAGCAGAGTTTGCAGGGCTCCGGCGCGGCCCATATCGGTGTCCCACATGAAGAGGTCCATGGCTCCATCGGACGGATGGGCGAGAGGGAAGCACATGGCGTCGCCTGACATCCACGGCATGTTACCCACGTAAAACATTGACAAGTTTGGGTGTCGCTCGGTGGTCCATGTCTGGTCAAGGTCGTCATTAATTGTGCCATATTGTGGTTCAAGGCTACCGCTAAACGTTGGCTCAGTGGCTGCGTGGGCCTCGTAATAATTACGCGAATGCTCGTTGCCGTCACCTGGAGTGGCAAGTTTGAAGGACACGTCGCAAGGGTATGTGTTTTGGGCAACACATTTGATCACAATTCCTACTGTGAACCGCGCACCGCCCATCCAGCGCCAATCCTCGGTTCCCAGGTCGCAGTCGGCGACAATTCCAAACGACGTACTCAAGAAAGACCAGAACTTGTTGGTGCCTTGGGTCATGAGCATCAAGTCGAGAGGCTGGCTGCTTCCTTTGATAATGTTGAGAGCCGCGGCAGCCCACTCGCCAACTCCTTCGTTGATACTATAAGTAAGGGCATTGCCAGATCCGCCAGGAAGCTGAGCGATTGCAAAATGAGCCAATGCTTCTTTTGCGTCTGGCCGGCTCGCGAGTCCGTTAAGCACTTCGTGAGGGAGTCCATCACCACTAACACACACAATTCCGTCCCAATCCTCGATACGCAGGTCTGCCACCAATTCCACGGCTTCTTTCGAGTACTTTGTTTCTATTACCCGCATGACAATTCCGGCCGCCTCAAATACAGGCCTGGCATATTTTTCCCAATTCTCACCTGCCTTACCAGGGCCACTTTTAGGGTTGACGAGCACCACTAGCCGCTTCGGAGGAGGAGCATCAAATAACGGCGCAGACCCATCCACTGGTACATCACCCGAGCCTTTCAAGCGGAACCGTTTTCGCTCAAGAGTGAACGGCTTCGTGACTTGCTGAACGTAGGCCACATCCCAGACTCCCGTGCTCGGGCTCACACACTTTGCCGACAGGATGGCCCGGAACGGAAGGGTCTGGGGGACATTGCGACCATCGATACAACATGAGACGATTCCAGACGTTTCCTTCGAGGATTTGAAAGTGAGGCCACTATGGGTGACACGCGCAGGCACGCCAATGGCACTCGCGTCGTCCATAACCACCACTATGAATTGTTTTGGCGCCTTTGGTCGAGGGCAGACGCGTATTTGTCATTGGCGTTTAATTTAATTAGCGCTAACTTCATGCAATGGCAGAAGAAGAAGGTTGGTTCTAAATGAACAAAATATAAATAATTACAGTATGTATGGGTTGTAGTTTGTGGTAGTGGTTGGGTCAGATCTCCACATGTACATTGTAGCTACAAATTGACAGGCGCGCAGCTCAAAAGGGGACGCTAGAGTTCCAACGTCGCTCCCTCTGGTTTGTGGACAAGACGGTACGACATTGTTTGCAACATCAATGGAGAGCCTTGTGCGGCCCGCCGCACTACAAATACGGCACTGAATGCAAAGATGTTCGAGCCCTTGTCGTGCCCGAATTGGCACCGGCCGTTGGTGTCAATCATCATATTGAGGGCGTTTTCATTGCCATTCGGTAGAGGATGGACATTAAAACTCGACACTTCGTGTTGTGTGGGAGGCATACGGGCGATCATCTGCCTGAACGGCTCGGGTCCCGCAAGCGGTTGGCCGTTCCACACCACGGTGGTATCCGGGGCTATACTGACGACGTTCTGACGATCATCGAGCTGGCGAAAGAAGGCGACATGAAACGCCTTGCCCTCCTGGGCCGTGATGTTGAGCAGATGCGACAGGGCCGACATGGACAACTACACCAACAACGCAGAAACACCCCAACGGTATAGTACAAGTAAAAAGAAAAAGCTTATGGAGGAGGTTAGCGCATAAACTCACGTGATGTACTTGTTTCACTTCAATATCACTACCCCAATCAATCAATCAACCTTTCCGTTGAATGTCACCACGCCAAAGCTAGTTACTAGTAGTGTTAATATACTGCTGCTCTAATGTTATATGTGTGTGCGCTGCCATATATGTAACAATACTTTAAAGTTCACTATGTAAAAAAACTCAAGTTGTCCTCGGCGAATACGAATATATTTTGGCCCAACAATCTGGACCATGTTCAAGGCGCCCAACGTTCAACACGCCCAACGTTAGCGGCATGCCTCGACCAGGGGGGGGGGTCTAACACGGTATTGGCCCATCCGACAGAGCCGTGGCATGCATTCCACCAAGCAGAACAAGGCTAAAACTGTTCATGGTTAGCCCGGCAACACTAAGTTCAAAGTCAAAAAAATCAAGGGCAGACGCGAGCAGCGACACACGTGACGTCATTATTGAGAGATGTGCGCTGATCGCACGGTCTTGCGGGTCGCATATTGGCAGGTGCCCTGCGTATGGATGCAGATTCAACACACCAACTAGTCATTAGCCCGATGAGACTCGGCTCAAAAATAGAAGGAGATCGCGATGAAACCACGAGATCCACGGATTCTTCCGAAATTAAGTCTCATGACTGAGCGTGTCTCGGAGCAGTGAGGCTGAACACCCTGCTGCAGAATAACGCATGCAAGACGGGAACGGGGGGGTGGGACCACGCACCCAATGTGCCAAGTGCGGGGAAGTGTGGCTTTCGACATAAAATTTGCTTGATCAGGCCTGTCAATCAATATCTACAATACAAAATTCGGCGAGTTTCTGCGTTCTACGAAACACCACCAAAAAAAAAACATGGGGCATCTTATTCGTCAACTTCAATCTAGTTTTCTCGTTAATGCCTACTCGTCAAACATGGGAGGAGACCCTACATAGCATTACAGCACCATACATGGGCTCCCCGGTTACCTACATAACTAGTTACATGCTTACGTCGTCATGAGCCTAGCAGCGCTTTCCCCCGCAGACCAACTAGCACCCTTTTTCCCGCCTGTCAGGCATAACTTATAGGCAGATTTAACCACGGCTATAAACCTAGAGAAAAAAAATGTGGGGTTGTAAACGCATAATACCCACCCACGCTCATCAATTGAGAGAACCCTGAGAGAGAGAGAGCTCCGATTTACTCCGCCACGCGTCTACAACCTTAGTGTGCCACCACGAGATTAATTTTTGTGTTTGGTGCTATATCTATTGTTACTCGCAATGACGGATACTGACCGTGCTCATTCCTTCCCTAACGAAGCCGGAGGGGTACCGGCGGAGTCTCAGTCGAAGGCAAATACATCCTCGCCGCCTCTTACCGGCACCGATGCCCAGAATAAGTTGCCCGGGTTTGGCGACTCGAAATTCGGGTCAAGAACGGAAGTAGACGCGAACAATTCGGGCTCGGCCATCAAAAAAGACGACGACCGTGCGGATCTCAAGACTGAAGAAACAACCCCCAATGCAATCACCCGGCGCCATGTTGCTTGTGCTCTTTGTCGCCGTCGAAAGCTTCGTTGTGATGGTGCCAAGCCCCGGTGTGCGACCTGTGTTCGCCTCAATCAAAAGTGCGAATATATCGACTCGGGAAAGAAAACTGCCAGTAACCGCCGTAGCTATTTGCGAACCCTTGAAGTGAAAGTAGCCGAGTATGAAAAGATGCTTGGCCGGCCACCATCAGTTCTAGCTGCTGCTGCTGCCGCTGCCGCCGCCGTTGGTGGTGGTCCTAGTGGTACTGGTGCTACGGGCTCTGGTACACCTCTGTCAAAGGATGGCCAGGCTGCAACGGATAACTCGCCCACAGATAACAATACCAAGTCATCTGCGACTGAACAAAGCGAATCTCAAGTCAAGGACCAGCTTCCCCCCAAGAGTGTAGTGGACCAGCTCGTCACCGTATTCTTCCTCAAGTTCAATCGCATCATGCCCGTCGTTCGCAGGCGTTCCTTCAACGAATCCACCCCGCTCTACCTTCAATATGCCATCATGGCAACCGTAGCGGCCGGCACGCCCAAGTATCGGTCTGTACTACCCATTCTGTACCAACGAGCACGGCGATACATAGAGCATGCGCCCTCGCAAGCGCCGCCAGACCACGTCAAGACTGCCAATGGCACCTCAGCCGCCCAAACTGCGCCCTATGTTCAAGCATTGTGCCTGATTGCTCACATTGAATGTCGCGAGGGAATGCTTCCCCAGGCATGGCTCACGGTTGGCAAGGCGTTCCGTGCATCGACTATGATGTCGCTTGATTTGATGGACCGCGATCAGCCCGGAATGGCGCCCTTCAGTGGTGCTGGTGAAGGCAATTCGGCCCAGGACCGTCGTCGCGCTTTCTGGTTCTTGATTTTCTGCGATAGTATGGGCTCCGTGGCCACCACACTCCCCGCTTGTTTCCAGAACCTCGACAACGTCACCACAAAATTGCCCATGGACGACATTGCATATCTCCAGGGCCGCGATGAGCCCCTTATCTCCTTGAACGACTTGCTTCAAAGCCCGGCCTTGTTCACCCAGTTCCCCAACCCCAAGTTTGCGTTTATGATCGTGCTTGCCGTCTGTTCACTGCGGGTCATGGAACTCGGTGTGTTCCCCAATCGCCGCTACACTGAACAGGCCCGCTGGTGGCATATGGAATACCAGCGCTATGACAAGATTTTGAGCGAGCTCCAGCAGTTCCTTCCTGCGATTCCGCCGCAACCAGAATTCGAGCCAGCGCCGGGCGATTCAAGAGATAAGCATGCGGCCTACGTTGTGCGCAAATCTGAGCGCTCGGCAGTAATCATGCTTCACATGATGTCTCATGTTGGTACGCTGGTGCTCTGTCGTACTGGTCTTCATGCTATCCAGTCAATCCCGGGTCTATTGCCAGCCATCAACCCAAGTGCGCTGCTGCACAAGGCGATGATCTCGATGATGGAGGTTATTTTCTTGACTAGAAATCCTCACGACGTTGAGATCTTGGATAGCCACCCCCTCCATTTGATTGTTCTGTTTACGGTTGGCCTACTTATCAGCTATTTCCTCGAGTATCGCCTCGTGCCATTTGAAAGCTTCCAGTTACCGCTCGACTACATTGTGCGGACGTTGCAAGAACTGGCGCCCAGCATGCCGCTGTCAGGTGGCCTTGGCGACTTTTTACTTTCGTCGCTGCCACAGCATCTCAGTGTGTCGTCCACACCCACCCTGGGACTTGATGAGGTTCTTGCCAGTCGTCCGGTAAACTTATCGCTCCCCAACTTTTTCCAGGGCAGCCCTCAGTTTCAGCAGCCGACCATGTCAGACTTCCACGACAGCGATGAAAAGAAAGACTCAGATGGTGTTAGTACCGTGGGTAGCACCACAGGCATAGAAGACCCGTCGCCGGTGTCGATCTCGTCGCATGCGTCCATCACGTCGCCTTTAGCTGGCGCCCCTCAAATACGACGTGCATCAGCGGCCACGAGCGAATACCTGAAACGGTCTCACACTCAGCAACAAGCGCAGCAAGAACATGTCGACGGAGAAATGAACGCCAAGCCTGATCCTCCGAGTCAGCCGGCTGAGCACCGGTCAAGGCCACTGCCCCAGCCGCAAGTTGAGCGTCCCCCAGATGCATTTGGAGGGTCGATGCCATTCCTGGGAATCAATATGCGGCCGTTCAATCCCCTCGAGGAGACTGATCAGCTTCACTCGCTAAGTCCACTTGCCGCTCTCGATATGGAGATTGACCTGAGCGTCATCGACCCTGATGGCCCAGTATCAGCGCCTGATATTGACTTTGACCAAATGGATTTGGGAGTGCTTGATCCTGCCCCCGAGTACTCTGCAGCGAGCACAGGACTTGTACCTCCGCTGGCAAACTTGCATGTAGACCATTCAGAGCCTGAGGTTGTTGATGATCCACCCACGATACTACTTGATGAGCTCGAGTGCGTTCCTCACTGGACCCGCCAACATTGGGCGTGATCCTATCGCTTTAAGTGGTTTGGCTTTGATTGCTTCGACTTTGATGCCCCTATCTTAGACACTGGCATATGTTTAAATTAATTTATTTAGCTCAAATTCCATGGAGCGATTTCTCACCTGAGCAAGACCCCCTAACCAGCTAAATCACACTGGGCAGGTCGTCCTGTTTAGGCATATTCCCATTAAAGCTTGTGCTTATCTATTATCCTGCACGGTCCATCACATACATGTTCAATACAGCACACCTCGCAGGATTTAGCCGCCTTCAAGCTGTAGTGTACAATGGCTACAGCAGGTCACAAAAAAACCATAGCTAGGCGTGCTCATCAAAAAATAAGTGTTGTCCAGACGTCTATCCAATTAAGTTAATGTCAAACTACCACGAATTGAGGCCTTTTGTCGTGGGGCTCCCCTCAGATTCATCTCAAGTGCGGCTGCCTAATCTCTGCTGATAGCGGTCAAGGGTTGAAAAAAAGAAACAAAAAAGAAAAATAAAAGAAAGGAGGTGACACACGTGATCTCTGCCCAATAATAACCCTGCCCTGTTATAGTGATGCGCTACTTAAATACCGACACTTTCAGCAACAAGAGACAACCTTGAACCATTCTCTGTGTCGTCAATAAAATTTATATTGACGTTATTGTTTATTTCAGCGGATTTTCACCAACGCTCTCTCTGCTCCCTGTTCCCCCAGTGAACAAAAGTCACCACCTCCTGTGCTCCCAGTTATCGTAGTCAGGCTGTCAGGACGACATCGGTCGGAAGTGGAACTTTTCGACCTTTTCAGCGGCATTAAATCCCCCCCCAGCACGTGGATTTTGATTTTCTCCATCACAACACCCTGAGCACACACACACGCACAGACACACACACATTCTTGAAGGAGGAGGGTCTACCCTAAAAAAAAATCATAAACCAGAATCATGTCGCAAATGCTGAGTTCCGTGGCTAGCGAGTCGCCGCGCCGCCGCAGCCGCGGGGCAGCGACTGGAAAGAAGGCTGATGCGATGCGTCTCGCAGTCTCAAAGGGCATTGGCTCGTCCTCATCCTCATCTTCGGCCGTGGACGATTTATCACCGGCTACTTCAGATGCAGCGGATCCGATCACGGGATTGGAAGATGTCGCTGTGGTGGTTGACGAGGCAGCAGACGACATCGAGCTGGCAGTCCAAAAGCTCGACAAGCTGCTGGCCTCCTGGGAAAAGAGCAGTTTTGAGTTCATGGAGAAGAAAAGCGATGCTGCCTATCAGTTTGTGTCGCACCTCCGCGACGATTTCGTCGCTGGATCTAAGGCCAAGTACGATGCCCTACTCAAGTACACTGAGGATAATCTTCACAAGGGTAGCGGGCCAAGCGCTACGTTCGCTGCTGGCTTGCGTCATCTTGAGACGATGATTCGCAGCGCCGAGGAGTCGCACGCCGCTCATCTCGTCGAACAGGCCCTCCAATCCGCCAAGGATCGGCTGCTCTACCTCGAGGAGCTCCCAAGACAGTGGATCGACAACCCATACATTCTTTCCGGCTACCGATTCTCGCGTAACGCTCGCGAGTGCTTCGCGTCGGTGTTTGCAGTCCACAATGAGACATGCAACATCTGGACCCATCTGCTTGGCGCTGTATTCATGGTCGCCCTTGGCCTGTTCCACCTGCCCCGATCAGAAATCTGGCAGAATGGTTCCTGGAGTGACCGTATCCCCATGATTGTGTTTGTTGGTGCAGCTATTGAGTGCTTGTTGTGCTCCGTCACCTGGCATACTTTCTGCAACATCTCCCGGCTCACTGTCAAGAAGCGTGTTGCTTGTGTCGATTATGTTGGCATCACCGTGCTTATCACGGCTTCAATTCTCACCACAGAGTACTCGGTTCTATATTGCCGTCCGTTGGCCCAGGCATTCTACATGTTCATGACGTTTGTGTCGGGAATTTTTGGCACCATTGTTGCCGCGAACCCCAAGTTCGATACCCCCGCTGCTCGTCCTGTACGTGCCTTGTTCTTCTGCTGCTTCGCCTTGGCAGGAGCGTTTGCAGGTATCCACGCTATGTGTGTGCGTGGTGTGTGGGAAGTCCTGCCCTACTACCTGCCGGTGATCAAGAGCGTCGGATGCTACGCAATAGGCGTGGTGTTCTATGCGCTTCTCATACCCGAGCGGTGGACTCCTGGTTCCATCACTGATCTAGTGGGTATGTCTCACAATATCTGGCATTTGTGTGTGCTTGCAGGCATTTATTACCACTACCAAGCGATGATGACGATCTTCGAGAAGGCGCAGACTGCCGTCTGTTAGTGCTCTCGCTAATTTTTTTACCTTATTTTAATTTATGACTGACGCTTTTCCCCTAGACAAAAACAACAATTAAAACCTCAATTGCAATTGATAAACACGTTCTCCTCTATCATCGATCCTCCTGCAGCCTGTTTGTTGACCGTATGACATCATCTCCTGGGGCGCTGTTTGTTGATGCTGGCGGACTCGAACCCAGTGATAGTGACTCCAGCACTGAGAGTTCAGGCTCGGATCCGGATCTCCAGCCAGCCTTACAGGCTGCGGGTCACCCAGGAGCCCAACAAGGCGAGGGCTTGTTCGTAAAACCGAGTACTCGCACAGAGATAAGCTTCTATGAGCAATTGACGGCAGCGCCAACTGGGTTTGCTGAGTTTGTTCCCGAGTTTATGGGCACTTTGACCAGTTCTGAGGACTCCCAGCCCCTAATTGTGTTGGAAGACCTATGCACAGGCTTCAGTGCACCCAGTGTTGCCGATTTTAAACTCGGCGCTGTGCTATGGGACGCGCACGCGTCTCCAGACAAAAAACAGCGCCTCGAGGGCGTGTCGCGGGCGACCACCTCGGGTGCACTAGGCTTTCGCATTGCTGGTATGTCTGTAGTTCAGGCTGACGGTGAGCGCAAGGCGTTCGATAAAGCATTTGGTCGCGCAGCGACCCCGCAGACCATATTGACACACATTGCACAGTTCTGGCCCCAATTGGATACAAACGACTACATGTTTAGCATTGCTTCGGGGATTCTTGCACAGCTGCAGGCGCTGGAAGCCGAGCTGCGTAAAACACCAATCGAAATGCACTCTGCCAGCGTCTTAGTTGTGTACGAAGGTAACGCGAAGGAATTGGAGCGGAAACTTGAGCACCAGGACGACCTCGATCCTACCAAGGACAAGCTTCTCGAGGTGAAAATGATCGATTTTGCCCATACCTACGCAAGCGACCGGCCAGATGCCGATGTCCTACGAGGACTAGATTCCCTTATCAGTTGCATCGACCACCTTCTACAATAGACTCTCCAACTGCTGGCGGGGGGGGATATGTTGGTGTAGGGCATAGGGCCTCGCTCCTCCCAGACAGCCCTCTCCACAACGGTGGGCAAGTGAAAAATGGGAGCATATTATAATCATGTGCTCAGCACCGCCTGGGCTGCCAAATGGCAGGCCGAAGAGAATGGCTGGTAGTGAAGGTGCTATGTCAGGCAGTTTGGGCGCCGGCGTAGCGACGACCTTTACCACCACACCGAAATGCCCCGTACCGTTAAAGACATCCGCGAGCTCATGGTCCTTGCCGACCGCAAGGACATCAAGAGCGCCATCGTGAAGAAGAACGGCAAGCTTAACACCAAGTTCAAGCTTCGCGGCTCGCGCTTCGTGTACTCCCTGGTTGTGGAGGACGCCGACCGCGCTCACAAGATCATCCAGAGCCTGCCCCCTACCCTTGAGGTGACCACCATCGAGAACAAGGCCCCCAAGAAGGCCAGCTCTTACTAGATGTCCTACCTGTGTTTCCATAATTATTAAATTCTTTTCTTCAGCCCTTAGAACGGGAACTGCTGCCGACTATGCGCATTGTGTAGCACAGTGCTAAGGGACCAGAGTCCCTTGATGCCTTTATCTTTTTGGTAGGCCCGTCCCCTAGCAAGTATGACCTCAAGTGGAACTCCCTCAGCCAGATGGTGCTCGATTTCCTCAATGATCGACGTTCGTTTGCGTACCCAGTCATTATCACCAGGAAATCGAAGCCACTTTAGACTCTTAGAGTAGGTGGCCTGCATCCACTCAATCGATGGTTTGGTGGCAGTGCCAAGCTTCCAGACTTGCCACAATCCTTCGCAGGTATCGGCACGATCAACACGGTAGTCCTCGTAAGGAAACTGCTGCCAGTTCCGCTCATAGCGGTCAGACCCCAGTTCTGAGGGCACCGGAGGACATACCGCGGGCTCAAGATTGAGCTGAGCTGCGACAGGACGTACATCAATGCTTTGCTGGGCGATAGGGGCACCCGCTCTTGCCTGCAATCGTGCCGTAAGACGCGGGCGAGTCAACGTCGTAGGATTCGCGACAACCCCAATTTCGGCCGCATGATCAAAGTGAGGTCCAGTAAAAATGGCCTTGCTGGGATCGCGAGGTTTAGAATTAGTACTGCTCGAGTCAATCCCCTCTGCTGTGCCGTCTGAAAGCTGCGCAAACTGACCAAACGGATCATTCATCGAGGAGCGGCCAATGATAATAGGACTCATTGTTGGTCCAGGGCCGTGTGCCACTCTTGAAGGCCCTGGCTGGTAATTCGTAGCTTGTGGCAGCATCACATGCATCTCATGCGTGATTCGGGTCAGAGGAGGTGTGGCTCCGGCTTGCATGGCTCCAGCTTGCGCCATATCCTGATGGTCAGGGCCGAGTTGGCGACCCATTGTCTCGCGATCCATTGCCTGACGCGTCAACGATACTCGCGGAGAGTCATAACCACAAGCTGGACGTTTCCACATGACCGAGTCTACACCACGTCCCTCGAAGTTGCGCTTTCGGACCATTGTTTCGGGCGTTTGAAGTATGGCCTGTCTACTCTGCTCACGAGATGACGCTAGGCCCCACTGCAGCTCCTTGAGAGTTTGACTGATTTCACTCACAAAACCAGTGAATTGGATTGATAGCTCCCGGATCTCCTCTTCGAGGCGACGCAGGCGCTCTGTGCTGGCCTCCATTGTTGTTGTTGTAGAGATGGGGCCCACAAAAACGTCCCACCGTTATTATCACAATTCTTATGGGCAAGGGTAGTTGAGGCTTGCACGTGATGACACCATTGAGCACCCCGGGTCGCTCTGTGAGGAGAGAGAAGGCACCGTGTGACAGCGATAGGGAAATTCAAAGCTACACAGGAACTAGAATTAATTGCTCGGATTTTGTGTTTTGACTACCTTGATGAGAAAATACCGGCATCACGGCGAGCTTCAAGCCCTCCTGTGAACCGAGAATATCCCACGCATCGATTCTAACCGCCGCGCAGTAGGGGCATGTCGGTCTTGCCAACCTGCTTGATTAGAATATTCGACAAGCTTTTGCTTCGCAATAGTAAGACACTGCTCCATAGTATCGGAGCATACTTTCATGAACGGCGATATTCAAATTCCAGCGCTGGGGCTACGTGCTTTCGGAGATAAACTGATTTTAGACAGGGATTGTTTGTCTGCAAACTTGCTCTTTCTCAAAGACTGGGATGCTAGCCCGGCTCCCGCGTTATCCTCGAGTATGACAGAGGAGGAGTTGCTTGGAGCGCAGACTTCTGGCGAGCCCAAAGTGTTCACACGAACTATTGATGGCGAGAAGGTTTACCTCTTCATCTCGGGCGCTGAAACACGCCGTGATTTCGGTATATGTGGCCACGTAAGGTTCTGGGGAGACCTTCGCATTGTTTGTGAGGAATTTGAGTCCCTGTACGATAAGCATCACGACTGACGCGACCTGTAAATCTCTCCAATGCTCTTGGGCGCACGTGTGCCGCCTTTTCAATTTAAGCTTCAGTAGTACTCAAACACGAGCAGTCGCCAGTATCGTTCTCGGGCCCGTAACTGTTGCCTCTCAGTTGGGTGCGAACATAATCCATCGGCATAACCTCATCGCTTGCCATCAGTTTCCAAACATTTCTGTTTTCATGTAGTTTTCAATATATCATATCGCCATCACAGTCCTTTTAGTTCAAGGTGTGTTTTCACCTGTCTGACTGATGATCCTGGTCAAAGGTGGGGAAACGACCACTTGCTCAGGGCACCCCGTTAAAGGACCTAAAGAAACAGCCAAGGTCTCAACGTCATTAGAGGCATCTTCGCTAAGGACAAGCGGCGGATGTGTCCACGCAGTCACATTATCTCTTGCTGGCATCATCAGTGCAGGTACTCATCCTTAAATAATGCCCGGGTCTTATCGCAACCCTAGACCCTCACGTGCTCTTATCACAACCCTTCAACGTTTACAAGCACTTATCCTATTAGTATGTGCATGTACAACCGACTGGTCACCACACAGCAGACACTATATAAATTTTGAGCTTTCTTGAGCGAGATGCTGTTGGAATTGAATCATTTGGATTTCGAACGCCAGGAGTGGCGAGAGTTCTTCGCCTCAGCTTAGTGTAACTTCTTGCATACTTAGAGGTTACTGGCTAACCGGTATTGGTGCAACGAGCGCAATAATGATTTCGAGAATTAGTGGAATTTTAAGTAGTATCAACGGTAGGGCGGAGTTTTCATGTTTACAATAAAACTCCTGGGCTAAGAGGGCACCGTTATCGATTCTAGATGCGGCCGCGCAGCTGAGGCCACTCAGTCTTGCCAACCTGCTCGATTAGAGGATTCGACAAGCTTCTGCTTCGCAATAGTAAGACACTACTCCATAATGCGATTCTTTTGCCCTTGATGTCATCGTGTCTTCTCTGAATGTGGTGTACCTCTAAGAGGTGCTCTTCCCCAAGGATTCTGCACTCGAAGGATATCGCAAGGTGCGAACTGTAGCGATGACATTGAGTCTGCTTCCAGCCATCTAGAAGAGTGACGGCCCCATCCAAAATGAGCAATGTTCCTTGACTGAAATACAGGCCACCTTTCGAAATGACGACAATGCGCAAAGGATCAATTGAACATATGCTTAATTGCCATCTCTCTTCAACGGGATACCTTGTGTACGTATTTGCTCGAAGACTGTGACTGATGCTGCCTCTACCGTATAGGGAAATTGTGACTGGATGACTGGAATTTTGTCCCAGTAATCCTGAAAGCTCATGGACTGGTGGGTCTCCAAGGTGAACGCTGCTGTTACACCAGTGACGTCGAAATTGTTCAACAACATCTGCAATAAAAGCATTCTCGGTCGCCTCTCTAAGGTTCTGATTGTGTGAACAGCTCATAAACGGCAGTCCATTGGGCTGCATTTTACCCCGGATACAGCGAAGCTCAATTGGGGAACTTCGGACAATACGGAAGACGCCCCGCACCTGAATTTTCCAATGCATTCGTGACGCCGTTCGTTTGAACACAATGGGCTCGTGCACGTTTTGTGAAGCATATTTTATTCTCCACCCCACCAACGACAGTGTCTCAATGTTGATTATAGCTCCTTCACATACTTTCATGTTCGCACCTTGAGCACAAAGGCCAAGAGCTGGAATATTAAATACTTGGCATTGATATGGTAAGGAGGGCTCTCGTAACAAAACTTGGGGCGATCTATCTTCAACTATGACAGGGCACCATGTAAAAGAATATAAAGCAAGAGTTAAAGGAAGAGCCGAGGGGTTAACCTCATTATGAGCGCCTTCGCCAAGGACAAGCGGTTGATGTGTCGGTGTAGTCATAGTAATTCTTAATGGCATCCTCGGTGCGGACACTCCTCCTTAAATAATGCCTGAGTCTTATCACAACCCTTGAACCTAAGATGCTCCCTTGACGTTCTTCAGTTGCCCAAAGTAGCTTGTACATGTGCAGCCAATAAGCCACATACTGTACATCAAAACGCGTATGAGTATTGACTTCTCTTGAGCAGATACTACAGGATGTGGATCATGGGTAATTGCTCGCGAGACCTCTTGGCTCCATCGCTGAAGCTCCCTGAAGTTTGGCTAATATTGTATCGCACACATCCCACTCTCACGATCACATGCTGAGGGCAAGGGTATTTGGAGCCGGCACGTGAGATCATTATCTGTTTAATCAGGTGATTGATAAACAGTAACAATACTGTTTGACTACATGTACTCCATCAGCCTAGCTCCAGGGTTCTTCAGCTCATTGGGATAATTGCACTCGCTGTTACCATCGCCACGGGAAGCGTATACGCGTGAACTTTGGCATTGCGAACTTGATAACTTTTTAAGTAAGTTTATGATGTGCCAGTATTAACATATTTGCTTGTACTCCCAATATTTGATTTCACGGTTCGAGCATAGCCTAATTCTAGGTACGTGCTCCCAACGTCTGGATTTGGGTTGATATTGCAACAATTAGGCTGTGCCCGAAATTCATGCGAACCCTGAAATCAAATGTTGGGAGCACAAGCAAATATGTAAATACTGGCACATCATAAACTTACTTAAAAAGTAAACAAGTTCACAATGCCGAAGTTCAACAAGACGCGCGTATACGCTACAGACGACCGTTCTGGTCCTGAGGCGCATGAGGCAGGGGCAGCGTTGAGCTACTCCAATGTATCTACGCACTCAGGCGAGGCTGCAAGCGTAGGCGGGGCCACACCGAGCCGCTCCTGCCTGGAACTCAACGGCGTTGTTTGGGTTTACGCTGATGTTGTGGAGAGAACGATTTTCTCTGAGGGCAGTACTAACATCCCCTCGCTAGGCCTACACGCTTTCGGAGACGAACTGTATATCGAGGGTGATTGCATATTTGCCGATGGGCTTTCGCTCAGTTCCTGGGAGCCTATTCAGGCTTCCGCGTCCACCTCAAGCTTGACAGCGAGGACTTCCGGTAAGGCTCAAGTGTTCACGCGAACCATTGAGGGCAAGGGGGCCACCATTTCGATCTTGGGCGCTAAAACATGGAATTATAATAAAGCCATTACCTCTTACTTGTTTCGGGGAGACCTCCGTATCAGTTGTGAGGAATTTGGGTCGCTGAATCCTCTCCAGATAGAGCTCCCCCCGGAGTAAACGCATCCCAGATGCTCTCGGACGCCGCCTTCTCGATCTACTCCAGCCTCGCACCCTTTTGTTCGATAGTGATCAAGCACGAGTGGCCTGGCGCATCGAGCCTATAACTGTTACCTCTCAATTGGAGGTATATAGCCAATAGAGTATCCCCACCGCTTGCCAGCACTCGCCGAGCAGTCCAACCTCGTGCCGATCGATCCACATTTTCAAGTAGTCTAGTTTCAATGTAATCTTCAATGTAATTTTCAATTTCTCATATCGCCATCACAGTCCTCGTAGTTCAGCAAATGCTGGGTGCTGTTGAAGTGCATAGTATACATGTATCGTAGAGTACAAACAAAACGGTCTGACTGATGATCCTGGTCAAGGTGGAAACGACCACGTACACAGGCACCACGTGGGAGGATTTAAAGGAAAAGCCGAGGTGTCAACGTCATTAGGGGTGTCTTCGCTAAGAATAAGCGATAGACTTTTCGGCGCAATCATATAATTTCTTGCTGGCATCTTCTGCGCGGATGCTCACCCTTAAATAATGCGCACGAGTCTTATCACAACCCTAAAACCTTACGTGCCCTTATCACAACCCTTGAACCTATAATGCTCCCTTGGCTCTCTTCAGTTACCCAAAGTAGCAATTACATGTGCATCTGAGTGCCACCATAAACAAACCATATTTGAGTGTTGAGGAGTCTCTACGTCGCACCGTCACTATCACATGCTGATGGGTAAGGTTACCTGACGCCTGCACGTGATGACGTTTATCAAGCTAAAGCTTTAAACGAGCAGTCACTGCCTTTAAACAGTGCCGCTATGGGCGATCTTGAAGGGGAGATGTCTGAAAATTGAATTTTACAAGCCAGTTACCATACTAGAGAAGCCCGCCTGTCGTTAGAGCCCCATTTTTCGGTGCGGATACTCAACCTTACAATAATGCCCGGGTCTTATCACTACCCTTGTACGAAAGATACTCTCTCGACTTTCTGCACTTATCCTAAGCAGTAAGTACATGTGTAGCAAAAACGCCACTGTTCAGCAGACCATATAGCATTGTTGAGTTTTTCTGAGCAGATACTACCGAACGTGAAGCATTGTCGCGAGACGTCATGAAGCCTTCCACCGCTGAGGCTCTCTGAAAGCTAGGCTAATGTCACTCATGAGCCCATTTAATTAAATGCAAAGTTCTGGTTGCGATTCAGGTATTCTGTGGTCGTCTCAATTTTCGTTATGGGGGATTCGGTGTCCATGAAAACGCTCACAAAACCGTCCCACCGTTACTATCACAATGCTTAGGGGCAAGGGTATTCGAGGCTTGCACGTGACGAGACCACCACACCTCCCCATATCTTTTTATGATCACGTAGGGGGAAACTGTGCCACCAGGTTGAAACAATTTGAAAATTACACTGACACTCACTATTTGAGAACTTCGGATCGCTTGGAGCATAAGCTGGCGTTTGTTGTGGCCACTCCGATGGACCTCCTCCACCTTCAGTTGAAGCAACTGTTATCGGCATCGTTAGCTCGCCCGCTTTTTGAAAACATCGAACAAAAAGACGTGAAGCTGCACTATCAGATCAAAAACACGTGAAGTCGCACTATCAGATCAAAAAGGCGGCGCATTTGCGCCCTAGAGCACCTCAGATGTATCTACTACTTAAGGTGTATAACTTCGATATTCAGGCTGCTAAACCCCTCACAAACAATACGGAGGTCTCCCGAGTACATCACCGTGTCGGGGACACCTTGGTCTTCGCTGTCTCTAATGTATTGCTGGTCTTCTATACCCGAGACATAAAGTGTTAATTCCCTGCCATGGATGGTTCGCGTGAACACCTCGGTCTGATCAGGAGTTTGGGGAGAGAGCGTAGGCTCCGATGATGTGCTCAAACTGGAGACGGTAACCCGCTCCCAGTAATCAAGGACGAGTTCGGTTGCAAATACGGTAGTGTCGGTGACAGTCAAGAATTTTCCAACGGCATGCAGGTCTAGTTCCGGAACCACCAGTTCGCTGTAGAGGCGAACGTTCCCCGGTGACCGATCATCATGCGTGAGAAAAGCAAGGAAGCTTTTGTTAGGCCCAAGCTTGATTATCTCCACTGTCTCATTAGGACAATGGCTCTCCCCGTCATTATCGATACTGGAACGGCTTATGATTGCGTATAAGCGGTTGGGCGTCTCAATTTTGGATTCTGATGTCTTCATGCTGACTTTCTAGGTGGGTTTAGGAGATGTCAGACTTGGGAAATGTCAGACTTTATATATCTCCCTGTTCTTGTAGCATTTGACATTGGGATTCACTTCGCATGACGCTCTGCGGCCAGGAGTCCTTTAGGGTATGTACGATTAACATTTGATTTTGGGGTTCATGTCATAAGAATTTAAGCAGCCTAAATCGTGCTCTAAGTACTTATTGTACTCCCAACATTTGAGCTCACGGCTGGTGTTGCCAGAATTCGGCACAGCCTAGAGCGTCCCCAAGGTATACAATGCAGCATGATTCGCCTGATGCACAGGCATACCACCGCCTCATACTCTGAAGCAATTGGTTCCACTTCCAGCTGTTTGTGAATCATGTCGTTGAGTCAAGAGTATCTATATACTTCGGTTTGACCTCTTGCTGCTCTTTCTTTTTCCTCGGTACGTGTCATCGGTCATCGCCTGTTAACATGCAGTGAACAGACTCTATCCGCTTGAGGCTACTGTAATCAAGAGCGTCTTCGCCAAGGACAAGCGGTGGATGTTTCGGCGGACTCTTATTATTCCCTGCTGGTACTTTTGGTGAGGATGCTCATCTTATAATGCCCGGCTCTTTTCACAACCCTAGAGCGAAAGATGCTCTCTTGGCTCTCTTCAGTTACCCAAAGTGGCAAGCATATGTGCAGCTAAGAGGTCATCAAACGTCAGACCATACGGAAGTACTGTACTGAGCTCACTTGAGCAGATACTACCGGATGTGGAGCGTGGTTAATCTGCTCGTGAGGCGTCTTGGCCCCACCACTGAAGCTCCCTGAAAGGTTGGCTAAAATCACTCATGAGCCTTATGTATTGAACGAAGAGTTGGATGCAACGCAGGTATTCTGTGGTCGTCTCATCTTTTATCAGGAGTATGGCGTCCACGAAAACGTCCCACCGCCACTATCACATGCTGAGGGGCAAGGGTACTTGAAGCCTGCACTTGATATCATTGTCAAACTAAGTCTACTACTTCATCAGCCTAAAAACAGACATTCACTGATTTCAGATGGTGCCGCCATGAGCATTTTTAGAAGGGGAAAATATCTGAGAGGTAAATACTACAAGTCAGCTACCTAACTAGAGAAGCCCGCCTTTCGTTGAAGCTCCTTTGTGCCGAGTTTCTACTTCTAGCAGCTAGTTTGGATTGAGCCATGCGCGACTATGCATGCAACCCTCCCCTTCTTGTTCTCGGTCTGCTTTGCAGCGCCCTTGGGACCATCAGTCAGACATGCGACACCCGGATCGCGTTATGGTCAAGTATGGGGGGAACTGTGTGACAATATTCGAACACATTGAAAATCACATTGAAACTAGACTATTTGAAGATCTAGGCTTTCTTTGACTGTTGTCTAACGCTGGCCTGAGCTGGTACTACCAAATCGTGACGGCTGCGCATCTGCGCCGGGAACACCTGAGATGTCTTTACTAGTCGAGGTGCTTAAGATTGTGCAGTTTTAGGCAACGAAATCCCTCACAAGTAATGCGGAGTTTTTTTCCTGTAAACACGTGCATGCAACTCGAACCGACAGCAGGTTCGGATTCGCATTCTTGACGCCCGAGATGTAAATTGCGAACTCCCGGCCTTCAATGGTCCGCGAGAGTGTTAGAGGCTCTTCAGGATTCTCCAGAGAGGGCGATTGGTTTGACGCTGGGCTCAGACAGGACACTGTAGCAAGATCCCAGTCTCTGATATAGATTCTGTTGGCAGATAGGACATTTCCGTTGAGATTCAAGGATAATCCGATGACCTCAATGCCTAGCTTTGGAATGTACAATCCGTCGAGGGTGACAGCATCCCCCACTTCCAAAGCTCTAGGTTGCATGAAAGCATCAAAGAACTTATCGGTAGGCTCAGGCTGTGCGAAATCCCCTGCCTCATTGGGGCAATGGCTCTCGTTGTCAAGACCGTAACGGCAAAGGTCGCCATAGGTTTCCGATGCACCACCGGACATCTTGTTGGACTTCGGGATCGGCAAGTTGAGTTTATATATGACTGGGGCAGTATCAGACTTTTTGTATCTCCTTGTGCTCCCAGCATTTATTTTCAGGAGTCATGTCGCATGAGTTTCAGCACTGCCTAAAGCGTATATACTCCCAATGTTTAATTTCGGGGTTTCATTTCGCCTAAATATCAGCAGCCTAGAATGTCCTCAAGGTTTGCACTCCATCTATCTTTGGCATTGTGCATGAGCCTCGGTCTCCCAATAAGGCTGCTTTAATAGGTGGCGCTGCGTCGCTCTAAATCTTCAAAAATGGACTGATAAATGGGCCGCTATTATCGCTTTCATTCACGGTGCGTCACAGTTCAACTGGCAGTGGTACATATACATTGTTCAAGGCCATACTGCGTATGCGCAGCTTCCATAGGATAGCCCTGACCCATGCAAGGGTATTAGAGATATATCCATATTACCATGTACTTACTGTGCCTTCAAACTCTATGGAGCTAAGAGCAGGCGACACATGATATCATATAGTTATAAGTACTTTCAAATGAAGTCTCTAAAATGTTAAGGCGCGCGGATGCGGTGGCACCTGGTCCTGGCGATGCCCTAAATCTGAATGTTTGACGAACTTCTAGAGGGGCAAGGGTAATTGAAGCCTGCACGTGATGACACCCATTCAGCACCCTGAGTCGCTTCATGGTCATGAGGGGGAGGAGGGGTCGACGGGTTTAATGTGTGATAGCAATTGGAACAAAAATTAAAAATTACTGACACGAAACTATTTGAGAATTCCGGATTGCTTGGAGCCTATCTTGAGTGCTTGCCAAACCCTGACATGTGCTGGGTACACTCCGATGAGCTATATCCACCTCCAATTGAGAAGCGACAACGATGGGCTCGAGAATGAAGCCAAGCCCGCTCATGTTTGAGGAGGGCTGGACAAGAAGACGCGAGGCTGGACCACTAGATCGAAAGGCGGCACATCTGCGCCCGAGAGCATCTAGGATGGGCTCACTTCTCATGAAACATTATGAATCGGATATGTTTAAAGCTTCACAAACAATATGAAGCTCTCCCAGAAACCATACAAAGTCACTGCCTCCTAATTCGCCATGTTTCTCCGCGCCCGAGATGGAAATTCTGAGTTGCTTGCCGTTATTGACCCGCGTGAACAGTATAGCCTCGCCAGAAGACTGCGCTTCACGCGAGTTCTCCACTGTCATGCTTGAGGTAGATGTGGGAGCCAGGATAGGATTCCAGTCAATGAGAATGAGCAAGTTGGCAGACACACAGTCACCATTGATAGCTAATTCATCCCCGATAGCGTTCAGGCCGAGCGCCGGAAATGCAAGATCGCCTTTAATGTAAATTTCTCCCGATGCTGAAAGTCCAGAGTACGCAAGAACGGCAGAATAGCTGTCGCTATCGGACGGCTCGTCTGTCCTCTCGCGCAGAGCCTCAAATTCGGGGGTTCTCAGCTCATCGAGATGATAGCTCTCGCTGTTATAATGACAGCTTGAAGGACGACCACTGGGCACATCAGACGCGCGGGCAGGCATTTTCGAGGACTGCAGGAAGGTTAGAAACTCGAGTGGGTAGGTGTGAGAATCAAATTTAGGAGCTGCTGGACCTTTATACCTCTGAGGCACCCAGCCCGATTCGCTCTCGAGATTCATGTAGCTTCATGGCTTGACCACAGAATAAGAAGAGGCTTAATTGATATTCACGCAAGTAGTACAGACTTAGATATAGTGCACCTCGGTCGAATGACAAAAGCCATTGAACGTCGTAGCCGCAGAGAGTGTATACGCTCCGACGTTTTCAAAATACAGCCAGTCGCCAACCTTCGCACGACGAGGCAGTCGAGCGCTCTCTGAAATTTTGTCAATACCGTCGCACGTCGGGCCCCAAACGCTCGCGACGTGGCTATGTACCTTGAGGTCGTCCGCAGGGTTTGACGTAGACTCCGACCCGGATTCGAAAGTGAGCAGCTCCGGCCGCGGAACCTGGTGATCGTAGATGATACAATTCAGGTTTCCGTAGACACCGTCGCTCACATATAGCATGTCACCATCCCGCTGCTCGCGACGACCGATCACAGACGCACAAAGAGAAAAAGCATTCGCGGCGAAAAAGCGGCCGGGCTCTGCAATAAGCTGAGTATCTGGGGGCAGAGTTGAGCGGAGTAAGGCACTGCGAATATCCTTGGCGGCGGCCTTGAACTCCTCGGCCTCGGCACTGAAGCCTCCGCCAATGTCAAGCACGCTTAGCTCGTAGCCAAACTCACGGGCGAGATCGAAAACGCGATTCGCATCGCTGATCGCGCGGCCGTACGCATCATCGGCAGAGCCCCCGCCACTTCCAATGTGGAATGCGACACCGCAAATGCCAAGGTCGAGGGAGCGTGCCCGCTCAAGCAATTCACGAAGCTCACGCTCACGTGGTGGGCATCCAAATTTGTTGCTCAGCTGGCACGTAGCCCCAGAATCATCGGTAGCGATTCGCAAGAGCAGTTCAGCGCGTGGGTGGAATGCACTGATCTTGTCGAGTTCATCAGTGCTATCGAACGTGAGCCGCGACACCCCAGCATTGGCCGCAAAGCGAAGATAGCTCGGCGTCTTGATTGTGTTTGCGTACACGATACGGTCGGCTGTGACGCCTGGAAGGGAGAGCACAGTTTCAATCTCGTGACGTGACGCACAATCAAACGAGGCACCGGCAGCAGCAAGGGTGCGCAATAAGCCCACGTCGCCATTGCACTTGACAGCATAAAAGGGCCGAACAAATGGGAGCTCACTGACCCATAATGCAGCTTGGTTGCGCACAATACTGAGATCAGCCACAAAGAAGGAGTCCTCCTCACGCTCCTGGCCACGTCTGGCAAGGGCAACCTCGCGAAGCTTCGCGAGATGAGGCCGAGCATGTAGCAGCGGCTGGTCAGATAAATGTGCCGGTTTGGGGACAGGCACGTGTATCGGCTCGTAACGGAAGCCATGGTTTGCGGCAATGGCCGTGCGGAAGATTGCACCCGCGTTTACGGTTGCGGACGTCAAGGTAGACGGCATTTTAAATTCGGGGGGAGTAAAGGCTGTCAGGAAGACAGCGAGTTTGTGTGTGTGGACGGAATTTTGGGCAGTTTTGCTCGGTTTGTGTGAAGCAAGAAAAGAAAATGGACCGGCTGGGGGAGATAAGAGACGATGGAGGAGAATATGTGGGGAGGATGGGGTTCCTTTTTTTTTTATACTCCCCCTGCCCAATTTTCCACTGTTAGCTTTTTTTTCCACCCTAATAATTCCACTGGAGAGAAGCCCCATGAGACATGTATGCAATTTGGGAGTCTGCCCTTATCTAATCTTTCAACGGTGCAAGCACGTGTGCATGATTATCAGTGCGTGATACGGAAGCTGGAGGGCACCCCCTGGTAGGCAGCTCTGGGGAACCCAAAAATGCGCGTGAGGCAGACCTCTGTGGTATTTAAGATCGTCTGTTTACAGGGCAATTAGTATAGAGATTTCTTTTAAGTTAGTTTGGGCGAGAGCACCCGACCTTTGTCTGTGGCAGCTTAACCATCCTGGGTGTTCTTCACACAAATAAATTTTAGATACAACCTCTAAGAAGACAAATAAATGTTGAACTGAATTTAAAATGGACATAACTGATTGTATATTCAGATCTGTAAATAAATGTTAGAGCAAGTAATGGTAGCGAATATAATCTGTCGTTATAGCTACCTAGGAAGAGTATTTAAGATGCATACGGAGAGAGCTAAGCTGTTAGATAATATTTGTACAAATAAATATTTATTTTTCCAAGCAGTGGTTTATTTGCCAATGTTTGAGCAGGAGTTCGACGACTCTGATCCTTTGTTTTGTCTCGCATTCCATCCTGAGGCTCCCGAGTATGCGCTAGGGTTCGCCAGCGGACGGGTATCTTGTTTCTCCTACGAGTCAGGCAAGCCATCACAAAAGTGGACCACGAAGCGACACAAGACGAGCTGTCGCTGCATTGGTTACACAGAAGATGGCAAGCATTTGTTAACGGCTGGTTCTGATAATGTTGTCAAGAAATGCACGTCAACTGATGGCAAGGTCAGTGCGAAGGCGAAGATCGAGGCAGCAGCCACAGCACTGGCGGTAACCAGTATGTATGTTGTCGTGGGCGATGAGCTCGGCGGGGTAACAGCATTCAAACTCGAAAACCTTCAGCAAGTAGCCGAGTACGGCAACCTCGAAGACGCTGAATGTATAACTACAATTAGCCCGTTGCCAACAGAGCGGGGTACTGATTTTGCTGTAGCAGGTGATACGCGACTGATTCACATTAATCTGAAAAAGCCAGAACCTGTAGCCGCATCTGAGGACCAGGAGGACGAGCTTTTGTGTGGCTGTGTTGTGAGTGAGCACTGGAGTGCCTATGGTATGTCTGAAGGTGTTGTCACTGTCTGGAAGAACAAGTATTTTGAGGACCAGCAGTCGCGAGTGCGCATAGTCAAGGATGGCAGCGTCGATTGTATTCTTGCAGGCGAGAACGACGACGAAGTCATTGCTGGTACATCTGAGGGCCGTGTGGCACGAGCTGAATTGCGCAGTGGGCGTGTCGTATGGCGAGGGACCCATTCCGACACGGAAGAAGTATCAATGCTTGATTGGGATCATCAGTGGCATCTTGTGACGGGCAGCATGGGATTGCTCAAGGTGTGGCCCAAAGATTTGACAGAGTCGAAACCATCGAAGAAGTCGCGTGCTAAAAGTAACAGCGAGAGCGACAACAGCGACAACAGTGACAACAGCGACAACAGTGACAACAGTGACAGCAGTGACCATAGTGACGACAGTGATAATGACAATGGTAGCGACGACAATAATGAAACTGGTGAAAGCAGCAGTGACGAGGGCAATAACGTCAGTGAACCTGCTGCCAAAAGACGCCATTTATCCAAGTAGAGTAACTTCGTCCATTAAATAAAAAGGCTCGCAATGTAGTCAATGAAAGCACCAAGTGTGATCAAGTGTCCGTTTTTGATGTTGTCAAGGAAGAATTGACCGCACGAGGCGGGGGTGTCGAGGTCGACGCGGTTCATCATGCGGCGCATTCTCCAGGCTGCAGCGGCTCCACCTACAAAGAAGCCTGGGCCCATACCAGCAAACACACCAGAGGCAGCCAGAGTTGCAAACTGCACATACCACAGGCGATTGATAATCGGTCTGGTGTTTCCACCCCATTTCAGGGCTGTTGACTTGACACCAACCTTGATATCGTCCTTTTTGTCTTGGTGACCGTAAATAGTATCGTAGATGATACTCCACGTGGTGGCAGATGCAAGCAGAGACACAGCCGCGGGCCAGTTCGTGACTCCCATGGCCGGGAATCCCATCACAGTGCCCCACGAGAACCAGATTGACAGCCAGTACTGCGGGTAGTAAGTAAACCGTTTAAATGCTGGATACACCAGCACGGGGATTACTGAGGCGGCTCCGAGCCACCAGCATGTCGCGTTCGGCAGCATTGCTAATACACCCAGAGATGCGACACCTTGTACGCCGAGCCATGCTACTGCTTTTGGCACCGTAACCTCGCCAGCTGCTAAAGGTCGATCCACCGTACGCTCAACTTTGGCATCCATTTTACGATCCCATAGATCATTCACAGTACAGCCTGCACTACGAGTGAGGACAGCGCCCACGCCAAAAAGTGCCATGTAGTACGCATAAGTGCCGATAGGAGCATGTGCAGCCGTCGCGGCCATGGTCAGGGACCAGGTACACGGGCTATAGAGGAGCCAGGTACCGATAGGCTTGTCCATACGCGACAACCGCGCATAAGGTTGCCAGGATTTAGGCAAAGACCGCACAAACCGCTGCGGAAGCGTCGGCTTGGCCGTTGCAAGCGCGCCGCCAAAGTTCAATTTGTTCATTTCGATGATAGCTAGAGGTTAGGTTAGGTTGGCTGAGGATAGATTCCTGGTGCGATTTTATGCGTAAACTCCCACCTTAACAGCTCTTTTTAGACTTACACTTTCGACCCTGCAGGAACTGGAACTGTGTACATCACCAAGCCATTTCGACATCCACAGCTTGGAATAGACAAGAAATTATCAAAATGTACGAGGCTACGGCGACTGCTCCGGTGAATATCGCCACGCTCAAGTACTGGGGCAAGCGTGATACGAAGCTGAACCTCCCCACAAACTCGTCTATCAGTGTTACACTAAGCCAGGACGACCTCCGCGCGACAACGACCGCACGCTGTGACGCCTCGTTCGGCACTAGTGATGAGCTATGGCTCAATGGTGAGCGCGAGACTCTCGGGGCTCGTACGCTCCAGGTGCTTGCTGCCCTCAAAAAGCTGCGCCGTGAGCAGGAAGAGAAGCACGCAGAGCTGCCCCAACTCGCTCAGCTTCCTCTCCACATCACGAGCCACAACAACTTCCCTACGGCAGCCGGTCTGGCATCATCTGCTGCTGGATTTGCTGCGCTTGTCAAGGCTGTGGCTCTTTTGTACAAGTTGCCGCAATCTGCCTCGGACCTCAGCGTGCTGGCGCGCCAGGGCTCAGGCTCAGCATGCCGCTCGCTGTTTGGAGGCTATGTCGCGTGGGAAATGGGCTCCCAGGCTGATGGAGAGGACTCGCGTGCAGTGCAAGTTGCTGAAACCGCGCACTGGCCATCGATGAAGGCAATGATCCTCGTCGTGAGCGCCGCTAAAAAGGACGTGTCGAGCACTGCGGGCATGCAGGTGACAGTCGCGACTTCGCCCCTGTTTGCTGAACGTGTGAAGCATGTTGTGCCTCAGCGCTTCGAGCAGATGAAACAAAGCATCCGCGAACGCGACTTTGCCACGTTTGCCGACCTCACGATGAAGGACTCGAACCAGTTCCACGCCGTATGCCTTGACAGCTCACCGCCAATCTTTTATATGAACGACGTTTCACGGGCAGCCGTTCGCCAAGTAGAGGCAATCAATGCCCAGGCTGGCCGCATTGTGGCTGCGTATACCTTTGACGCTGGCCCCAATTGTGTCGTGTACTATCTTGCCGAGAACGAGGCCGCAGTCCTCAAGGGCTTCGGTTTCATTGAGGGCGTCCCTGGCGCTAATGTCGCCGCACAAAATAAGGTCGAGGAGACGCTTCGGGCTGGTATCGAGCGTGTTATCATGACCGGAGTTGGCGATGGCGCCAAGGCGGCCAGCGAGCATCTGCCCTTGCGCTAGAAGCACCAAGTCCGCACTGGATCTGCGCCAGCGGCACCCAGACTGCGCTAATAGCACTAAATATGCACTAATAGTACGAAAATAATAAAAGTTGATGCACTCTGATATGTCCGTATACCTGTGGCTTCACAATGGTTTCTAGCACACATGTGTTCGAGCAAAGCCCAAAACGATGAGAAACCTCGTGAGACTGGCTTCAACTTTGATAGCTTCAGAAATCCAGCTCGCAGGGATACGCTAAATTATCAATGGTTACTCGTAGTTACGAAATATTTAGACGGATTCGAGGACGCGCTCCTTGAACTCGGAAGACACCTTCTTGCCAGTGTCGTCGGTAGAAGCCTCACCGTGAAGGGAGAGGAGGGCACCGAGGTCGAACTTGGGCTGCTTGAGCAGCTTGACCTTGCGGATGTGGACGTTCTGCAAGGGGTAGATGACCTGAGCGCTCTTCTCGATCTCACGGCCAATCACCTCGGGCACAAGCTTGCCAACGAGCTGGTTGAGGGTCACGTTAGAGGCCTCACGGGTCATGATGTCGGCCATCTTCTTGCGGATCTGGCGGACCTGGGACGACTGGGCGTAAGAGGTCTTCTTGATCTGGGAAGGCACACGCTTGGTGAACGCAATGGCGAAGAGACGAACGAGGTAGTCGTCGCTGGTCTTCACAGTCACGTTGCACTCAATGAGGGTCTGCCACTTGCGCACGAACGAACGCAGCTTGTCGCTGGCGAAGTCGAGGCCGTGGAAGTTGGTGAGCACGTTAGAGCCCTGCACCTCATCAACGCGCAGGCGGATACGGCGAGCAGCGTAGTCCTCGCTGTTCTTAAGGTCAGCAAGGCTCACGTCAAGAACGCGGCCCTTGAGCTCATCGTTGGCGTTACGGAGACCAGAGCTACGGTTGATGAGGGTCTTGCCAACATCACGCACGTCGAAAGGAGCGGGAGCACGGATAGTGAACCAGTCCTTGCGGGTGAAGGGGTCAACCGTCTTTTTCTTGGTGCCCTTCTTGCCCTTGCTCAAGCGCTTGTTCTTTCCAACAGCCATCCTTGGTATAAAGAGTTGTTAGATTGTTAAGTTTCTTCACTTTTAGAGGGGGTCTGCTAACGTGATGAGAAATTTGGCTAAAAAACCCCAGCCTTGGGGCTCCCAAGCCCAAGGGCCCTGATTTCGAAGCCTGGGTGCCAGCTATTACGAAGCACCTGCCCCGGGAAGGCAGAAAAAAATCATTGATGCCAAAGTCACCTGATTCAGCGCATGACGGCCTGAGTCAGTTTTTTTTTTCTATGGTGCTACTGCCGAGACCGACTCATACCTCCCAATAACTGAAATATTCATATGTTCGGTAGTTACAAAAGCAGTCCCAAGACAGAGGCAGCCACCCTGAGCCCTACTTGACTAACAACTGTAATAATAATAATAATATTAATGCGTAGACGCGTCAATCTCGAGGGCGTGTGTCGTCGTCGATCTGTATGGCGAAATGCGTGGCAATGGGCATGGCGATGCCGACCCGCTCGATAGTTTTGCCCCATCATCAAAAGGCAATCCGCCCTTCTTCACTCAAGTAGCCAGCCGAAAACGAGAGCAGACATTGCGGAAGCAATTGGAGGATGTGCTCGGTCGATTGAGCGACGACGCGTTTGCAAGCATAAAGCACAAGGCAATCCGGGATTTTAGTGGCGCAGTAAACGAATTCCTCGACCAGCCTGGTTCTGTGGCCACAATATCTGCTAGTGAGACGTCAATGCCTGCTACGGAGAGTGGCGATGTCGCAAATGATATCGATGGCGACGGTCACAACATAAATAGCCCTGATCAGCCTGCAATTGCTCCAGGTACCTCCAACGAAAACCAATCCGAAGAAAACCGCAATACTAAAATGCCGGTTACGGAAGTTGGAGACGACGGTAAACTCCTTGGTTCGTTTCAGGCCGAGGTATGGTGTACACGCTCTGGCAGAAACCTTGTCAAGTTCGGTGACAATCTCACCTTTAAACGTCGTCGTAAGGGCCCGTCCGCAAAAGAAGACTATGTGGTGAGACTAGTCAATCCCGATGGTGTTGAATTTGCCCGTGTATCTGAGGGTGATGCACGATTTATCGCTATTCTTATTGATACCGCTGTTTGCCGATTCAGCGCCACTTGCATATATGCTGATAATTACTTGAAATTGGGCTCCTCCGTTGTGGTCCAGATTGATTGTCTCTTGTTACCTTCTGCATTCGGCCGTGACTTTGTCGAGCATACTAGTGCCGCGGTTGTCGAACCTACTGTCAAGGACGAGTCTCGAGAGCAAGGTTCCGAGAGGGTGATGCGGCTCCGGCAGCTTGGAGTTGCTCAACTTTTTGGCAAACTCGGTATTTCCGAGGTGGCTGCATCTCTGGACATGACCAAGGCTATTAATGACTTGAGCACCTCTACGACTGATCAAGACGAGCAAGACGAATTGCCAAAAGATCAACTCGACATGATTTATCGCACAGTTGCAAACTCTCAACAACTCCACGATGTCGAGCTGGGCGAAGCTGACCCTACAGACTCTTTTGCCTTGTCGCTCTATCCTTACCAAAAACGAGGGCTTGCCTGGATGCTCCATCGTGAGAAAGACACTGGAAATAGAGGCGATGAGGGACCGCTCCATCCACTATGGAAACAGTTTAATTTCGAAGATAATTCACCGTTCTATGCCAACTTGCATTCTGGTGAGCTGAAACTAGATCGACCGGGTATGGACTCACGCGCCCGCGGTGGTATCCTCGCTGATGAGATGGGACTCGGCAAGACGATCTCGACTCTTGCCCTAATTCACAGCACCGAAGGCTGCACGCTGGTCGTTGCGCCTATGTCACTCCTGTCACAATGGGAGTCGGAAGTACTTCAAGCCTCGCTGCCAGACACTTGTCGTTGCCTAGTATACTACGGCAGCAAAGCCGGCGAGTTGGGATCGTTTCTGCGTCTACCTGGACGCAAAGTCATTGTTACCAGCTACGGTGTCTTGGTTTCGGAACACAAACAACTGGTTGAGTTGAGCAAGGCTCATGGCAAGAAATTTACCCAAATCGTGTTCCGCAATAACCACACATCGATGATAGGTCTTTATGGCATTGACTTTGAGCGTGTAGTGCTTGACGAAGCGCACACAATTAAAAACCGGACTACAAAATCGGCAAAGGCATGCTATGACTTACGGGCATCAAAGCGCTGGGCGCTCACGGGCACGCCTATCGTCAACCGTCTAGAGGATTTATATAGTCTTGTGCGTTTCCTCGAGGTTGAACCGTGGGACAATTTTGCATTTTGGCAAGCATTTGTGACGCGGCCGTTTGAAGTTGAGGACACACGCTCAACAGCGATGGCAACCGTTCAATCGATTGTGTCTCCGCTCGTCCTGCGCCGTACCAAAAATATGACTGAGCCGAACGGCGAGCCCCTAGTGAAGCTACCAGAGAAAGTCGTGGAGATTCGCCGGGTTGAGTTTTCGCCTGAAGAGCGCGATCTATATCGATTTGTTTACAACCAAGCCCGTATGTCTGTGGAGAACAAACTCGATGATGGCACCGCTACAAAGTCATACACGGCAATTCTCGCACTAATTTTAAGGCTGCGCCAGATCTGCGACCATCCGCTACTACTCAAGGTAGCAGGCGATTCAAAGAAACGCACTCACGAGGAGATGGAAGAACCTCAAGATGTGGCAGACCTCGATCTCGCTGGCGAAGAGCTCACCGAACTTTTGAGCAAGTGTTTACCATCAGATTCCCGCGAAATGTCGCCCTCGCCGGGCACGCCTACATCCAATAAGTTGTCAGAATACACGAACGAGGTACTACGAAGTATTCAAGAGGATAACGATGATGAGTGCGTCATTTGCAGCTGTGACTACACCGACCGTGCCTTTACCGAGTGTCTGCATTCAGCATGCCTTGAGTGCTTGCTTTGCCATATTGACTACCAAAAACAAAAGGGTGAGTCGCCCCTGTGCCATGTGTGCCGCAAGCCGACGCGACCTGATCGGCTGCTTGTACTATCTGCTGATAAGAAGGTACTTCGTAGACATGAACCTGCGGCGGCAGTGCAGTCCGCGAAGGTACGAGCATTACTTCAAGCATTAAGAACTAACAACGGCAACGGCAAGAATGTCATTTTCTCACAATTTACCACGTTTCTTGACCTACTAGAACGCGACCTTGCCGCAGCTGGCCTCAAGACTGTGCGATTCGATGGCACCATGACGCAACAAAGGCGAGCCGAGGCGCTTGCCGAGTTCCGTGATGCAAAAGAGGATGTTATTCTGTTGTTATCGCTCAAGGCAGGTGGGGTTGGCTTAAATCTTGTCTGTGCCCAACAAGCGTTTCTTATGGACCCGTGGTGGAGCTATGCGGTTGAGGCCCAAGCAATTGATCGAATCCACCGCATGGGCCAAACAGAAAGCGTGCGAGTGATACGATTTATTGTAAGTGGCACGATCGAAGAACGAATGTTGCGAATTCAAGAGCGGAAGCGGGCGTTATCTAGTGTTGTAGCTGACGAGGAGCGGAGGGCTGAACAACTGGAGAATATTCGGTTGTTGTTCGACATTGACGAGGAACCTGACCAGCCGCGAACTCCATAATGTTTTTTTAATGATTGAAATGATAGTCACGTCATTAGTTCTCTAGCTATCGTGTTTTATGTTCTTTACCAGCTACAATAGTCTATAACTGTTTTTAGTTCACCTGTTTGTATAGGCTATGGTGGTTGGACCTTATAGTTACTAAATGAGGAACATTGCACCGCGAATATTCTTATGAATCTTATTTTGGAAGTATACAGTAACAGCTTAGCGTACGGCAAAGCTTGGCACGGCAGTAAATGTCACTCAGATAATGTCTCAATTATGCCAACCACCTAGGTTAGGGTTATGCGGCTTCGAAGAGACGGAGACTAAGCAGTTACAAATCATACATATATGTCATAGGTAAGCACATTGAAAAGTTACATGTAATGGTCAAGTGACTTGAAACAACCAAGAATCACGTGCCTCAAACTACGAAGAGGTTTTGTCACCAAGAATGACAATTTTCTCTTTTTTACAATTATAAAACAATCCTGGCGTGTCGAAGATCTTTGAGCTTGACTTTCGTAGCTCTCGCGATTCAAAACCACGCCTAGAATAGATTTATCTGATGGGAAGTGGTTTGCGCACATGGACAAATACAGATCCTCATGCGTATTTCCCGTAGATACATTCATTTTAAACTGAAAACGGCATCTTAGTTCATTTTAGCCTAGACATCAAAAAATTAACATCTAAAGATTTGTGGCTATGACGATTAACATGTTTTAGTTTAGTACCCCCGTTAGGCATCGCGTTGACATGCGAGTTGACGCGGTCAGTAAACAGTGGTAACATATAACTCACGCTGGACTCTGGTAACGTTACTGCACAGTTATCCCCGACTGTGACGGAACGGGGGTGAGTAACCTCACAGGCCCGCGCGCGAATATTCACTAGAAATGCGAAAGCTCGAAAACATAACCAGAACCAAAACCAAGAAAACAAAAAAAAAAAAAAACCGTTATCGGGATCTGCGTGACGTAACCTAGACCGAGCTTACGTCGTCACCGGTGTGAGCATGGGCCGTTTTGTTGTGCTGCAGGCCCAATTCGCGCGGACCAATGAGAATCCACGACGTGCCATATGCAGCAGTTTCCACGGCTGACAGCTCGGTCAGCTTCAGGCGGCTGTCTCTAAGAGACGCTATTGGCTGCAAACGGATTGGGAACGGCGTGGTGACGGGGGGCTACGCAACCAACCTGAGGAGGATGCAATTCTAGCCATGCAACCGCGGCGGCCCTGGGTGAGCAGTTTTATTTTTCTTTTCTTTTTTTGGGTTGCAAATCCTAGTTGCGCCGCAAGAGCGAGCCATAACGCGCTTTGAGAGCCACGCGTAGTTCTTTACCAATGTGATCCAGTCAACGTCGTGTTGAAAAAGTCTTCATTTCACCCCTCATCTGTTTTCGTCTTCGTCGCAAATGCGGAGTGGGTCGATTATTGCCGATCCTTACTTTCCTGGTCCCATCCTCCTCCAATGGCCGGTCAGTCTAGGGGAGACCATGTCGGATCCGGCCCACAATCGCAGGTTTGGTGCTAAGATGCTGCTGCTGCTTACAGAACGACGGCCTCCAAGCTAACTAACTAGTTTGAGTTAGTGCCATGCCGAACACTTTTGTACGTACGCACGCCGGTTAGGTTTGTATCCACGGCTGCAGGCAATGCAGTTGCACGTTTGCAGCAGCCTAGAGACGCACCTGACCAAAGCACCGACCCAAACAGTCGATATTTTTCTCTGACAAGCACATCATAGCACGCAGCCTAATGCACGCCAAGCATACATTTGTACATTTGTACTCCAGACGCTGTCTGCTATGCTTAGCACTAGCTCCAACAACCAAGAAGCTAAGCTGTGAACTCCACATAACTTAGTTACATTTGTCGTATAGAAACTAGCTAACCACCAAAAAAAAAAAATTAAATACCTCCGATGGTTGATAGCAACGTCAACAAACGCGGTTTGCGCTAAACAAACTTGTTACGATAATCTAAAATAACAATTAAAATTTCTTTTTTCACGGGCTCGTTAGTTTCTTTTTTTGACGGCATCGCTATCGCCAATCTGATAGGGAGTGGGGTGACAACAATTTTTACTAGATAGTGACGGATGATGAATCGTGGTGAGATTCTATTGGACTGCAGATTTAAGTTAGAAAGCTGTCAGGGCAAAACGACTAAGGTAAGGTAAGGCAATAGAGGGTTTTTTTTTTATTTTTTTCTTTTTGTTTCTTGTATTGGCACTTGTTTACTCAAGGACATGGCGGGTACCATGGACATGGAATGGTGGTGGTGCAGGTATTTGGGCCTGGCTGGTATATTTCCACCGGCATTTGGCATAGCTGTAGTACAGGTGGATGATGCTTACATCTTAGGCAGGAAGGCAGGTAGCCAGCACTGGATGTAGTAAACAGACGGCGATGAGATGGGTGACTAAAGCCCCGATCAAGTAAGCTAAGCGCCGGAAAAGGCTGGTGGTTTAAGCTCTGTCTGGGTATGTCATTGGGTGGCCCTGCCTTTTAGGAGAGTCGGCTTTTCCCAATGGGGATGATGGGTGTTCCGGCGCCCTTACCCATGAAATCCCCTTACCCCCGGGTGGTGAGAGTCCGGTAGTGGCATACCTAGGCACCGATCAGCTCATAGACAAAATAACTAGTATATGAAGATAAAAGCTGAATTAGCTGGGGCATGTTAGGTATTATTCGAAGTCAGAATGAAAAAAATTGGTTGCTGGCATCGGCGTGACCGCTGCATGGAACCCCCTCTTGGTTTGTTTTGGTCGCATTTTTTTTTAAGTCTTAAAAAGCAATTATATCCGGTAACGTAAGCTGGCGGACCAATAGATAAACAGCTGATCTCTCCCAGCACCGGTCCTTTTTCTTCTCCTTTTCTTTCACAACCTAGTTCGTTTTAAATACCCCGCTGTCTCCCTAGACAACTTTGTTTTTTCAGTCTAACACCATGGCTGAAGAAGCGAAAATGCAGGGTGGTCCCTCAGACTACGAGAACCTTGAGGAGTACGCCGCTCTCGTCAAGTACGTGGCTACTTACAACGATGGCAGTAAGCCCGCCGAAGATACGGAGGAGGCTGATGCCACCGCTAAGCCGCCGCCCAAGTGGAAGTTCTGGGCCAAGCAGGAGGCTCACCTCGCCTACGAGGTGCCTGAGGCCTGGCTTTCTACTGACATGAAGGCTGGTTTGACTGAGTCCGAGGTTGAGCAGCGCCGCAAGAAGGTCGGCTATAATGAACTCACCTCTGAGCACACTAACTTCTTCATCCAGTTCATGGGTTACTTCAAGGGCCCTATTCTCTACGTCATGGAAATTGCCGTGTTCATTGCTGCTGGTTTGCGTGATTGGGTTGATTTCGGTGTTATTATCGGTATTTTGTTGCTTAATGCTTTCGTCGGTTGGTACCAGGAGAAGCAGGCCGCTGATGTGGTTGCTTCCCTTAAGGCTGATATTGCCATGCGTGCTACCGTCGTCCGTGATGGCCACGAGCAGGAGATCCTTGCTCGTGAGATTGTTCCTGGTGACATCGCCGTCGTTGAGGAGGGTACCGTCCTTCCCGGTGATGGCCGTGTGATCTGCGATTACGACAACCCACAGGGCTACGCTGAGTACCTTGACTACATTAACTCTGACCTTTCTGCTGCCGCCAACAAGGATGACGACGATGACGATGATGACCGGGGCCGCAAGGTTGGTCACTCCATCATCGCTGTTGACCAGTCTGCTATCACCGGTGAGTCCCTCGCTGTCGACAAGTACATGGCCGATTACGTCTACTACACCACTGGTTGCAAGCGTGGTAAGGCTTACATTGTTATCACCAGCACTGGTGTTGGTACTTTCGTCGGTAAGACCGCTTCCATGGTCCAGGGTGCTAACGACACTGGTCACTTCAAGGCTATCATGAACTCCATCGGTACTTCGCTTCTCGTGCTCGTGGTGGGCTGGATTCTCGCCGCCTGGATCGGTGGTTTCTTCCGTCACTTGCGTATTGCTACTCCCGAGCACAGCTCCAACAACTTGCTTCACTACATTCTTATTCTGCTCATTGTTGGTGTGCCCGTTGGTCTTCCCGTCGTTACCACTACCACCCTCGCTGTCGGTGCCGCCTACCTGGCTGACCGTAAGGCTATTGTCCAGAAGCTTACTGCTATCGAGTCCCTCGCCGGTGTCGACATTCTCTGTTCCGACAAGACCGGTACTCTCACTGCCAACAAGCTTTCCATTCGTGAGCCCTTCGTCGCTGAGGGTGTTGACGTTAACTGGATGATGGCTGTCGCCGCCCTGGCCTCCTCGCACAACATCAAGTCTCTTGACCCCATCGACAAGATCACCATTCTTACTCTTAAGCGTTACCCCAAGGCTTTGGACATCATGCAGCAGGGCTGGCGTACTATCCAGTTCACTCCCTTCGACCCCGTCTCCAAGCGTATCACCGCTGTGTGCGAGCTCAACGGCGAGACCTACACCTGCGCCAAGGGTGCCCCCAAGGCTATCCTTGCTCTGTCCAACTGCTCCCCTGAGCAGGCTTCGCTTTACAACGAGAAGGCTCGTGAGTTCGCTTCCCGTGGTTTCCGTTCGCTCGGTGTCGCCGTCAAGAAGGGCGATGAGGACTGGCAGCTGCTTGGTATGATCTCCCTGTTCGACCCCCCTCGTGATGACACTGCCCAGACCATTGTTGAGGCCCAGCACCTCGGTCTTTCCGTTAAGATGCTTACTGGTGACGCTATCGCCATTGCTAAGGAGACCTGTAAGATGCTTGCCCTTGGTACCAAGGTGTACAACTCTGATAAGCTCGTGAACGGTGGTCTTACTGGTGCTCTCCAGCACGACCTTGTCGAGAAGGCTGATGGCTTCGCTGAGGTGTTCCCTGAGCACAAGTACCAGGTCGTCGAGATGCTCCAGGAGCGTGGTCACCTTACCGCCATGACTGGTGATGGTGTCAACGATGCTCCTTCCCTGAAGAAGTCTGACTGCGGTATCGCTGTCGAGGGTGCCACTGAGGCTGCCCAGGCTGCCGCCGATATTGTGTTCATTGCCCCCGGTCTTTCTACCATCGTCGACTCTATCAAGGTCGCTCGCCAGATTTTCCAGCGTATGAAGGCTTATATCCAGTACCGTATCGCTCTGTGCTTGCACTTGGAGATCTACCTTGTCACTTCCATGATCATCATCAACGAGACCATTCGCGTCGAGTTGGTTGTGTTCTTGGCCCTGTTCGCTGATCTTGCTACCATCGCTATTGCTTACGACAATGCCCACTTCGAGCCCCGTCCCGTCGAGTGGCAGCTTCCTAAGATTTGGATTATCTCTTCTATCCTTGGTCTCTTGCTCGCTCTCGGCACCTGGGTGCTCCGTGCTACCATGTACCTGCCCAACGGTGGTGTTATTGAGAACTATGGTTCCGTCCAGGAGGTTCTGTTCCTTGAGGTGTCTCTTACTGAGAACTGGCTTATCTTCGTCACCCGTGGTGGCCAGACTTACCCCTCGTGGCAGCTTGTTGGCGCCATTCTTGGTGTCGATGCTATCTCCTCGATCTTCTGTCTGTTCGGTTGGTTGTCCGGCCCCGGCTCCACCTTCGACACTAACCCGCGTGACTTGTACGACGAGAGTACTGATGGCTGGACTTCCATCGTTACCGTCATCGTTGTTTGGATCTACTCCATTCTCGTCACCATTGTCGTTGCTGTCTTCGCGTTCCTGCTTAACCGCGCTCCTGGTCTCGCTGACCTTGGTCGCCAGAACCGTTCGCACGGCGATGCCAAGCTTGAGAACCTTCTTGCCCGTCTTTCCCGTCTCGCAATCGAGCAGGAGACCGACGAGAGAGGCACCACTCGCTACACCCTGGCCAACAAGACCGCCAACGCCGAGGAGATGGACTAATTTGCCAATTCTTTTTATTTTTATCCACCCCTCACACAAACACACTTTTAAATGTGATATCCCTTTAGTGCGTTTTAGACACGATTTTTAATCTCCTTGTTTCATACAAACAAATTATTGTAACTTTCAATCTCTTGACTTCTTCTTCACTACAAAACTAATAGCAAACCCTAAGTTAGTTCTTATTAGAAAAAGCAGTCGTGAGTATGATGATAACGAAGTAAGCTGGTGAACGCCGCACCAATGATACAACAACAGTCTTGCGAATTCAGCACTGAAACTAGCGGAATGATATATGAATCCTACTTAAGTTTATAGTCCATTTCTATGGTATCATTGAGAATATAGATGGTTCCCTCCGTCGGCTTTTGAATTGTCTTTGGCCGTTGCACACGTTCAAGAGAAGTCAAATAGCCGTGCTTCTCATATACGATAAACCACGACTCGGATTGAGCCTTGTGGAAGTGCGGGCAGTAGACAGGATGGCTCTTTGGCTTGATAATAGCACTGCCATCATCATCAAACGTGATACGAGGTAGACCCTTCACGACTGCGGAGAACTCGGCTTGCTTGTCGCGGGCGATGTGCAGAGACCTAGCATCTCCCGGCTTCACATCAGAAATTTTGGTGTTTGACTTGGTATTCTCGAGACCTGGCAAAACACGAAGCATATTTTGATCTGGCAAGCAGGCCTGCTTAATACATCGCAGAAGCTTGATGATGCGCACGCACACATTAAGCTGGCCCTTCTGTGCAGCTGTATCAATGAGAGCTTGCAAGATACGCACAGCCTGATCGAGAACAGTCACAGTATCCTGAATGTAGTCTTCGATGGGAAGGCCGACACGATGCATGCGGGCCTGAACTAATAGGAACGCCTTGACGTGGGGATCAACCATTCGGAGACCAAGGGTATTGCCGTGATATTTGACCGCGTGCGAAAGCTCCTCATTTTGCAGGTCCTCGTTGTGTCGGATAGCGAGCTCGTCATATTCTGAAGCTAATGCCAGGCACTGAAGAATATCTGAGTCTGTGATGTCACCCTGAGCTTCGGCAGGAAGCCTGCTCAAAAAGAGGCGCATGGTACGGTGGCTGATGTAGTAGAAACTGGATATTTTGAGAAATGCTGTCGGTGCAAGCTTGTCGAGGCTCGCCGCAGACGGAGCAAGACACGTAGACTCTGTAAGCTGAGACAGGCAGTCATCCACTTTGGCAACAAGCCATTTGTTGATGGTGCCAGCGTCATCAGCCTCAATTCCGTAGTAACTAGGGTTCGCATGGATTCGTCGGAACAAGAAAGTACGCGTCAAGAAGTCAAGAATGGCTTGTCGACTTTGAACGCTCTCATTGGCAATCTCGGCACCGATATGGTCAGCGAGCACAGTGTGCAGGGAAGACTCGACTGGAAAACCGAGATTCAAGAAATACTTGTAGAAGCTCTTCGTGGCCTGTTTGGTAAAAACCATGGCTACGCCACTGGTATCGTAGGCCGGTCGACCAGCGCGACCCATCATTTGGAGCACGTCCGTCAAATCCATATCGCGATACTTGTTGATCTTGGCGTCAAAGAATTGCGTGCCTTTGACGATGACGAGATACGCAGGCAGATTGACACCCCAAGCAAGGGTTGATGTTGCGACGAGAACCTGAACCTTTCCAGTCGCGAATAACTTGTGCGCGAGAGTGCGATCGGAATCAACTAGACCTGCGTGATGGATTGCAATACCAAACTGCAGGCTGAGTCGTAAGGATTCATCCTCAACAGACTCGAGCACAAGCTCTAGTTCATCCTCGGACATGTGCAACCACCTGCGAGGGTTCTCTTCAGTATCTTGGCCACACAAGCTGATGAGATCTTGAGCAGTGAGTCGTGTCTGCCGTCGACTTGGCACAAAAACCAAGGCGGGCTTCGACTTTGCATGGCGCTTAATGGCGAGATAAACAGGCTTGTTCATGCTTTTCATGAATGGACAGAATCCAACAAGTTCTGGGAAGCCGTCAATATACATCTCTAGAGGCACGGGACGAACGCTGCTTGGGAAGTTGAACAAGCCAAGGTTTGACTTGACTCCGAGCCAACTTGCTAAATCGCCAGCGTTTGCAACTGCAGTGGACATTCCAAGTAGACGCACTGGCTTCTTAAGGGAATCGGCCATGTGATTCATACGGCTGACAATCATCTCAAGAATGGCACCACGATCAGATGCAAGCAGATGTACCTCGTCCATTATAACAAGAGAAACTGATTGCACAAACTTAGTACGCCCTTGCCAGTTTCTACTAACACCATCAAACTTCTCTGGCGTAGTTACGAGAATATTGGCTTTTCGGACCGCATCTCCACCAGGGTTTGTATCACCAGTAAGCTCAACAAGTTTGAGACCAGCAGCTTTGCATAATCCGCGCTTCCAATCGTTTACACGTTCTTTAACGAGAGCCTTCATTGGGGCGATGTAGACAACTTTTGAGTCCGGACGATCGCGGAGCGCTGCCCACACAGCAAGTTCGCAGGCAATTGTCTTACCTGAGCCAGTCGGACTTCCGAGAAGAACAGACATCGTAGGCTGATTGTATAACGTGTGGAAAGCCATCGTTTGCATTGGATTAAAGAATTTGAATTTGGCTCCATAGTAACGCTCAGCGACCGGGTTTTGCAAAGCTGTGACCGGTAATGGGCGCAAGCGTAGAAGCTCTGTGCGAATTGGGTGAGATTCCGGAGATATGAGATGCTCAAATGGCAGCGGAGCCACCGACTCAGCTCCCAACCATGAATCACTGACGACCTTAACCACAAGTTGCTTAGTTTGTTCCTTTTGAATGGGGATGGCAAAGTCAAACTCTTGGGTGTCTTTGACAGTCATTGAGTTGAGAATTAGCTTCTCGCAATGCAAGATCTCCGACAATTCGGAATCCTCCATTACCCAGACCCAGAAAAATTGGTTTCCACCGTGGAAGCTGTGGTCCCAGCGGAAGTTGGCATCGACTTTTAGTTCAACCCGTACAACTGACGAAGTGATAGGTCTAACTTTTGCTTCGGTGATAGTGACAAGGGGGAATCTTTGAACCAAACGGTAAAGCTTGGGGCCCCATCCAGCATTGTGAATCAGATCGCCAAGCTCGCGTCCATTCATGGCTTTCAGTTCCTCCATATCTGGGTCCTTGGCGGCCAATTGGCGTTGGATGGTTTGCGGCATCTCAAATTGGAGCATCGGATGGGTTTCGGGCCATTGCCTTTGTTTGAGGGCTTTGTCTATATCGAGTGCGAACTGTGATACCCGACCCCAGCGCCGGCTTTGACATAAAAGGAAGAAGGCACGTACAATTCGCGCAGAGTTTTGGCTCACATAGTTGATATCATTGCCCAAAGACGGATCTTTCAGCAGTAAGCGTGAGATATAGGCTTGAATTAGAACGTTCGTCTTGTCTTCCGCTGAACTGACCTTGGATCCGCTCTTCATCTTGGGACCGTAAGGAATGCGTTCAAGCATCTCATCGAGCTCATCCTGTTCTTCTTGACGGACTTTGATACCATCAAATTCGCCAGATTTAGAAAGCGTGGCAAGAAATTGAGTCTCGGAGGCCAATGGCGAAATTGTTTTGTTAAATGTTTCCACAGACCCATTCTGGAGGTAGAAGTCACTGGCAATGCGTCCTAAGTCTTTTGAGATGAACGACTCCGTAGAATCCTCCTCGTCGAATGCTATCATTTGTAGTTCTGCGAGACGCCGCGCTGCTGTCAGGATCAAATCACGCCTGAAATTAATTAAGGCAGGGTCATCAGCAACATCCTTCGGTTTTAATCCATACGTCTGAGGAGCCTTTCGCATGCGCACGTACATGTAGGTATATCCCAGCCAGGTGATCGCCTCGCTGACGCTTGTCACTGTACCCAGCGAAATTTCTGCATTTAGATTGTCGACCAAGCGGCTTCTAAGACGCGACTCAATCGGATACTGATGGGTGATAGCCGAGAGATAATGATCAAGGCGGTCCGATGTGGTACATAGAATACCTGTACCGACCTTTTCGAATTGTGGGCGGCCTGCACGACCGAAGATCTGAATCACATCAGATATGCCAAGGTCTGTGAAACCACCTTTGGATGCATCATAAACTTGGGTGCCTTTGATGATAACTACTGCGGCCGGCAAATTCACACCCCAAGCTAGAGTAGCTGTACAGCATAGAATACGAATAGCACCTCTTAGGAACATTTTTTCGGTAAGGCTGCGTTCTGACCTTGACAAGCCTGCGTGATGTATACCAAATCCTTGCTCGAATAGCTCTTGCATGTCCTTATTTCGGGCGTGTTGGGCAATATCCCTCGCGAATGCCTTCTTCGCATCTAGATCAGTTGGCTTGAACAAGTCTGGATCATCTCCATCCTCGTTCAAGGACTTGATAAAAGCACGCGCAGCATTGACGGTGTCTTTACGAGAGTGGACAAAAACCATTACAGACTTGCCTTGTTTGAGCTGGCTTTTCAAGTGATTGTAAGCCACTGAATCCAGATTCGCCATGGCTATACGGCTGCCAGCCTTGCCCTTGACACCAGAAAATACTTGCTCAAGGGGCACTGGCCTAAAGCTCGCGTCGAAGAAGAAAAGGCCACGCTGGGGGTTTACTCTCAAAAATTCAGCGACGTCAACGAAGTTTGGCAACGTCGCAGACAGACCCACAATTCGAATGAGAGATTGCTGTGACTCGACCTGTCGTAACGTTCGCGCGACTAGTGACTCAATTACGGCGCCGCGGTCTTCATGAAGAAGGTGTACTTCATCAATGATAAGCAGGCGAATCTGCGCAGCTAAGCCAGTATCATCGTTAGGCTTTCGTGTTACTACATCCCATTTTTCAGGCGTGGTGACAATTATATGGGTATCAGCGATTTCTGCCCGGGTGAGTTGCATGTCACCCGTGAGCTCTCTGACCCGTACCTGCATCCATCCCAATCTTGACCCGAGTTTTTCCGTGATTTCTGCTGCTAAAGCCTTGAGGGGAGCAACATACACGATCTTACAATCGAGACCATAGTCTTTGAATGCCTTCAGAATAGAGATGAGAGCCACGTCTGTCTTACCTGCACCAGTGGGCGCACAGATGAGCATGTTCTCATTGCTTTGATAGCCAATGGGGTAAACTAACGATTGTATGCGATTCAAGGTCTTGTATTGTGAGAAGGTCACTCGACAAGACTCATCCTCAAGGTCTTCAGTGCGCAAGAGAGGGCCTAAGTTCATGGGCAAAGAGATGTTCTTGGGAGCAGGTATCACTACCTCCTCACAAAGAGGTTTGGTTTCTCGAGAAGTCCCTTCTGGGAGAACGTATTTACCACCGAACGAGCTCACTGCAGCCGATTTCGTACGCCTGTACACATGCGGGAACTCACGCTCGCCTGCAAACCATTTAAGATTTGCATCTCGCTCAGCTGCTGCTGCTTGGTTTTCCTTTATTCGAGCTTGGCGGTCCGATTGAGAGATTGTCGGCTGTGATGCATTCAAAACCAGAAGTTCCTCACGTCTTGACAGCAGCTCAGAAACAAAGTCTAGATGATCAAAACCAACCATATCAACAAGATGGGTCTGAAGCTCACTAGGATCTGATGAGTCTAGAGTGGCAAGAACCATATCCTTCAGCTGCATAGCATCCAGGCCTTGGGACTGAGCCACTGTAGTGCATTGTGCAAGCAGCCAGCTCTGAAGCTCGTTCGTATTGTCGTCGAGGGCACTTTCGTAGCCATCTGAGTCTGATGGATCCGATTCAATATACACAGGATCATTATCAATGTCTATTTGCAGATCGACTGCGATTTTAGGCCGTGCAGCCCTCAAATCCTTCAGAAATTTATCCATCCTGCTCGTACAATTTCTGGTGCTCAAGAATTAGGCGGGCACCTGATGATTACGCACGTGAGTGACTCTCTTTGGCTAGTAAATATCAAAGTAGGGAGTGTTCTAAGTTTTATCGACTGAGCAGGGTGTCTAGTTTAGCTTCAACTCTATTGAGCACCTCAGTCCACTCAGAGATATCTCTTTTCATGGCCGCGAGCGTATGCTCTATTTGGCTTTGGTCTCTTGTTTGAGAAACTATTTGGGCATGCACGCCTCGAAGGGTTTGAAGTCTCAGGATCACGTGAGGGAGTTCGTTAATTAGGGGGTCCAAATGCTGAAGCCTGGTGTAGAGTTTTGATTGTATTTGAGCATCAGATACCTGGGATTGTTGCAGCTCTCTTTGCTTCGTGCGTTCTTGTAATTGATGAGCAGATGTAGCAGTCTTTGTTTGTGTTTGTGCTTGTGCCTGCTGCATTTTGTTGAGTCTCTCGATGGCTGTGTCTATATGCTCCGGACTGGCGGTCAAGAGTGCAAGCTTTTGTTGAAGAGACAGAACAGTTGTCATAATTGACGGAACTTCCGAGGCCTGGGGCTGGCCAGCAGCCACGCCGAGTCGGGACTCGAGCTGTGCGACGCGTCGCTCCATTTCAGCGAATTCGGGTGATCTTTCCACGGCCGCAGTCTTTTCTGGGACATCAGAAATTGTTTGGGACTCGGAAGTGGTTATTTTAAGCGTTGAATGCTGGCATAGTTGGCTAAACTCATCTGCGAGCTTGGATGTCTTTTGATGTCCAAGCTCGGCGCGTAGCTCGGCAATTTCTCGCGCTATTCTGTTCACTCGCGCATCTACAGTCGGCTCTTTGCTAACAGTAACGAATGCTTCAAGTGCAGATGCCATCGAGGGAGTATCTTTGTCGGCCTCAATGGGCTCCTCGTCATTAAGCTCATTGTCCGAGACCACGACTGTCTCATATAGAGTAGGCTCAACATCATCGTACTTCTGAGAAAAGTCAAGGTCTGCCACTGCATTTTGAGAAGACGACATACCAGAGTCAATGTCCGCAGCGTCCTCTTGACGCATTAACAATGACCGGGCTCCCCCCTTCAGTTGTCTTATGAGGGTGGTCGAGGGACTTTGGTCAGGTGGTAAGCCTTTGGATCTGCCTAAGACGATCTCTCCCTCTCCCAGCCCAAAAAAAATATCCCAATCAAAAGGCACGGGATTGAGCGAAGCACGAGTGGGTGAAGTGTGGCAGCGTGTTTTCTGGACAGGAGGTCTCTACTGAGACTATGATTGCACGTATTGCAAAGTATTTCGGGCGTATTGCCAATTTGAATGGCAAAATCAACGCCCTTTGCGCCATCCACTCGGAGCCAGAGGTGCTGAAACAGCTGCGGCTAGTGCAGGAACGGCAGCCTGGGGTTGAGCCGTTCGTATTCGTGGCCAAAGATAACTTCTGCACCACTGACTTGCCTACTGGATGTGCCTCAAAAATCCTTGAAGGGTATATGAGCCCCTATGAGTCGACAGCAGTGGAACTGCTCAGAAAAGCCGGCGGAGTGATGATTGCCAAGTCTAACATGGACGAATTCGCAATGGGCACTGACAATAGCTACTCGCACTACGGACAGGCTCTTAATCCTAACTTTGAAGATCCCACAAGCCCTGGTGGCTCGTCTGGAGGAAGTGCAGCCGCTGTGGCATCCGGGTTCTGCGATGTCGCTCTGGGGTCGGACACAGGTGGCTCAGTGCGACTTCCAGCCGCATACTGCTCGGTAGTGGGCTACAAACCAACCTATGGCCGTATCAGCCGATACGGTGTCGTTTCTTATGCTCAGAGTCTTGATACCGTCGGCATTTTGTCTCGCTCAGTTTCTACCGCTCGTGAAGCTTTCAACATTCTTGATAAATATGACCCAAAGGACCCCACAAGTGCCACAGATTCTGTGCGTGAGCGATTCACCAATCCTAGTGCAACTAATGAAGTCAAGAATGGCAGTCGCAAGCTGAAGATTGGCGTCATCGAAGAAACTATCATTCAGATGGACGATAATGTTCGCAAGGCATGGACAGAGACATTGGAGAAGCTCGTGGATGCTGGACATACCGTGCATATTGTGAAAGTCCCTGCACTCAAGTACGCCCTCCCCACATACTTCGCTATCTCACCAGCCGAAGCGTCCTCCAATCTCGCTCGCTACGATGGTGTGCGTTATGGTTACCGTGCTGAGACTGACAAGACCGGGATGGATGGTGTCCTCTATGGCCCGACCCGTACCAATGGTTTTGGAGCTGAGGTCCAGCGCCGATTATTGCTAGGTACTTTCAACATGACAGCTGAGGCTTATGACGAGCATTTCCTTAAGGCCCAGAGAGTCCGACGGGTAATTTGCCAGCAGATAAATGCGGTCTTCCATCGTCATCACCCCCTGTTCCCACCAGCTTCAGCAGATTGTCTTGGTGAAGTCGACGTCGTGGTCCACCCGACGTCTCCAAATCCCCCACCAAAGCTTGGGCATACAACTGATGGAGATCCAGTTGAGCACTATCTTGACGATGTGTTCACAGTTCCAGCAAATCTTGCAGGTATTCCGGCCATCTCCGTTCCAGTGGCCCCTGCTATCGGTATGCAGGTGTGGGCTCAGTACGGCGACGACGCCCTCGCACTTGATCTAGCGGAGGTCATTGCAAAAGATTTTGAGCCAAAGGTTCAACTTTAAAATATTAACGACATGTACATACGGATTCGTTTAAAAGTCACTTGATGTAATTGTTGAGATCGCGTATCATTTCGTTGCGATTCCAATCACCGCGGTGTTCCCATGCAATGGCAGTGAGTCCAGCATTAAGAAGCTCAAGATCTTCAAGGGACTTGCCCATTGCTGCTTCCACGAGGTTATCAGCAAATTGATCCAAGTTTGTAGAGTCCAGCTCGAAAGGAGGGTGCTCTTCCTCGACTTCCTCTTCGTTTTCCTCGGCCTCGGAAGCATCAGGCATAGGCACTTCATCAGTGGGCTCTGGGCCATTAGTTTGTTCACTGTGAGAAGCCTCACCGTTTAATTTCTCTGCGCGGCCATCACCCGACTCCTCAACTATTTTCGGAACTTGCTGATCCAAGACTGTGGGCCCGGGGTGTGTTGCTGTCGCTTGCTCAGTGTGAATCTCCGTGGATTCCACTTTAGGTGACGGTGCAGGCGTTCCCACGCTCTGGTGCGGTTGAATAGGCTCTGAAACGGCTTCAGACTTCTCCACAATCGTCGCAGAGCCGTTAATGCTGCCCTCAGCGGGGGTCGGTGTGCCCGGTTGGTCGTTGTTATCGTCGCCTGGTGCGTCCAGCGCAGCGGCGTCATCCAATATGGCAGCTTCTGCCTGTGCGGTCTCAGTCGTATCAAGTTCGTGAAGGAATCGTTTGGCTTCACGCAGTCGCAAGTCGCGGCAAGCCTGCAAGAATGCCTGATCAGTTATATCGTCAATAGCTACCTGCGCGTTAGCCAGCATCTCTGACGCCTTATGCATACGGTCACGATCGCCAGATGCTACAGAGTCAGCATGTATCATCTCGATATCGTCCAGTAATTGCCGAGGCTCGCAGTAATAACCGTTCCACAGGCGGTCTTCCACTATGTCAAGGTCCATGTTGTGGAACTTGCGCCCAGTAGATACCTCGAGGATCATGTCGTCAGGCGATCGCACGTACTCCGGTGGGGGTGCCCCTATTGGGAGCGGCTCAAACAAGTGAAGGAGGACAATGTCTTCAACAATTGGCTTTCTGAAGCGGCGGTAGCGAGTTTTGAATGCATCCATCAGCGGCCCAAGCTTCACCTTGAGCTGGCTACGCGTGCGAATATCCTTGAGGCGTTGCTCCTCCGCGCTCACACCTTTAGCCTCAGATTCTGCACCTCCAGCGGAAGAAGTTTCATTCTCAGGCGCCACAGGTAGCCGCTTGACGTGCTGAGGCGGCACCTCAGTGATATCACGGCATTCAAAAGGTGTGCGTCGGCAAAAGTCCAAAAGGGAAGCAAAAAAGTGGTTCTTAAGAATCTCGGGGGTTGTGTGGGTCGTGAGCTTTTCGGGTTCTCCACCACCGACAAAGAAATCATTAGTAGCCGGCGAGAGCTCACCAACATTTTCAACATCGGCGACACCAATCACCATGAGAGGTTCAGAGGGTAACAAGCCGTGGAGCAGGCCCCAAAGGGTGCCGGCGAGAGGCGTATCGTCCCAAGCCTCAAGCTGCGGAATCACAAAGCACGCTGGTGCTCGCTTGCGGGCCTCAGCGACAAGTTGTACCAATACAGCTTGGGGTGTCGAGCTCGCATCTCCATATAACGAAAGTAGATCAATAACTTGGGTGAAGACACCCTCGAGTTTGTTGATGATGGCGTTGACAACATACTCGTGGCCATGGCCGCGATCGCCAATGATCAGGAGCCGGGGACGGTGCACACGCGCAGACTTGAACGAGTTCACGCGACGGTAGTGCTCGTACGAGAGCTGACCATGCGGTTTCTGTGCAGGTGACTTTGTCATTGGTGCTAGCACTTCAAGACGTTCTTCGATTAATTTGAATGCTGGTTCCAGCAAGGGAGCAATACGACTGGGGAGGGAAGCACCAGAGTTTGCTCCTGCGCGCTGCGTGGAAGGTTGTATGTGCTCAAGTGATAGTGCAAAGTCTTCCGGCTTGACGATGATTGAGTCAGGGTCCACTATTAAACGCTGGCTGCTCGAATAGATCTGGGGATATTGTCTCTGAATCGCAGCCAGTGCAGCTTCAGTGCACAATGCCCGCAAGTCGGCACCACCGTATCCCTTTGAGAGTGAAGCGATTTCGTCAAGGAATTTAGCCTCCGGTCTTGGGTTCCATTTGCGAGTGTGAATCTCAAGAATCTTTCGTCTAGCGGCCAAATTCGGCAGTGGGAAGTAAAACTCGCGATCAAAGCGACCTGGGCGACGGAGCGCAGGGTCCACGCTATCTGGTCGGTTGGTAGCACCAATAACGACCACCTGGCCACGGTTATCCATGCCGTCCATGAGCGCTAGCAACGTCGAGACGATTGATGAGTGGATCTGCTCTTGCTTTGACGAACGCACTGGAGCCAAGCCATCGATCTCGTCAAAGAAAATAATGCTTGGCTGTTGCGTCTTGGCCTCATCAAATAAAGCCTTGAGCTGTCGTTCAGCCTCTCCTACCCACTTGGATAACAGGTCGGCACCTTTGCGCATGAAAAAAGTGACTTTCTTTTCTTTATGGCTCGCCGCTAGCGCCCGCGCCATGAGCGTCTTACCAGTGCCGGGAGGTCCGTGGAACAAGACACCCCTTGGCGGTGTGATGCCGAACTTTTCGTAGACCTCCGGATACATGAGAGGGAGCGACACCATTTCTTTCAGCTTATCGATATAATCATCAAGACCACCGACTTGCGAGAAGTCGACATCTCCAGCACCAACGGGGTCAACATCAGCCACTAAGCTATTTCCAGTGCCTCCACCCACGGGCCCTGAACCCACTGGCCCTCCAGAAGCGATAAGAGCCTCTAGGTCTGCACGCTGAGGGTTGAAAATTGAAACAACGTCAGCACCACCGAAGGGACCCTTCACGTTGAACAGTCTTCGGACTTCTTTCTTTTTAGATGCAGCCGCAAATGCTGCCTGAGCCTGAGCGTCTGCAGCAGCGGCTTGGTTAACTCGCATAGCGAGTGGCACGACGCCATAATCGACAGGATCACGATGCCGCAATGAGCGTACTCGCGGGCTGGGGGTCTGATCTTCTCGGAGCTCTGCCAGCTCGTCAGCCATGTCCATGGCGCCATCGCCATCGCTTGAGTCGGATTGCACAGTAGCCCTGTAAGCGTGCCTGCGTTTGACTCTAAGTGCATGACGATCATTTCGGCTGACTTTTTTGCGTTTTGGTCGATTTCTTGATCTTCGCACGGGGTTATCATCTGAGTCCACAACGAATCCGTCGTCTTCGCTTTTGACGCGTTCATGTTCAGCCTCACTGTCGAAGTCACTATCGGGTGATTCACTTGAGTCGTCATCATCATCTGAAACGTTGAATTCTGGGTCTTGATCTTCCTCGTCGTCATCTGCGGCGGGTGCAGCCTTAGCAGGGGGCGTCTTACCCTTATTTGGCGTCTCTGAATCAGATCCTTCTGCTGCGGTGTTTCTCAAACGTTTTCGGCCATTCCGTAACCGCAAAGTAACAGGGTAGCTCTCAGTCTCATTATCAGAGCTTCCACCAAGCTCTTGTGGACTCCCTTTGGAACGCGGGCTATGCTTGGAGTCAGACTCGTCAAAGTCGTGTCCCGCACCTGAGCTCTCGTAGTCGTCCTCTTCACTGTCGCTACCAATGGCCGCGAGTCTTCTTTTAGCCATAATTCAGGCTAGGCAGATGCACAACAGAGTAAAATCGCGTTATGCTGGGACTCGGGACCCCAAAGGACTGACCTGGCTTGGGTGGTGCTTGTCCTGACCGTGTCTCAGTGCCTGAGAGATTGAATCTACCAGAACTGGGTGTTTCAGGCCCAGGCTTACGCAGCCCTGCGAAGGCTGGCTATAACCGTAGTTAGATGGCAGCACTCTGAAAGAGCGTTGTATGGGAGAGATAAATATTTATATAACGCGTAAATATTATTATACAGGGATTGACGCATTTTTCACGCACGGTTCAGGAGCTGTGTGGTGGTTAACCTGACTTGTAGGCAATAAAGTTGTGTAGATTTTCTAGAGCTTCAGCCTGGCGAGCATCGCCTTGGTCGAAGACCTTGTCTAGACGGGTCACAAGCGAATTGAGCACTTGCTGCAAGTTGTTGGCGTCATAAAGAGCGGCGGCGTTCGGGTCATCACTACCAAACAGTTCGAACAAAGCATCGAGGCCGGCCATGACGACATTACTTTCAGAACTCGCCAATAAACCAACAATGAACCTTCCAGCCGGTTCCAAAAGTTGTGGTGCAAGGCCAAGGTAGCCAATGGCAGTCGCGAGTGCACAGAGATAGGCAACGCTCACATCCAGTCCTTCGAGGGCACGTTGTAGTGGTGGGTCAATTGCCTTCTGAAGCGTTTCATGTGTTGGAAGCTGGACCGCAAGGGCACCAATTAGACCGATTGAGGGCTCTGCCTCTTCTCCAGACTCTGCCGCTGCGAGCGTAAAAGCGACCGGCTTCACTAGGTTCTGGGCTTGTTGTTCCCATGACTGCTCAATAGAATTCAGTGCCCATGCAATATTGTTCAACGACGTGATCGCGCTTGTGCGAAGATGGGGAACCTCCAGCACCTTACCGAGCACGGCAAGAGTATCGATAAGCACTTGCGATTCTCCCTCCTCAACCTCACGGGGAGCCAGCTCACCTAAGAGGTCCAGATTGACTTGAGCAGCATCGGTCGTCATTGTCTCGAGGTCAGGAGATTGTGTAGCGTCCTGATTCTCGACCATCAGCACCAAAGATTTAAGTAGATCTGACATGGCCTGCTTGTCGTTAACGCCCCGATTAAGCTTGATTCCAGTAGCATATGTATCGGCGGCAGGGCTTCGGGCAGCGCTGGGGAGTACCACTGCAGGTACTTTGACAGTATGCGACAAGTAATAGATAAATTCGAGAGCAGCAACCACGCTCACGGTACTGAGACCATGTTTGACCACGGCGTATGCCAGCTCTATGAGTGGCTTTGCACCCTCAACAGCAGTATCCACCTCCGATTCGCCGCTGAGTAGCAGCGCAGTGCCAAGGCCACACAAGTTCTCGCACTCTAGAGTCAGAATCGATCTATCAATCTTGTTCAGCTCATCCACAGTGGCAATTGATTTAGTGGCTCTATCAGCTACTGCCTCAACAGGGATGAGGACTTGTCGCTCCTTCAGAAGCACCAGAGCCAGCTCTGGTTCGGCTGAAATAAGGTTCCGTAGCACCCCGAACCCCTCGGCAACCAGCTCAAGCGAATTATCAGATAGCGTATTGCTGAAAATGACATCCACAAGTCCATTCTGTAGAAGCAAAGTACGCAATCTTGTATCATCAAGAAGGCTGGCGCATGCACTGAGAGCCACGGCGCGATCGGAAAGTTTTGTGCTCTTCAGGCCTTGTAACACGGGAGACACCTTCTCAGAGACATCACGCTGGTCCCTACCATCTGGCCTTCTGAGCGGATCACCTTTCGAACGCTGTCTTTTGTACTTATGCTTTCCCATGGCCAGCTAATTTTTTCTTTTTAGAGTGGTGTTTATGAGCTGAAATATTTATTTCACTGCCTGAAAGCTCCCAGCCAAAAAAAATGTAAGAGAGCATGGTGGTTGAAAATTAGGTCATTTCCTAATCCTGGCTTAACGACCAAATCCCGTCAATATGCTCCGACAAATTACCAGACTGAGGGGGTTTGTCCGCCTGTATTCCGATGCTGCTGCTCCTAAAGTGGTGTCGAGTGTTCCTGCTGGAACCAGGCTCAAGGGCTGCAATGTCCGCAAGGCTGGCGAGGACCCAGTGGCTCTAGCAGACAATGAATATCCTGCTTGGCTGTGGGAAGTGCTTGACCCCGAAGCTCAACAACGCAAACTTGAGGCAGACCCAGTTGCCAAGGCAAGAAAAGAGCGCCGGGCAGCGAACAAGAAGCACATCAAGGAGAACAACTTCCTCAAGAAGATGGGGAACTGAACTACACAACACTCCTACCTAATTTATTATTTGTTTGATTGCGTCGGGGTGTCGGCAGGAACCTTGGGCGGCGGGATATTTGCGTAACGTGGATCGCCCACAAGGTCACCCACGCTCTCTCGAGCCAGCTCGGCCTCGGCCTTATACTTGGGGTTAAGCGCTCCGTCCTTGTCGAGTTGCTCCCTGCATAGATGTTAGCTTTTGTACATATATTCACATAGGTTTTGCACTTACAATACCATGGGTTGGAAGATATAGACACCCGTAGCTATGCCAATCAGGCCAGCAATCAATGGCGTTACTTTGTCTCTCATGGGCTCTCTCTCTGGCTGGGTTAGGTTGGTGAGAGTTCAAAAGACGATTTCACCTTCAAGCCCAGTGGTACAGCTATAAAATGGTCTGACAAATTTTCTACGAGCTCTTCTTCTTCTTCATAGCCTGTGATGAAAACCGATAGGGACAACTGATTCTTTTTTGAAGATAAACAATCTGGAATCTAGATAGTAAACATTCTGAGGCTCAAACTTCTTTTATAACCTAAATTCTAACCCCGCCGTGGCTTCATGTAGTTATCTCTGAAGTTGTCGTTCACTTGGACCGCGGACTCTGGTCCCTCTTCTTCACCAGCAGCTCGTCGTCTATAAACTAGGAGCCATCGTTCCCATTTTCCGAACCGTTGAACGCATGATTCAATGTGCTCGAGGTGTCTGTGAAGGGGAGGTGCCTCCAAGGGCTGCTCGTAGTCGACCGGCAGCCAGTATGCAAGCCGACCATTTTCCACCAAGCGCTCAGCTGCAAAATCCAGTAAATCTCTCAACAGCTGGCTCATGGGGTATGGTTTTTTAGTTGCGCAATAATCGCGTCTACGGTGGGCCAGCTCGCCGTCAATCACGATGTTTTCTTTGCCCTTGAACTTCTCTGGTTTAGCAGCTCCGCAAACGACAATTCTCTCGCGGACACCGTACGGAGGGTCGCACAATATAGAGTCGAACATTATATCCTTGCGTAGAGCATTGTGGGTGAAATCCATCTCAACGCACAGAGCCAGCTGGGTGGAGGTGCCATACTGCTTAAAGTTATCCTTGTAGCCAGTCAGGGCGCGGAAGTCGATGTCGGAAGCAAAGCAAACGCCCCCGAAATGGGCGGCCGCTAATGGGAAGCTACCAGTGCCTGCGAATGGGTCATAGACAAACTTTCCTGGACGAACATGGGCCATGTTGGCTGTGATTAGAGACAATTCGGCATCAAATGATGTTGTGCCCACATGGCGACGTTTTTTAAGGTCATACTTGTCCATAGCTGCACGGTCACTGACGGCAATAAGCCTGGTGAACCAGATATACTCAAGTGTGCTCACAGACATATCGAGGCTGTAACGCTCAAGGAAGCACAGAGTGACCTCGGGATTCTTGAGACGCACTTTTCCGTTCAAGTATTGCTCCATTGTGTCGTAAAGATCGTAGATGATCTGTCGCTTCTCGGGCTCCTCGCGAGTGCCTTGGAACGTTTGAAACTCAACCTTGAAAGTCCTGTCCTTGATCTCTGGGAACTCAATTCGTTTGTTTTGCTCGAAAACCTTCTCCAAAGTGTCGGCCTCGGAAAACACACGGTAGATACTCTTGGCCAAGATACTTTTAGACACAAGTGCTCGTGCCTGCTCATCACTTGCGAGCTCAACCTCTAGGAACGACGACTGTGGGTCATGTCCAGAGAGATCCACATTGATGCCTTCGAGGTCGGCCAATGCACGCAGCTCGGCCACTCTGAACTCAATATGAGCCTGGGCAAGAAGAATAACGTACTTCATTGACGCAGGTCTCGATAGCGATTATGCTGAAAATTTCTGGCACCTTTCGACTAAGAGAAAAATCAGCTGACCACCCGCTGACCACGCCCATACCAGAGCTGGCACGAAGACAAAAAAACTACGGTCGAAACAGAAATAAACTAGTTAAGAATACGACAATAATGCGCTCATGAGGCAGCTGGAACCCTGCATTGATTCGTTTAAGCCTGCGAAGTCTGCTCAGACTTCTGCGAAAGCTTGGTAGCGGCGACCTGCTTAGGAGCAGACTTGGAGTAGAACACGGGAGTGACGGCGCCAGAGAAGTTGGCGGCGTTGAAAGCGTCAGCGTTCCAGAAGTCAGTCATTGTTTGAGAAGAGGGAGGAGTTGGAGGTAGAGAAGATTGTGATCAAGTGGTTGATGATGTTGTTGTTCGAGGACAAACAGCTGCTTTTATAGACAAACCTCCTGGCATCAAGACTACTCAATTGCACGTCATCCAATAACTAAATGCAATGAAGATCAATATCGTGGGGGTCTGCACGCACGACAAGGGTGCCGGTATCCTCCGTTAGGGGCTCGACCTGCCCACGGCTCTTGTACGACTGGCTCACTGGCTCAGGTATGATATGGCTGTTGGCCGAAAAACCTCGCTAAGTTAGAAGGGCTCTCGGGTATACTTTGTAGATTCATGGAATTTCGATACAGTCTTCTTTCAAATTAGCTGTCATAGCAACAAATGGATCCTGCAATTGGCCCGTTGATCCCTTACCGGAACCATATTGATTGTGGTTAGGGCACCAACAGTTATGTGGTGCAAATATCTGTAAACTAGCCTACCCCCAAGTAAATTCGAGCGGAATTTGTAGTGGTATGCTCATTTCTAAATTATCTGAATAATCCGTTCATTTTCATAGAATTTGAAAAGCTCTAAGCCTTTCGCCGAGCACAAATTTGGGTCGTATCACCCTGGCGTCCTGGGGTCAGCTTAGATGTCGCGATTGATGCATGTACGCGGCCTCGCATGGGCATGAATGAGCCAATTAATGGTGTCTATCCAGTCTATAACCTATTCCTAAATAATATTCCCGCAACACAAGCAGCGGCTTCTAGCTATTCTTGGTATCGACGAGCACAATGAGCTACAGTAGTTATCTGTAGCGAATAACAAAGTAATAAACAATAACGTTATCTCGGATTATTGTTTACTGATGTTCATGCACGAAATTTGAGCATGAATTCTGGGCAAACCTGACAAAATGAAAGCAAAATTGGGTACATGTATCTATAGTTTCTAGGCTGATGAATTGACTTAATTCCGCTGGACCTTGTTATCAAAGGCAGCAGGCGCACCCGATTCTAATGCCGGAGACTTGGGGGTGATTTCTGCGTAGGGCGGCGGTGCGAGACTCGCAGTTTCATCGCTAGAGCCAGCCTGTGCGGAGGCACTTGGTGTTGGGGTATTCGGTGCTGGCACCTGTGTTGGTGCTGCCGAGCTTGCAGCAGCAGACTTCTTGGATGGCCCAGCGCTTTGTGAAGGAGCAGAGGGTGCTGGTGCCCGCGGTGTGCTCGCGCCCGCACATGGCCGCGATTCTGGATGGCAATGCACATGCGCCTCCTCGTCAGCAGGAACTACATAGCCCTGCCGTGATGGCTCATATCGGTTTTGAAGAACAATGAAGATGGCGTGAAGCGTGGCACCAAGATTGAACGTGATCAAGCACAGAAGAACATTGATTAGGAATTGAATCGAGAAGAAGCCACATTCTATCCACACGGTAATCCATGGGAACACGAATGCGAGAACAATGAGCCAAAACTCGCGGGCCATTGCAGGCTGCCGAGGCCTCTGACCCTGGTGGAGTTGGCGATTGGATGACTGCACTGATGCGGCGGTCATTCTAGATGCAGATGGAGGCAATTAAACTCGGGTCCTGTCAAGGTCTCAAAAGGCAATTGGGATGCGAAGTAAAGTTCGTAGCTGATGGTTTTCTAACGATCGCGGGGCAGTGATGATGAGTGGCGCACTGGTATTAAATAACCAGGTTATGCGGCGCCCAAAAAATTTAAAAAAAAAAAAATATTGGAGGCCGATAAGGCGTGTCAGCTAAACGTGTAACCGTGCATGATCACTTCTTCTTCGATCGAAGCTTGGCCCGAAATCTTGATGGGTGTATGCATCACGTGACCTGGAAATTATGCGGTTGATGATGCGTTTGAAATTCTGATACGACTCTGCCTTTTGTGTGTAGATTTCATATGCTCCGCGTGTCAGTGTTCACGGATGGCGGCCTTGTGCTGTGGAGCCGAGAATCGTCACAGATTCCAGAAGAAGAAATTAATGCTGCAGTTGTGAAAAGCCTTATTGACGAGTCGCAGCCCTCGCTCAAGGCTGAGAACAAGCAGTTTACGGCACGCGTCCACCACTTGAGCGCGCTGGGCGTGAGCACAGTGGTAGTGTGGCCGGCTCTTTTGCATGTTCGTGAGGCCGATACGATTGCCAGCGATGTCGCCAAGATTTTCGAGTCTATCAATGGCGAAATTGTGCTTGAAAACAGAAGACGCGAGGTACCTGTCGACACAGACCTCGATATTAACAAATTTGCTGCGCTGGCAGAAGTGCGCCTCGAGCAGGTGGCCCACGAGCTTGTGCACGACCAACCAACACCAAAACAAAAGTCAGTTGAGGCGCCACTAGAGCCCCAACCAGTCGCAGAGTCAGTGTCGATCGATACCCCAGCAGCAGTGACAATCGATGGTCCTGCTGCGGTTAAAAAGGCTTTGAAGAAACGTGGAGGTAAAAAGAAGAGCGCTGCCGCCGCTGCCGCTGCCGCTGCTGCTGCTGCTAGTGCTGCTGCTGCCGATCTTGGGGATGCCGATGCTACCAAGCGAAAGCCTAAGAAGAAAATGCGTAATTGGGATGGTTACAGCGATGACGACGACGACGCTGCAGGTACTCAGCTTGACTACTCTACCGAGGATGGTACAGGCGAAGCGGCTGTGCCCGCCTTGTCCAAATTGTCGCTTGACGACTACGGATCGCGTTCTAATAAGGGATTCTTGGTGAAGGAGCTGGACTCCATTCTATCAGAAACTAATACCCCGGCGGCTGCGCCAAAAGAATCGTTTGGATTCCTCAAGGGCCTTACGGGCGGTAAGAAACTCACAGACGCTGATCTCGACAAGGCCCTCAATGCAATGGAGGACCACCTTGTGCGCAAGAATGTTGCCAAGGAAGTCGCTGTTGACATTTGTGCCGAAGTTCGCAAGGACCTTGTAGGCACATCTACGCAATCGTGGACATCAGTCAAGTCAACTGTTAAGTCTAGTGTCACGCGCCAGCTCCGCAAGATTCTTACTCCAAGCACATCGACGGATCTGCTAATTGACATCAAGAAGGCAAGCCAAAAGTCGTCAAGACCATATGTGATAAGTGTTGTGGGTGTTAATGGAGTAGGCAAATCGACGAACTTGGGCAAGCTTGCGTTTTGGTTGCTCCAAAACGATTTCCGGGTACTGATTGCTGCGTGTGACACTTTCCGTAGTGGTGCAGTTGAGCAGCTCAAAGTGCATGTTGACCGTTTGCGGCAATTGACCGAGCGCGAGGGCCACGGCCATGTTGATTTGTTTGATCAAGGCTACGGAAAGGACGCCGCAGTGATTGCCAAGAAGGCCGTGGAGCATGGCCAGAAGCATCACTTTGATATTGTGCTCATTGACACTGCTGGACGCCGGCACAATGACGACCGTCTCATGTCCTCTCTAGAGAAATTCGGCAACTTGGCCCAGCCCGACAAGATTGTCATGGTGGGCGAGGCTCTTGTTGGCACCGATAGCGTGGAGCAGGCACGCAACTTTGACGCTGCATTTGGTCCGCAACGGGGCCTGGACTTTTTCTTGGTTAGCAAATGCGACACTGTCGGTGATATGCTAGGTACACTGGTGAACATTACATTTACGACTGGCGTGCCGGTGCTGTTTGTTGGCGTGGGCCAGCAGTACACTGATTTACGAACCCTGTCTGTTGAGTGGGCAGTTAATCTTCTTTTGGAGTAAAATTTAGTTAACTTAACGAGAAAAAATATGAACATAGCAAAGATGTGTTAAGAACAGAGTATGGATATAGACATGAGGAGGGGGGAAAAAAGGGAATCATAGCCACCGCCAGGGGGGCATAGTTTTAAAAAAGAGGGAAGGGAATGGGGGGTATGCAAAGAAGGGGGATATTTAAGGGAACACGTTCTGGGCAAAGCGACCAAGGAAGTTGCCAGGAGGATCGTACTCGCAAACTAGGAAGGTGCCGCCGCTGCACTGGGCAGTAGCGCAGCCAACACGGTTGGTGCCCTTCCAGACCATCTGGGTGAAGTGACCAGTGGACTCGGAGAAGCCAGGGTTGGAGTAGGAGTAATCCTTGTACTCATCGTACCAGGCATCCATGGCAGCATCGTTAGAGCTGTAGCCAATGGCAATGTTCTCGCCGTGGGGGCCGCCAGAGTGCTTGAACACGCAGTTGTCACCGCTCAGGTAGTTAGCAGCGTAGCTGGCAAGGTCATCACCCCAAGTAAGGCTACCGACCTGGTGCTGGGCACGAACGTTGTTGTGGTAGTCAACAATGTCCTGAGCAAAGGCGGAAAGACCCGAAGACTCCTGGCTCGTGGTAGGAGCAGGAGAAATAGAGGTAGTAGTAGAGGTAGGAGCCTCGGTGGTGCTGGGAGCAGGGGCCTCCTCGGTGGTCGACGAGCTGGAAGTGATAGGAGCCTCCTCAGTAGTCGACGAGCTCGAGGTAGTAGGCACGGGGGCCGGGGCCGGAGCCTCGCTGGTGCTCGACTCAGTAGTGCTAGGAGCGGGAGCAGGAGCCACAGTCACACTAGTAACCACTGGAGCCACGGAGAGCACAGGAGCAGCCGAAGCTTGGGCGGGAGAAACGGTCACAGTAGTGCCCTGGTACTGGTAGTTGTTGTTGGCAGCCGGGGCGGAAGATGCCGCGGGAGCACTGGCAACAGTCTCAACAACAGTAACCTGGGGAGCGACACCATCGGCCTGAATAGCGGTTTCGAGCTGGCCGTTAGCATCCACGGTAACGTAGAAAGTGTCGTACTCGGTCTTGTAGACCACCGCACCCAAGGCGAGGGAGGAGAAGAGAAGAGAAGCAAGAATCTGCATCAATGAACGGCTACGAGAAAAAGGAATGAATGGAACGCGGTAGGTTAATGATGGTCAATGACGGCTAATATCAAGTCAAAACTTCTCTGCTACAGTGTACCTTTATCTTTTTTGACAAACGTTTGAAAAGAATGAAAGAAAGTGGTGCTGAGGGGATCCAGATAGGGGTCGTGACAAAAAAGATCAAAAGTCTCGGAGCGGGGATCTCGTGCTTGATATAACCTGACTCCCACCCACTCATCCACTACCATTTATGGCTTGATCCAACCCTCTCCCTTACCCGGCCAGCCACTTCTATAAGCGGCTACAGCCTCCTTCTACTTAATTCGAGCACATCCTCCCCCAGCTATGCGTGTGCGTAGAGGGGGCGGGTAACCGTGGAAACCCTAGCCCCTGCAGCCAATTGGGACATTTTCTACGCGTCGAGGGCTCGTCTCCACACGGCTGGCACGCGATTAGACACCCGGGCGGGTCCTAATGTGGGTCCTTTAGAGCACGCGCGTTCCCGTCCCTTATGTCACGCGTTGTAGCCAGGAGAGGAGAGAGCGCATCCAGAATAAGCACGGACCCAGCCACGTGGGTGACAGGTTTGGCCGCGTTTTTCTTTTGTTTTCTTTTGTTTTCTGTTGTTGTTTTCGCGAATTTCCGTTGAAGTCAAACAAGGCCCCCGCCGCCAGGCACCGATGGTTATTGCTGTTGGATCCATGACGTCGTCTATTGAACGCGGATCCTCTGTGCGCATCATTGGATTAGCCTTCGCGACTCATGCCGAGTAAGCGTTAGGACATGCGTATGTCAGACGAGCGAGAGGAATTTGGTCGGGGGTGTGTTTCTGTTGATTCGCGACGGATCTGAAACAGTTTTTTTGGTCTTACATTTCTACAGAACCCAATGTTTCACTGCTTCGCGTGCGGGTGCGACGAGACCCTGGGGGGTGTGTTTAGTTGTTTACCATGGTTTGTCTGAAAACTGACTTGCGCAGACCCATCCCACGCGCCGGGCTGCGTCATTGGTATGAGCGAATGTCACAATGTAAATAATAAACAGTAAACACGTCCTTAAAAATAAATAGCAACGAGCCGCAAAGTGGTGGCAGAGTGGAGCAACACCAAATTTTTTATTTAGTTGCGTTCTTGCCAACAGTTTTGTATTGGTAGTTGTTGCAATTGGTCTCGATTTCTTTAGTGCTTTGTTATTGGTGGAAAAAAGACAAAAATCATCCACCGGCTCCTAGCAAGGTGGCTGATTCCAGGTTAAAAATAAGGTCTCACAATTGGATCGAAAATAGGTGGGATCAAGTCGATCAAGGAGTTGGGAAGAATTTTGAAAATGGAAAATCGGCTGAGTTGTTGTTGTTGATTAAAAGACCTGGCTAAAAATACAAGTGGCTAAGTAGACTTCATCGTTTACCAGGTGCTATGGTCAATCATGACGTTGCGAACAAGTAACTATTCTAATTTTGAGGGTGCTAAAAAGCTAATTTTGGTTAGATAGCACTTTCTTGATTGTTAACAATTATGGACTTTGGGCCAGAATATACTTGTGTGCTATGTTGGTAACAACGATGGTCGTTAAAACATGTTAGTCTTTATCTGCTGGAGCTTCGTTCATGCGAAGTTGTCCACAATGCTGGTCGCTAAACAAATTGGTTTATATGATGAAGATGCTAACATCCTAGGTTAATGGTGGTCGCCAACCAAATTATTCTATATGGTGAAGATGCTAACATCCTAGGTTGATGATGGTCGCTAACCAAATTATTCTATATGATGAAGGTGCTAACGTCCTAGGTTGATGATGGTCAACCAAATTAATCTACGATGAAGAAGCCAGCACCAAGGCTAATGATGGTGGCTAACCGTATGAAGTGGTTAAACACTGCATCGTTCGCGTTAGCTCAAAAAAAAAAAATGTGCAGTATTGCTCAAAAACCAACAATCACTCATGAGTGGTGATGATGCCACTTGACTACATCCAACTACTGCTGCTACCTGAACAAATCTGGGCAAGCCGTGTCGATAACTACAAAACACAAAAAAGATTGGTATGAATATAAACGCAAAATAAATTAACAGCAGCTACTAGAAGAGTCCTGCACAGGGCGGCCAAGGTTGACCTTATTCTTGGAGCCGTCACCCGACGCGCCTCCAGACGGCATACGGTCCTTGATCTGGCGAGCCATGGTTAAGAACGCCTGCTCAACGTTCGTGGAGTCCTTGGCACTAGTCTCAATGAACTGGATGCCCATAGAGTCAGCAAACTCCTTGGCCACGTTGTACTCCACCACGCGCTTGCTGGTAAGATCGCTCTTGTTGCCCACAAGCAGCTTGGTCACACCTTCAGTGGCGTAACGGTCAATCTCCTGGAACCACTGCTTCACGTTGTTGAACGAGTCCTGATCAGTCACGTCGTACACGACAATAATACCATGCGAGCCACGGTAGTAAGAGCTGGTGATAGTACGGAACCGCTCTTGGCCAGCTGTATCCCAGATCTGGAGCTTGATCGTCTTGCCGTCGATCTCAACCGTACGAATCTTGAAGTCAACGCCAATCGTGGATATGTACGACTCCGTGTAGGAGTTGTCTGCAAACCGCAGCAGCAAGCACGACTTACCGACACCGGAGTCGCCAATCAGCAGGAGCTTGAACAAATAATCGTACTCCGAATTCATCTGGTCACAGTTTTTTTCGTAAATTCAAAGGTGGCGCGGTCGAGTCTCAAATAGAACCTGATATCCACTTGGTGTCGGCGCGGTGTATATGTGTTGGCCACAGGTGAAGAAGGGAGGATGCTGACGATGACGCTGGCTGTGTGGCACTTGGACCTTTGGAAAGGGGCGGGGGATTTTAATATGGTGTGTAAGTTTGGGTAGGCTCCTCCTCCGCCTGCCTGCTTGATTTCGGCTCGACTGCTTTCGTAAGAACGGGTTTGGCGGCATTAGGCGTTTCACCTTTTAAAGGGCAGAATAACCGCTTAACTTTTGGGAGGGATCACGTGGATCATGCGCAGTTCACGTTCCTGAAATGGTGTCACCAAAATGATAGCAGCTGAAAAGTTTGGAAGCTCACCAACTTCGCAGTTGGCGAAGTTGCGACAAAGAAAAGAGAAAAAAGAATATGAAAACAAATTAGTGATTGTGTATATGTTAGGATACTATGTAGAATGTGGATGATACATTTAGTCGACCTCCTCAACGGTAGGGCCGTCATCGCCACCAGGAGCAGCGCCGCCAGGAGCGCCACCAGGGAAGCCACCGGGCATGCCGCCAGCGGCACCACCCTCAGCACCGTGGAACTTCATGAGGATGGGGTTGGCAACGGCCTCAAGCTCCTTCTGCTTGTCGCCGTACTCCTCAGTAGTGCCTGCCTGAGTGTTATCGAGCCACTCAATGGTCTCGTTGATGGCGGTCTCGAGCTTGGTGCGCTCGGCCTCGTCAACCTTCTCCTTGAACTTCTCCTCGGAGAGGGTGGTCTTAAGGCTGTAGGCGTAGGACTCAAGGCCGTTCTTGGCCTGAATACGGCCAGCCTCCTTGTCATCCTCCTCCTTGTACTTCTCGGCCTCAGACACCATGCGCTCAATGTCCTCCTTAGAAAGGCGGCCCTTGTCGTTGGTGATGGTGATCTTCTGAGTCTTACCAGTGCCCTTCTCGAGAGCGGACACGTTCAAGATACCGTTGGCATCAATGTCGAAAGTGACCTCAATCTGGGGAACACCGCGAGGAGCAGGGGGGATGCCGCTCAGCTCGAACTTACCAAGAAGGTTGTTGTCGCGAGTGAGGGGACGCTCACCCTCGAACACCTGGATAAGCACACCGGGCTGGTTGTCAGAGTAGGTGCTGAAAGTCTCAGACTTCTTGGTGGGGATAGTCGAGTTACGGGGGATAAGCTTCGTGAACTGGCCGCCAGCGGTCTCAATACCAAGGGAAAGAGGAGCCACATCAAGAAGAAGCAGATCCTGGGTCTTGGAGGAGGTGTCACCAGTCAGAATAGCGGCCTGCACAGCAGCACCGTAGGCAACAGCCTCATCGGGGTTGATGGAGCGGTTAAGCTCCTTGCCGGAGAAGAAGTCAGACACGAGCTTCTGCACCTTGGGGATACGGGTGGAACCACCAACGAGGACAATCTCCTGGACGGAGGCCTTGTCGATCTTGGCATCCTTGAGCACCTTCTCGACGGGGGCCATGGTGGAACGGAACAGGTCCTGGCACAGCTCCTCGAAACGGGCACGGGTGATGCTAGTGTAGAAGTCAATACCCTCGTACAAAGAGTCAATCTCAATGGGGGTCTGGGAGCTGCTAGAGAGAGCACGCTTGGCACGCTCGCAGGCAGTGCGCAGACGACGGAGGGCACGCTGGTTGCCAGAAATGTCCTTCTTGTACTTGCGCTTGAACTCGGCAACGAAGTGGTTGACGAGACGGTTGTCGAAGTCCTCACCACCAAGATGGGTGTCACCAGCGGTGGCCTTGACCTCGAAGATACCATCGTCAATGCTCAAGAGAGACACATCGAAGGTACCACCACCGAGATCGAAGATGAGAACGTTGTGCTCGCCCTGGCCCTTCTTGTCAAGACCGTAGGCAATAGCAGCAGCGGTAGGCTCGTTAATGATACGCATCACATTAAGACCGGCAATGGTACCGGCATCCTTGGTAGCCTGACGCTGGGAGTCGTTGAAGTAGGCAGGGACGGTGATAACAGCATCGTCAACCTTGGTGCCAAGGTAAGCCTCAGCAATCTCCTTCATCTTGGTGAGAACCATGGAGGAGATCTCCTCAGGCGAGAACTGCTTGGTCTCGCCCTTGAACTCAACCTCAATGATGGGCTTGTCACCCTTGGAGATGACCTTGAAGGGGAAGTGCTTGATGTCATTCTGGGTCTCGGGGTCGTTAAACTTGCGGCCGATCAAACGCTTAGCGTCGAACACGGTGTTGCTGGGGTTCATGGCGGCCTGGTTCTTGGCGGCATCACCAATCAAACGCTCAGTGTCCGTGAAGGCGACGAACGATGGGGTGGTACGGTTACCCTGGTCGTTGGCGATGATCTCCACGCGGTCGTTAGCAAAGTGGGCCACGCACGAGTACGTGGTTCCCAAATCAATACCAACAGCTTTGCTCATTGTGTATATGTGTATGTGTTGATGTGGTGAAGAGTTTGGATGAAACTAATCTTGGAAAAAAAAGAAAATCAGTGGCCAGTTGTATGACCACCTTATATAGCCAGAAATGCATCCAGGTTAGGGTGCGTTATGTAACCCTTTCGAGTAGGTTCCATGACCTGCGGCCTGCTTTCTCGAATCGTAATGGCGGTTCGCGCAACTTCCTGAAGCAAAGGTGGGAAGATTGTCAAGTCGCTTCTATGAATTGATATTTTTCACTATTTTTCACTATGACAGACCTGCACCTCGCTTTGAAATAAGTCGATCCAAATTAATTGTTCCGTCTATTGATCCGAAATATTTTCTTCTAGTTTACTTGTCCATACGAAAACATCCACGGTTTAATTTCGTTGCGAATTTGATTTTGCTCAGCCTGACTCTGCGTTAAATTAACTTTCCTCAGGCAAGCTGCCAGACCAGGGTGGTTGGAGTGTTGCTGGGCTTCTAAAGCCGCTGCTATCTGCTTGAATGTGATTTGTATTTTTCCATTTGGAGAACCCTTAAGGACCACATGGAAGCTTGCCTTAAGTGGGCCATTGCATAAGGCCTGCCTTTTTAGGGTGCCTTTAGCGTGCTATTAGCGTGCTATTAGTGTGTGTCCCAAGGTGCTACGAGCTACTATAAGGTGCCTTAATGTGGGCCGTTTCTATTGTTGGGAGATGAAGTTAAAGGCCTATGACAGGCCAGATGCAGGACCTGAAATCTGTCGTACTTCTGCAACAATTTACAGGCCACCTGCACAATTATACTGCGGGATGGCTGAGGGCCCTAACCACGTCACCCCATTGAAATGGGGGAGGGTTCCCTGTTGAATTTCCTACTCGGCGCACGTTATTTTTTTTTTTTTTTTTCTATTTAGCTCACTTGCGCCCTGGGGTCACCTGACATAGCCCTGAGGCAATTGCTGCAGGCGACGTTGACGCTGCATATGTGAACTTCACCGTTAGCATGGTTACGGTGAGTTATTTCACCGGGGCCAATTATCGTGAAAAATCGTACTTTTCTCTTAATCGATGCAGTAGCAATATCTAGGAAAATTAAAAGCGAGAGGCTAGAGAAATTTAAATGTGTCCCAAGGCTTTGGTACAAAGTCTAGAATTATATACGTAGTAGTAGCATGCGACAAAACTAATTCAAATAGAGCTTGCCGTCCCTGCTGCGGGCAACCCGCTTCAAAATCGTGCGCAGCCGCGCCTTGTTCAACTCAGGGTACACCCTCAGCTTGTCGCGCAGTTTACCCACGAGCTCTTTCATGATGGTCTCACCAGACACAATGTTCTTGCGAATATCGTCCTCGGTGAGCACCATTGCCGGATCGTGGCCAGCGGGTATTTCTAGCTCGGGTTCTGGACTGCGTGCTGGGGAGCGGGGACTGCGGTGACCCGGTGACGAGGCTGCAGCAATTGCCTCTGACTCGGTGCGGCGATGGCCACTACCCCCAGCTTCAAACGCAGCAGCAATTGCCGGCCGTGGCTTGAGACTCGGGTTCCATGCACCCTTGGGGAATTTGGCGAGAATATCTGGAGGCAATTGCAACACTGCCAGTCCTGATGGCAAATCCGTGAACGTTTTCTTGCGGAACGACGAGAATGGCAAGTGCATCAACTCTTCGTCGGCAGCAGATGCATCGTGGCCAAGTCCCGAACCCTTGCCGAGTCCACTCGCGGCCGCAGTGCCATCATCACTATCAGTGTCGGAGGCATTGTCGTCAGAGGCGTACGGGTTCGCCTCATCGTCACTATCGTAGAATTGGTTCTTTTCAAGCGATCTCAAATAGCGTTTAAGTTTCTTGCCTTGTTTATCAACCCGACCGCCTTGTGCTCTGCTGTCGTCTCCAAGTAGATCGTCAATATCCGCATCCTCAGTACCCATAAGCTGATTAGCCTGGCGCTGCTCACGCTTGATCCGCTCCTCAGCCTCTTTCTGGTCCTCGTCGGGACCATCAAGAATAGGCGCACCCTCGTCATCCTGGAATAGCTCTTCGTCGTTGTAGTCAACCTCTTCGTCAAGCTGGTACTTGGGCTTTTCTTCGGCACCCACAACGGTACGCAAGCCACCTCCAGCTTCATGGATAACGCGGTCCGCTGCTGCCGCCGACGGCTGCATATGGGCCATGAGCCATCGGTCGCGGTGGCTATTGCGAGAGCTCATGCGCTCCTCAGCGTCTTCAAGCGACAAAGTTGCGTGTCGTGCACTCTGGGTCATACGGTACCATTTTTCAACAGGCACCAACTTGAAACCATTGTCGTCACTCACAAGCACCGCGTACGAGTCCGATTGCGCTGCCTCATAGCTCGATACCCATGTGTTCTTGCCCTCGAAATCCTCCATAACCCATGGATAGTATTCTTCATAGCGTAATTTACGAGCAGCATCATACTTTTCACCGCCGTGGACCTGGTGGGTCTTTTTCCGGCGGAAGAACCGACTCTTTTTCTTCTTTTCTGGCGGTTGCGTTCCGTCACGCGAGCCAGACGCATTAGTATTGGCTCCATCACCACTGTTGCTGTTTGCATTTCGGCGGTAATTGCTGCCACTAGCACTGCTTCCACCGGTGCCACTGCCGCTGGCAGTACTAGTGCTTCCGCCTTCTTTCTTAACTTCGGAACTGGCGCCCGCGCCGGCATATCCGCTGTTATTGGCATCTCCATTGTCACCAGCATCTGCATCTGGCATGTCCACATCGCCTCCGGGTGCCCCATCGGGGGGTGAGTTTAGGGACACGCCCGCCAAGTGTTGTAACATCTTGGGGTCCTTACGATGCATTCTGATGGGTGGAACAAACTGAGAGGCGGGGTCGACATTCTCTGGACGGTCCTTGCGCAAGTTTGTCGGTTGCACGAACTTGAGCATGTGATAACGTGTCTCGGCAAGATCCTCAGCAGTGCAGCACCGCAGCGTGAACTCGCTATATTGGCCATCGTCCTGCTGCGGTTGCAATTGTGCATTGGGAACGATTCCAGGAGTGAAACTACTTTGTGCACCCTGTCCCGGTCCCGGAGCCACTCCCTGCGTCGAAACCAGCGGCGAGGGCGATTGCGACTGCGGCGTCCCCGGTAAGGAAGGCTGACCGCCGGGCCTCGATCCTGGGCCTGAACCGGGGCCTGAGCCTGGTCGACGGAGGCCCTGTGATAGCCTGCCGGATCTGCGGGGTCCGTTTCGCCGTAAGGGATCCGCAGACTCAAAGTTGCGCTTCATCCGAGACCTATTAAACCACGCTCAAGACACGAGCACAGAGGGGAGAGACCAGTCTAGTGGTGACTATGCCATTTTCTGACTACTTGACTGCTACCACGGAGAAGTCAGGTAAGAGGGAGAGCTCAGTGCTGAGTCATCGCACCTTTGACGAGGACCGTCTTCTAGGCTGGGGGGCTTTTTAACTGGTGTTATGCGTTCGTTTTCCAGTTTAAGAAATAACAGTAGTACAAGATGATGCCGAATGCAAAGATGGAGCACGCGGCAGGCTCGCCAATTGCAAAGATCAACCGGGCATGGCGTTGGATCACTGCGTTTGTGGTTATTGGTGCTGTGGGCTACAAAACCTGGGTGTACAAGACGCGTTTGACTGATGCGAACCCTGTCCGCCCGCCGCCTGGGGCGTTCACGGGAGAAGCCATTGAGCCCGCTGTACGCAAATCCAAGTACGAAGGAGCGGGCAATTCTGCGATGGGACGCCAACGCGGTGACAGATTCACTTAGTTTGATTTTGTTCTTCGTGATTGAACAGCATTTACTTTTTCAAAACCAAGCTGATGAGATCAGTCATCCTTTTGCGATTTTCTGGTGATGCCTTTGCGATATGGCCAACAATGACCCCCATTTTCGGTGGATAGAACGCGCCGAGAAACACCCAGGGCTCGTGCCCGTACCTGTATGGTATGTCGAAGTTGAAAAAAAGCAAGTGTCGACGGTGCTGGCCACCATCAAGCGCCAGAGCATTGTCGATAAGGTCGACCTTACCCATATTAAACGGATACATCCCCAGAGCTCGGGCAAAATGCGGGTTCTTGTAGCGACGCAAGAAACGCTTGATCGAGAAAAAGTTGGCGAGTTGTTGGGCTTGGATGTACACGAGGCCATTGCGGCACGGTACCAAGCAGCCACGAAAGAACAAGCCTACGCCTGGAGTGAGAAAGTATGGCCACTCATGTGGAGAGGGAACCCCGAGACCAAAGTACCTGAACTCGCCGAGAGTGATGCGAGTCAGATGCGCAAGTGGATGGCAGAGTTGATTGATGAGCCACGCGAAAGTTGTAGTGCTCGGACCTTAATTGTCGATGCAATAACCAATACAGTGGTCGCAGACTCTGCCAAAACCACTTCAAACTCAGTTCTCGACCACAGCGTGATGCGGGCCATTGCGCAGGTCGCGGATGCTGCCAAAACAGGCTCGACCCATGGTCCTTCGTACCTGTGCACTGATGCTCACGTCTATACCGTTGGTGAGCCCTGCGTTATGTGCGCCATGGCACTCGTGCACTCGCGAGTAGGCAGAGTCACGTTCATCCACGAAACGGTGTCACATTCATTCACGGGGTATGGGTTACACGCACGGAAGCAGCTCAATCACACATTTGCCGCTTGGCAGTATTGTACATAGCAGCCAGTCCAGCCAGTCCAGCCAATCACACTGGTATAGAACCTTAGGGTAGGGCTAGGACCAGATAAGCGAGCGGTCCCAGATGCGAGCTCCGGCTGGAATGCACTTGCGTCGGATCGTCGGACGCATGCAAGACCGCAGAAACTTTATTTTGTATACATTTTGAAATTTGTTCGAAGTTTTATAATTGGTTTAGTTTGTAACTTTTTTTTTCTTCTTTGGTAGTTCACCCTTGTTCATGTTTAGTGTTGACCCTGGATTATGGGCGATTGGCAAAACACAAATAAACCCTTTCAAAGCCGCGTCTCTGGGGTCGAGAATCGAAATATGACCGTCAGGGGACTAAAACATACTCTCGAGGCATTAAATTTCTGAATAGTCTACATACCACTGCAATTACAATTGTAGTAGGTCGTATCTCCCCGACCGGTTTTCCTCCCATTTTCCCAAGCAGGGGACCGGGGTGCTATGCGTTTAATGCTGTAGGAAGCCTAAACCGTCGTTCACTCTCAGTTCGTTCTCAGTCCCCAGCCTGTGACAGGCGTTGGGAGCAGAGCAGGGGCTCTAAGCAGCCCAAAAGGAAAAAAAAGCACGGGCTAAACGCGCCATAGCATGAGGATCCTAAACGCCTACAAGCAGGTAGAAGAAAGGGAAGGGGAGGGCCCCCCCCAGCTCCGATTAGTCAGTTTGTAAACAACATTAACCTTAGATCATTCTAAAGGCCTAGCGTTAAGCTCAGCGAAAAAAGCCACGACCATTTTGGAGTATCAACACTGACTGTGGGACATAGCCTTTAGCCTGGTATTCGGACCAATTTTCGAGCCGCGGACCGCTGCCTCTAGCCTTGATCTCTTGTCTTTTTGACACCTGAATTCATCGCTCTAGCTATACTGCGTTCTGCGTCCCCTACGTTTCTAGGTTCCGCCTTTGTGTCTCTAACCTCCGAGGTTTGATTTTTTTTGTTTTCTAGCCAGGATGGAGATCCTTTACGACGGCCATAATCTTGCTTCTCCACCTCTTGAAAGCCCGCCATCCCCCGCAGACTCCATTCATAGTCCGCCACCGGAGAAATCATTCTATCACTGGCCCGGACCGGTTGTAAACAACTCGGGTTCAAGCAATAGTTCACACGGCAGCCTCAGTGCTAGTCCAACCCAGACATCCAGTTTCAGTTTGCCCTTGTCTCCAAAGTCGATTCCCCAGCACCAGAGCATTGCCGGCGTCGTGATGCAGCAGCCCCTATCATCGGCGTCGCTCCATGATGTATCCAAGACCCCGGACCTACGACCAATGACAGGAAGACGTGCAGTATCTGCCGGAGATTCTCGTGATAAACGTCGCCCGGCCACACCTGATGGTGAGGCACGAGCCCCATTCTCACCACGACGAAAGCATCGCCGGGGACTATCGGTGATTGCAGCTCCTATCGATCATAGCGATATGTCGTCTCCCCGCGGACACAGTGGTGGTCACGAATGCTCACCTCTCGCCGATTCGTTTGGATTCCCCTCGCCAGTAGTTCCTATGCACGCCCGGTTTCCTGATCACCAGGATAAAGCTGCCGTCGCCGGAGCCGTCGCTGCAGAGCTCTACAGCAATGCTAATCTCCAAGATATCCTCGTTATGCTCGCCCACAAAGAGCGACAAGTCCTTGAGGCCCGCCATGCGCTTGACGATGCCCAGCAGGAACTCGCACACTTCCGTACGCAGGTGGATGCGGTGCTCGGACCAACTCCGGTGCCGCTGCGCCTCCCTTGCCGACCCCGCATTCTGCCACGACCTCATATGCCCTACATTGGCCTTCACACTCTCACATACAGTCCTGTCCGTGTCCGGCGACGACGAAGGACAACCCAACTCTCTCCGAAACACTCAACGCCGTCTCACCATCCCTCGGCACGCTCGACTCCGCCGCCGCCACGATACACTAGCGCTGACACGAGCCTGGGCCTCTATTGGAGTATAGACGGTGAAACCGACATCAGCGTCGACGATGTATTCGATTCATCCGCTCTCACCGAGTACAGCTCATCCGATGACAGCGACGTTGGCAGCGACGACGAGTCGCCTGCACCACGACGAACCCTGTCGCGTCGGTTTGTTCTGTCGCTCCTTGGTTGGGTTCAATGCGTCATTGCGACCCTGCCAACCTACCAGCGGGCCGGCTTCGCCAAGAACGCCGCTGTGCTTCCTCGCGAGGTCTCCGTGCTATGGCTACCGGACTATCCGTCGTCCACAGAGACTTTCTATGGGTTCCTCGCCTACGAGAAGTGAACCCATCCATTATTTATAGTTCATTGATATTTATCCTACTTTTCACTCGCATTTTTTGGTGGTAGGCTTTACGTGGCTTATATAGTTCCCACACAGATGCTCCTCTACATTATGTTGTTCTTAACGACAAAAAAACCAATTTATTTTCAATTGCCACTAGTTTTAATGTTAGCCTAGTTTAGTTTATTCAAGTTTATTTGATGAAGTTCAGACGAATTTGTAGGGTGTCTCCACAAGTGCCTGCAACATAAACACTAAGCTTATCAGTGTACACCAACTTATCTGCTGAATGAGCGAGATCGTTGTTGTTGGCAGTGGAATTGTCGGTCTTTATACTGCGTTTGTGCTGGCAGAGAAGGGTTATGGACCTTCGACGAGTGTGATTGCTTCCAGTCTGCCTGGTAATGATCCTACAGAACGTTATGTCTCACCATTGGCAGGCGCACACTGGGCCAGCCGCGCAGTCTTAGATTTGGGTGGAGACTTGGCCACCAATCTCGATCGTCAGAAGCGTACCTACAACTTTCTAACAACTTTCGTCAAACGATTCGGGCCCGTGTGCGGCGTGCGACCGACGCAGGAAACAGAGTTATGGGCGAGCGGGCCCCCACTTGAGATTCACGAACTAAAATCATCTCTTGAGTCGTTCATTAGCGATCTAAAAGTTATGGACAGTGGTGATCTGGGTGGAAAAGCCCAGTTTGGACTCTCATACACAGGCTTCAACTTCAATCCTGACGTTTTATTATATTTTCTCATGAGCCACCTAAAAAATCAAGGTGTTTCGTTTGAACGCCGCACATTGGCTAGTTTGGCAGAGGTAACGACGCAGATTCCCACGGCTAGAGTTGTTTTTAACTGTGCTGGTCTCGGGGTCTCTGACCTTGCGGGCGTTAACGACTCCCACAAGAACTTCCCTGTCCGCGGCCAAGTGGTGCTTGTGCGAGCTCCGCACATCACTGGAAATATTGGCCTCGCTGCACCAAATGGTCTTCCACCAACTTATATTATTCCCCGGCCCTACAGCGGTGGTATCGTCGTTCTGGGCGGATACAGAGATGCTGGCAATGGCTCGATGCAACCACGACCAGAGGACGAAGCGAGCATTATTGAGCGATGCACAAAACTGTGTCCAAAGCTGTTAGCCGGGCCCCTTGAGATTGTTGGCAGGCACGCGGGGTTGCGTCCGTATCGATTCGGCGGACCCCGCGTAGAGCGAGAGAATCATCAAAACCGCCTAACTGTTGTTCATTGCTATGGAGCCGGCGGTGTGGGCTACCAATTGGGCTATGCTCTCGCTCTCGAGGCAGTTGAATTAATGCCTGCCCTCAATAAACATAGACTGTAGACTTAGCGAAGAACCAAATGAGCAGACCTGACCTTGAGGTATTCCTGGTCTATGCCAGGGCCAAGTGTGCGCACGATTTCGTAGACCTCACGATCATGGAACCGCAGTCCGTTTGTACTTTTGTAGGGCCCGTCGAGGCCAGTGATATCGCACCAGTGCTTCGCGGGGAGCAGGCTCGGAGGCGCATCAATGTTGAGGAACGTAGGCTCGCCCGGTGGCAGCTCAGCACATCGCTTCTGCTCGTCGGTCGTGACCGTTTTCGCATTGCGAGTGCGCTTCGGCAGCTTCCATCCGGTCTTGAACTCTGGCGCCTGAGCGTCGACCATCGCGTCAGTGATTAAAAGCCATAACATGTAAGCATGGTCATATATAACCTGGTTACGAGCCATATGCCTTAATTGCTATGAATGAAGGACAAAAATCAAGGAAATAGTTAGCTTGTCAATTATTTACAGTTCAGTTTAAATTACTTACTTGCCATACCCATCAGGAACGACTTGGCCGTGCTGCTCATGTTCACGAGCTCGAGTCCAAGTGAACGAAGACCCACAATAGGCTCAAAGTCAGTGCTGTAGAGCTTGTGCATCTTGTCGGCAGCGCCAATAGTCATGTGGTTTTGAGCATAAACCTCACGAGGGAATGGTTCAAGTGCAAGGGAGCTGCCGATGTCGAGGCCACGCTCGGCAGCAGCGGCAATGGTACGCGAAAGAGCCGAGACATCACGCTGGCCCATGTTAAGACCTTGGCCCGCAAGCGGATGAGTCGTGTGTGCGGCATCACCAACGAGAGCGACGCGGTCACCAGTGTAGCTATCGACATGACGCATCTTCAACGGGAAGGCTGCAACGCTGCCAGCCTGAACCTCAGCGACATCCACGGGAAGAGTGTCTTGAACAAGATCAGGCGATGAGCCAGTCGAGTCTTCCTTGAGCCATGTGTCAAGTCTCCAATTGACCTGATCCAAAATCTCTTCGGGTGCAGACGGGTCGAGGCCATGTAAGTAGTCAAGATCAGCCATGTCGAGGCGGAAGGCTGCATTAACCATGGCAACAAATGTGTCTGCGGGAAGTTGCTTGAGCCAGGCAGCTCTCTCAGGAGTGGTTGACCACACCAACGTAGCATAACCGTCGGGCATGGGCAACATGGCCACTGGGCCCGTGCGAAGGAAGCGCTGGAATGCACACGTACGGAACGAATCGTACTCAAGTCGGATGGCAGCCACAATACCCATACGGCCATAATCCCATCCGTGAGTTTCGATTCCTGCATACTGACGGACAGGGCTCATTTGGCCATCAGCACCCACAAGAAGGCGACACGACAAAGGTGCCTGCTCCGGCTCTCCATCAAGATGCACGACAGGCCAGCCAGTTGTAGAATCGGTGGTGATCTTGGCAACCTTGTGGCCGTCAATGAACGGTGATCCATTCGGGCTCAGCTCGTCAACGCGAGCAAGCAGCGCCTGCTGCAAGTTTGCGTTTTCAACCATAGTTGCTACGATACCTGACTCGCTCGAGAACGCGTCAAAATCAATTGCAGCACCGGAAATACCGTCCCACACACGCATCTCATCGTATGGCATCGTACGGTCCGTCACCAGGTGTTCCCAGGCACCAATGCGCTTTAAAAACTCCGAGGACTGAGGCGTTATGCTACTCACGCGGTTTTCCCAGTGATCCGGAGTAGCCTCTGCGGCCCAATTGCGCAGCTTCGAGCCAATGGGTCCACCCTCGATTACGGCAATGTCGAGGTGGCTGGTCTGAGGTTGCGAGCGCAAAGCAGCGGCCAGTGTAAGACCAGCAGGACCACCGCCAACAATCACAACATCCTTTTGGAGCGTCGCAACGCCTCGAGAGCACGCTCTGAGGGCTGGAGCCGACTTTCTTGCCAAACGCCGAGCCAGCAGCATGATGGAGTTATGTAACCGTTCTCATCACGAGTTTATGGCTGGTTTTGATAAATGGTCTACAAAAGGATTTCGAGTTCATTTGAGCTTTAGCCTCGTTCATGAAGATCTTGGCGATGTCTTCGGAAAAGCCTCGGTTCCCAAATATTTCTTGCCGATTGGTGTAATCGCTCAATGCTTCATTACCTGCAAATGATTTCGCCCCGAAAATGCGAGCAAAGAAAATCTGTAAAAAGATATAGACTAAGCTTTTAAAATTCAAACCTTCCACCAATTATTATATTGATTCATGATACCAACGTGCTAAAGCCGTCTGCAGTCGACATCGTCGATATCAGCTCGTGCTTGCCTAAGCAGACGTTCCCCAGACTACACTATCAATGGGTGCTCTAGTGTCTCTGCCGTTAATTCCGGTCCAGATGGCGGCCAGTGCTCTGGCCAGCTGTGCTGGAGCGAGTATCAGCTCGGCAATCTGTGGTGCATGTGGCTCAATGAGCCCACTTCCCGCATTCGGCGCGCGCCTCGTGTATGCAGTGCTCTTCATTGCGAATAGCTTCCTTGCGTGGCTCAGCCTTAGCGATTGGGCAATTGCGAAGCTAGACCTCTTACGCTATGCTTGTGGTGGTGACGAGTGTACAGGATTTGTAGCTGTACATCGTATCTGCTCAAGTCTCGGTGGGCTCCATCTTGTACTCGCCGCCGGTCTCGCCTACGCCGTGAGCCAGAGGCACTTTGCCGCTGCGAGATCATGGCAAAATGGATGGTGGCGGATCAAGTTCGTTGCCTGGGCGCTCGTGCTTGTGGGCAACTTCTTGTTGATTCCAGCAAGCGTGTGGGTGCGCTGGGGTAACTACGGCGCGCCGCTGCTCTCGTTCATCTTTGTGTTTATTGGGCTGGTGCTACTTGTCGATGCTGCCCACTCATGGGCTGAGATGTGCTTCGAAAAAATGGACGAGGAAGAGCTGGATACAGGCGGATCCAATTGGTGGCGAGGCGTCCTTGTTGGCTCTACACTGGGTATGTACCTCGGTGCCATTATACTCACGGGTATTATGGTCGGCTTCTTTGCAGACAGTGGCTGTAGTATTAACCAGGCTGCGATCACCTTGAATGTAATTGCGGGTATTATCGTCAGCGTTCTCAGTGTCCATGAAAAGGTTCAGGAATACAACCCTCGTGCCGGCCTTGCCCAAAGTGCGATGGTTGTGCTTTACTGCACATACCAAACAATGTCCGCAGTAGCAAGCGAACCCGATGACCGCCATTGCAACCCATTTGTTCGATCACGAGGCACGAGAACTCTGTCAATTGTCCTCGGTGCTCTGTTCACCTTCCTTGCCATTGCCTACACCACGAGTCGCGCTGCATCTCGGCCGACGGCATCTGTACGACTCCCAGAAGATACAGCCATGGCTGAGCTGCGTCGTCAGGCCCTCCGCCAGGCTGTTCAAGAGGGCTCACTCCCGGCCTCTGCCCTTGACGACGACGGTTGGGCCAATGACGAAGACGAGGACGAAGAAGGAGGTGCGAACTATAACTTCTGGCTATTCCATCTTGTATTTTTGCTGGCCACGCAGTATACTGCGACTCTGTTGACAATGAATGTAGAAAAAGACCTGAGTGATGGCTTCGTTCCAGTGGGACGTACCTACTTTGCCTCTTGGGTCAAGATTGTCAGTAGCTGGATCTGCTATGGCTTGTATGCCTGGTCCCTCGTGGCCCCAATTGTCCTACCAGACCGCTTCGAGCTAGCATAATTTACCACTATATTTATTTGATCTTAAGATTGTTATCAGTGAAATATTACTCACCCTTCAGTTCTGGGGGTCTTTAGGAGGATGCGAGGCGACGCGATTTTCGTCCAAAAGCTGGCCCTGCGCGCCGTCGCGGGCCTCGACGCATGGCGCCGTCCTCAGACACAAACATTCTTGTGCTCATTCAAGGTTGGGGCTGGGTCGCGGCTTAAGAAACTGGGTTTGAGCGACGACCTGGACCAGAGCCTGAATTATGACGAGATCTCACAGACCCTACGCGCTAGGGCCGAGTCAACACCATACAAAAGCCCTCAAAACCTGGCAACTAGCCTCTTTGATCTTCTCAAGCTCAAAAGCTGGCAAGGACATGCTGTGGAGCTCACGCTGACCCAGCCTAAGGCATTTCTAAGGCACGCGAGCCTCGACATGAGCCTGCGTACGGACCAGCCACAAGTACACTCGGCTATCAGCGGTCTCAATGTTCACACAACTATTGGTATAAACCCATTGGAGCGTGTACATCGTCAAGACGTCATCATTGATATCGATTTAGGGGCTACTGAAATGGGCTCGAATCAGCTCGCAGATTTGGTGAGCGCCGTGACGGTCTATGCAGAGGACAAAGCACAATGGGAAACCGTTGAATCGTTCGCAAATGCCGTCGCTGAGCTGCTGCTAACCAAATACAAACTTCCTTTTGTCGGAGTGAGCGCTCGCAAGCCGAGTGCTTTGAACCTTGCCGAGGCAGCAGGAGTTGCCGTGGAAAGAACGCCTGCAGACGAACTAGGCCCAGCCTCGAGTGTCAATGGTGGCTCTCTAGAAAAGGTGGTTTATCTTGCGTTTGGATCAAATCTTGGTGATCGGGCCCAAAACATCCGACAGTCTGTTCAGGAACTCGCTTCTAGAGGTATCACGGTGCTGGCCACATCTCAACTGTATGAGTCTGAGCCTGCATTCTTTTTGGAGCAGCCACGCTACCTCAATGGTGTGTTCAAATGCAGCACTAATTTAGCCCCCCTTGAGATCCTCGCGGCCGTCAAGGATATAGAATATGGTGCTTTCAGTCGCGTCAAGCACCACGATAACTGCGCCAGAACGCTCGATCTGGACATTTTGTTTTGGGGAAGTGAAACTTTCGAGAGCCCGGAGCTGTCAATTCCGCACATTGGTCTACGCGAGCGAGCCTTTGTACTTAGACCACTGTCGGACGTTTGTGAATTGCACCCAGTTACTGGCGAGCCCATTGCAACTATTTTGAGCGGCGTGGACCAAAGCGAACTTGTGCCAGTAATTCCTTTGCCATCGCTCCCTGGAGGAGTGCTACGGAGGGATCACACGGCCATGATGGCCATTATGAACGCGACCCCTGACAGTTTCAGCGATGGTGGAAAGCTCAATGTCGATAATGCTATGCGACTAGCAGAGGCTCATATTGCTGCTGGTTCCTCGATTCTTGATGTTGGTGGACTTTCAACCCGCCCAGGATCTTCTACGTGCTCAGCTGAAGAAGAGATTGAGCGAGTGGTGCCTGTCATCACAAAACTTCGGTCGTTCGGTGTACCAATCTCTATAGATACCTACCGTGCCGACGTCGCTCGCGAAGCACTTAGTGCCGGTGCAGAAATGATCAACGATGTCTTTTCTGGGGCGCTTGATGCCCAGATTTGGAGCGTGGCCCAGGAGACTGGCGTAGCTTTCGTTGCCAGTCATGCACGAGGGACCCCAGAAACTATGGCGACACTCGCAAGCTACGAAGATGTTGTCGATGACGTCGCTCGCGAGCTTGCAGCGACGAAAGATGTTGCCTTGGTCCATGGTATAGCGGCCTGGCAACTAGTTCTGGATCCTGGCCTCGGGTTTGCAAAGAACGCGGAGGATGACCTCGCATTAGTACGCGACTTTGCCAGACTCCGGGACGATCCTCGCCTACGCGGCCATGCCTGGCTTGTAGGCCCGAGCCGTAAGAGATTCGTGGGCCACTTTACTGGTGAAAAGGTACCTCATGAGCGTGGGCCGGGGACTTCAGCGGTCGCCACGGCTTTGGCTGCAGCGAGCTGCGATATTGTGCGTGTACACGATACAGCAGCAGTCGGCCAGACTTTGAAAATGGCCAATGCTCTCTACCGAACGTGAATGTAATTTATAGTTATATTAAAAAGTCATTTGATGCTTAGAACGGAATCCGGATCGCGTCGTGCGAGCTCAGCGACCTGTGTCCACAGAGCTGCTTTACGCTCCCATTGGCGAGCAGCATACTCGGCACTCATTCGATCCATTATCACAGGAGTTGTGCGAGGCGCCAGCGCCGGCACAGTGAGCACTTTAGACAACCAGCGGGCCGCAAGGGAACCCTGGTTAGGCGATCTATCGCATAGCAACTCGGAAGTCACGAGGCAACATCGCAAGGCCTGGACGGGCTGATTAGTTCGGCTCAAATAAGTGAAAACAGCAGCATCGACAAGCGGTTCAAGCTTGGTAAGGTCCGTATAGTCCGTATTAAGTAGCGCAGCAGTCACGCTGAGCTCTTGAACCGATGCTTGCAAAGGCCAGCCTAAATTGTTACTGTGATCCCTGCGAATGGCTTCGTAGGCAGCGTGAGCGAGCTTAAAGTCACGCAGCAGAAGCGCCATTCCTGCCAAGCGGTAAACTTGAGTGTATTCTGGGTCGCTTGCAGAGTTTGCCAACGGAAGTCCTCGTTGGAGAGATGTTGCAACCGTTGCAGCAACATCTAGCTGGGGCAATGGCGGGCACAAGTTTGCAATTGCTGAAGAACTTGAAGCGGAAAGTACTAGCCGCTTCGACATGTTGAGTAGCCGACTGCCGAACCGGCCCTGGTTAGCCTTATCGGCAGGAGGATGCTGCCACATAGTGATGCATTGTTCCATGAATGGCACCACACTCGCAGCTATCATTTTACGGACGGCTTCGACAACTTTTGTGGTTTCTGACGGGTCCACGAGTGCGCAGTGGCCGCCGAATTGCGTTTTAAGGCTTTCGAGAGAGCCATCCTCGTCGCCTACGAGCCAGACATAATAAAGAAGTGAGGGTGCTCCCGCAATCTCTTTTTTGGTGTACAGTTCTCTTATTTGAGATGAAAGCTCTTCAGCAGATAGCGATGCCGGTAGTATGAGCAGTGCTGCGACGGGAGTATCGCCCACACCTTTACATGGCACATCATGTAGCAATTGGGCCAGCCAGGCTACATATGTCGACTCAGAAGGCTCACACGCGTCAGGAGCTTTCGTTGTGTCGGTTTCAGGTGCACTGAACCGTACACCGTAATTGTCTACTGGTCGTGAAAGCGCACCCGAGTCATGTCGAATGGTGACACTGAAGGGAGTGTCCTCGGCAGCAGCGAGCCCGCTCCGTATCGAGGCCGCAACATCCTCAGGCAGGCTGTCCGCAAAGACCGGCTGCACGAGCGGAGTAAACGAGCGCACGATGGCGCGTTGCATACGAGATAACAGCCTTTGGCTTGGAGTAGTATGCCAATTAGTGCTATGGAGGAGCCTGGTGGTGAAGGTTATGTCACGACGCGGGGTCAGCTGATCCCCGCGTAAGGATGGAACCGTTTTGAAAGTTCAAAACAAAATAACCAGGTTCTTCAAACAGGCAAACTCGGGTAGAATGTCCTAACTGGTGATTTAGTTTTGTTTGTTTATGATACAAGACAGTCGCAAAACTAACTAGTTGTGAATTGGGCTTAGCAGAGGGGTGGTTTTCAGTCAAATTCGCGCAAAAGCGAATTTCAAATTCTAACTACAAAGTGAAATGCATTGAAACCGAATTAATATCTTTAAAATAAACCCACGAAAACGGTCACCTAGAGCTCGTCGAGTCGACTAGCCTGACTGGTTGGTTCGCGTCCTTGCCCCTACCCCGGTCTGCAGAGGCCATTACTAAATAAGGACGGCTCAGCCAACTGCGATCTCCTGTATATTTACCTTGTTGATCCGGGTCTTTGTGGCGCCTTAGACTCGCTAAAACACGAAAATAGTTCTTTTTCTGTGATCAACTTCGAAAATAAGAAAGATGTTGTGGCTGTTGTTTGCACTGTTATCGCCAGCCTTCGCTTGGTACCTTCCAGGCATGGCGCCCACAGATTATAATGATGGCGACCCCGTCCCGGTGCTTGTGAACCGTCTCACTTCGCAAAATCCCGGCCGTGAGCGCACGGTATTGGCTTATGACTTTTATCACCCACACTTTAGGTTCTGTCAACCTGAAGGGGGACCAAAGAGTCGCCCTGGATCGCTGGGCGCAGTATTGTTCGGCGACCGTGTGTTTACGTCGGCGATAGAGTTCGAGATGCTGAAGGAAGAGTCTTGCAAACACATTTGTACCACCACTTACCGTAGACAGGACGCTGAGTTTGTAGCTCGCCGCATTGTCCTCGGGTTCTACCAACACTGGTTGGTCGACGGTCTCCCCGTGTCTGGCTACAATGGCACATCCTGGTACTCGAATGTCGGCTTTCCTCTCGGCGAGATTAGCGACACAACATATGAAATAGACGAGGTGGAACTGTTCAATCACTACGAGTTCACAGTTGACTACCACCACGCTCCCACAGGCTACCGTATTGTCGGTGTGTCTGTCAAGCCTACATCGCGTAACAATGTCAAGGGCAGCGGCCGCTGTGATGTCACCGAGCCCGTGAGACTTGTGAATGATGCTGTGAATGACGTACAAGTGACATTCACCTACTCCGTACAATGGGTGGCTTCCGACACGCCATGGGCCACGCGCTGGGATCGGTATTTGCAGATCAACGATGCGCAAGTGAACTGGTTTGCCCTTGTCAACACCACGATTGTCGTTTTCCTCCTCATTGCCCTCGCATCGCTGTCGCTCATGCGCCTGCTCAGAAAGGATATCGCCCGCTACAACGAGCTGGACTTGAGCAGCGAGGACATTCCCGACGAGAACGGATGGAAGATGGTCAGTGGAGACGTGTTCCGCCCACCACGCCATCGCATGCTCTTTTCGCTGATGGTTGGATGCGGTGCTCAGGTGCTCGTAACTGTTGTCGCGACCCTCTTCCTTGCTCTGCTTGGGTTCTTGTCGCCAGCCAACCGGGGTTCATTCGCCACTGTTTTGCTGTTGCTCAACAGCATCTTTGGTGGCCTCGGCGGCTACCTCTCTGCCACAACATACAAATCATGGGGCGGTGACCGCTGGAAGGTGAACCTGCTTCTTACTCCCGTGGTGCTGCCACTGATTTTGTTTGGACTATTCTTCACCCTGAATATGTTGCTGATTATGCATGAGGCCTCCGGAGCCGTGCCCATTGGTAGCATTGTTTTGTTGTTGTTGATTTGGTTCCTGATTGGTATCCCCCTGTCGATCGTGTCTGGCCTTGTTGCCTTCAAGCGACCAACGCCAGCAGCTCCTGTTCGCGTCAACCAGATTCCTCGCCAGATCCCGCCGACGCCCTGGTACTTGTCTGTCACCGGATGCATGGCGCTGGGTGGTTTGATACCGTTCCTTGCTTTGGCCCTGCAGCTCCACTACATTTTGACTGCTATCTGGTTTGACCGATTGTACTATATGTTTGGCTTTTTGTTTGCAAGCTTCGCTGCTATGGTGCTCTTATCTGGTGCGTGTGCAGCCTTGTCACTATACCTGAGTCTCAATTGCGAGGATCACCATTGGCAATGGCGTGCGTTCTTTGTTGCCGGTTCTCCTGCCATCTATATCTTCTTGTACGCGTGCTACTACTTGTCTCGCTATATGAACTTGCATTTCCTTTCTGGACGCTTGCTTTACCTGGGCTACTCTCTTATGGGATCTATGCTCTGTTTCATTGCTCTTGGCTCAGTAGGCGTCATGGTATGTGAGCCTCTTGTGCGCAAGATCTACACCTCGATCAAAGTCGATTAAGATCGGAACAAACATTAGGGAGGAAAGTGCACGTGACTTGATACCGTCGCCCCCGATTAGACAAGCACTATTTTGTCCTAGACCAATGTTTCATCTGCACAAACAATGAATGCAGCGTCGCGAGCTGCGCTGCGCAAGCGAAAGATGCAATTGAAAGCAAGGACAGCATCTCCGGTCTCACTCTCAAGCACAGACGAAGCACGGGCGGCAACACGCGAGCGGCTCGCTCAATTGCTCGACGACCGCAGCGACCTCGCTGCTGCCATTGAAGACGCGTTGTTCTCGAGCTCACAAACGACCGTTTCTCCCAAATACCGCTCGCGCTTCAGGCAAATATACGTCGCCTTGCGCAATAATTCTACAGACTTCAAGAAACGACTCTGTAGTGGTGAGTTGAGTCCCGGAGATTTTGCCGTCAAACCTCTTGATGAGCTCAAACCGCTTGATCTTAAACAATCAGAGAAAGAAATTCACGACCAAAACATCAAGCAAAGCGTCACTCAGAAATTACTGCCCGAGAATATTGATCAAATAAAGGACGGCCGTGACCGTGAAAAATGGGGCGTATCACGATCAGCTGCCGCCATAGACTAGTGGAGCAAAATTAATTTATTTATTAGTCGTAATTCGTAACATCTGCTTAGCCCGAAGGCTCATTAGAATGGGATTGAGCCGGTTCTTGTGTTGTGCCGGTTGGAGGCTGGGGCGGCTCCGTCTTCGTCGTGTCAGTCTGCAGTGGCGCTGGCTGTTGCGTTTCCACCGATTGAGGCGGAGGAACCTGCCCTGGCTCGATGGGCTGAGGCTGAGTCGTGAGAGTTTGCTCAACAGGCGCTTGAGTCGGGGCCGCGGCCGGGGTTTGAGCCGGAACTGCTGTAGCCGGAGCTAAGGCCGCGCCCGGAGCCGGGTCTGAACTTGCCGAAGTTGAGGCCGGAATTGGAGCCGGACCTGAAGCTGGGGCTATCGAGGGTTGAACCGGAGCTGGCTCAATCGAAACTGACTGGGTCGAAGCAGGTTCAGTAGTGCTGGGTTGCGGTGTGGCCCGTGGCGAAGTGAGTCCGACCGAAGGCCCTGTCTCATTCGGAGAGTTCGAAGGAGTCCTTCGTATCTCGGCTGGAATGCACAAGTCGTCAAGCTTGTTCAGCTTCGGCAGCACCGACCTCATAATCTGCTGTGCAGCTTGGAGCACGTCTTTGCGGGCCACGCGACGGACCTTATGCTGAGCTCGAGGTTTTGAGACTGCTGGCGCTGCTGCCGTAGTGGCCGAACCATCAGTGCCGCCTGGCGTTGCAGTCGTGGTGGCCTCATCTGCAATTTGAGGAGGCGGGGTGGACGCCGTCGGAATAACGCCTAGATTCCACATCTTCAAGAATATACACACAACGAAGTCGTCGATACCTGCAGTAACACCATAGCCGTTGTTCAGTCGGCGCAGCTCAAGGGCCCAGGCAAGCGCAGGTGCCCACGGAGACTCAATCTCCACTGCGCCAAGATGGTCACGGAAGTCATTTGGCAAGTCACTGAGATGACGGTCAGAGTAACGCACCTCGAAGCCTAGAAGCTGGCGCCCGACGTCGACAGCTGCCTGAGTGGTGTGCTCCCATCCTCGTTGATGATCGTAGACCTCACTTGTGAATCGCCGGAAGCGATGCGTGAGTCGTCCAAGCGACACTTCGTCCTTTTTCTCCCGTAGTAAGTCCACATAGTAGAGCCAATATTCCAACATATAAACAGCACGGAGACCGGGCCACTCGCCATCTGTCCGCCAAATGCGCAGAGGTTCACCGGTCTTGAGTGAGAACAAGTCTCCAAGCTCTTCTGTGGCCTTTTCAACGTTGTTGAGTCGCCAATAGACTTTAGCTAACAAATAGCGAGGTCGATGGAGCCATTTTGTCTTCCCTAGAATACCTTTGAGAGTTTGTTCAAGCGCAGCTAATAGCTCAGTCTCAGTGACTTTCACCTTCTGCGAGGCTGCAGCCCGCTCGACCCATTTAAGAGCCTGTTTTTGTCCCAGGCTCTCACTTCCTTTGACTGTTGCCGAAAGTACAATCTCCAGAATATAGACGGCAGCGTCAGCTTCCGGAAGTGCTTTGGCAGCTAGTTTAAGAGCGCTGGTAACATCACCAAGTTTTTGGGCAGCATGGGCGGCTAAGAATGGATCCGAGTGTCTGAGGGAGCGAGTGCCAAGCTTAAGTACAAGCTTCCAGTCAGGAACTGGGTGCATAACTGCGAGCGAAGTGTTGCGCAAAACATACTTGCGCGGTGGGTCACTAGTGAAGGGGGTTCCACTGAGCGGTGCGAGTGAGCCTAGCACGAGGGCGCGTCCAAATTGAGCAACAACCTCTTGCCGTAGCCTTTCATCGTGCTTCTGGACATCGTTATTACCAGCACCGCTAGATGTCTGCGAAATGAGACAGGAAAGTGCCATGCTTGACGCAACAATGCATTGCCGCGAGCTGTCGGCAATTTCTTCAGTGGACCGCATCGGAGTAGAGGACACGCGTATCTCCGTCACCATATCATATAGTTGCGCTACACCAAGCCATGACTCTGTACGATCCGGGAAAGCAACCAGGTCTGCAAGGTAAAGTCCAATAGCAGCCTCAAGATCAAGCTCAGTTGTGGTGCCAGCACGCCGGCGTACTCTGCATTGACCGAGCTGCGCCAGCGCAACTACAAAGAAAAAGTCACCCACGGCCTTGCGCACCTCGAGCTGTCGCGATGGGATGGGAGGCACAAGAATCAGGCAGCCTGTCCAAGCTTTATGCAAGGTTTCAGTGGTGATAGATGCACTTCGGATGGCAGGACCAACAACCTGTTCTGCTTCTTGCGGCGCCCCAATTGCGGCCCACATGACATCAAGGACATTACGTAGATCTGTGCGAGTGAGAGCCACTCCTGGACTTTTCTTTGCAAGGATCATCCGGGAAAGCAGAGGCGCCAGCGCCTGCATCTCGCCCGCATGGTCAGGTGTGGTGGGGTCGACATTCTGTTGCGGGTGGTTTGCCAGTGGAGAAGGCGACAAGCCCAGAACAAGTCCATATCGACACGACAAACATTGTGCGAGATCCACCTCAGTATCAAGCAGTCCGCAACGTACTAATTCAGAAAGATGTAGCCGTACAATGAGTCCGTCAACCTCACTACACATGCCAGCGCGGCCGAGGCGTTCATGGATAATAGACATAAGGTCTGCAAGATGTTCGTCGGCGTCCCGCGTGGTCTCTGCGGCGACAAAAGCTTGCCGGTAGTATACATAGAAGATTGCCCACCATCGCACAGCAGCCGTGCGCATACCACGAGCGAACCCGGGCCATTTGGGTGAGTCTGAGCCCTTAACATGATTGTCGGCAACAGCCTCCTCGAAGAATGAGACTTCTTCAAATATCGACAGCACCGACACAATAATCGGCAATGCTGTGTGCGCTTCTTCCACAGTAATGCTATTGGTTTCTGACGCTTCCGGTTGTGAGCTGTAGGCTCCACAAAAGTTACCCATCTGGGATACGAGATCGGCTGCAACTTCTTGGGCTACGGCCAGGCGCCGCAGGGCAGAAGCATTGCGCATGGAATGCAACATCTGGAATAATGCGATACGAGCGCTGCGCATATTTCCTAGCGACAAATGAGCATCAAGCAAGAGTTGCCATAGACGGAGTTTGAAGAACGACGATGCACCGCTCAAGAAGGTGCGGATAGATGCAATTTCTGGCGGTAAGTCACCACTGGCCTCACCAGGCAGTAGCATAGCTTCAAGAAGATGGGGTTCAGGCGACGCAAATACACGTTCAAACACCGCTGCTGCCTTCCACTTGGCTATTTGCGTAGACGCTTGGCTTGCACTCAAATGCGGTATGCTTGGCAAACCAAAATTGTAGAGCTCACCATCTTCCTCTGCGGCTGCATCACCAGCCTCGCATGCTACTATCAAAGCGTGAACCTCCTCAAAACGCTCAACGCCTTGGAGGGCCGGTATGGACGTCTGATCTACAAGCGCGGAAATCCATGCGTGACGCAGTTGTGGAAGCTTGTCACCACTGACTGGCCGCAAAGATGCAGACAAAAACCGCCATCTAGCGAGTTTGTCTTTAAGAGCAGGCAGCGAGCTTCCCCTCAGATAAACGTCGGCGAAAAGCTCATACAGGCGCTGTGCACGATCGAATGTCATTGATTCTCGCTGAGACCATAGAACTGGTTCCGCCGCATCAACAACGTCTAATGCCATAGGAGAGCTACTATGGCGATCGAGTATTTCAAGAGCCAGCAGAAGCAATACTTCCAATATGTACATACCCTCGGTGCGGGTGGTGAAGTCAGTCACGCCTTCAGAGCTGAATAGGTCGTTACCATGGCTCGGAGATGCTGGTGATGGTAAGGATGCACTTTCTAGGAGGCGCATGACATCGTCGCGGGCGTTCGAGCTCGAGGAGGTCTTGCTCGAGTCTGACCCTGAGAGAAACGAGTCATCACTAGACTCGTCAGTTCTTTCGCCATCTTGGGACTCCTCGTTATGGTGTTGTCGTGGAGGGACGGTGTTGAACTCTGATTCTTCTTTATCGCTCCAATTCAGCAACCGGCTCGAGAGGCTCGAAGGCTGCTCGAGGCTTGATATGAATGATGTTGCAGGGCTCACAAATTCAGTGGACTCAGTAGCCGGGATAGCGCCAAGGTATCGCGTGATCGCCTCTGTAAAGAAAGTTTCTGTGGCACCAAAGTCTGCAGGTATGGCTAACAGTTCTACCTCACCCTCGGCAGCGGTGGAAAACTCGCTTTCCTGAGCGGCACCACGTTTGCTTGCACGCTCGGCGGTCGTATGACGTTTCGAGGGACCATCGGATTCGCGAAGCAGTCGTTTAGGCGGTCGTTTTTGTTCAGTTTCGATTGTCTTTGTGTCCTCTGAGATTGTAGAGGTAGCTATGCCACCTTGCAAAGAATTAGGATCGTGTATTGCCAGACCTTCTGTGCTGTCACCCCCCGTGGTGACTGTGCTAGTAGGTAGAGCATTTTGTGGCTCGTTGGCTGGCAGCTCAAGGCTTTGGTCTGAGGGATTCTTCTCTGAATCTGATTCCGAAGGTTTGAGAATTGGGGATACGTCCATCTTGGCTTCATCAGAACTGCCGGATCTGCCGGATCCACTGGAACCAGCAGTGCCAGAGGATGATGAGAACGACAGATCGTGCGGGGCTCTGAACCATGCTAGATACTTGCCTGCTTCAAGCTGGGCAGTGTCTGAAACGCCAGACAGTACCGAAGTTGCAAGGGCTTGCCATGTGGGTTCCATTACTACCAGTTCTAGGCGCCGATCTATTGATGGCTCGACACTCGGAAGAGAGACATTCACCTTGAGCATGCTTGGTAGTGTTTCCGGAGACTTGGCAGAAGTTATTCGTGCTACAACCGTTTCGAGCGATTCTAGCAATTCTTTGTCGTGAGGGTTGAGCAAGTTTGCCCTGTTTTTTGATTGTGATTTCGCCAGCGGCGATAAAGTAGTCCACGAGGACGACACATCTGTGGCCACGGCCTCGAGCCCGAGTCTGGCGAGGCGGAACCAGCCAAGATTGAAACAGACTTTTGCAGCGAGCTCAAGTGTTTGTGCATCGCGACCTTCAGTGAGCTCAAGACACTTGCTAATAGAAGTAACAATTGTGAGCAGCGAGTCTCCCGGATCGGTGTCAAGCAGAAACACCGCATAATTCTTCAGAGCCATGGCTCGTAACCGACGCGCTGCGGGAGGTAATAATTCGCCATTCTCACCATCATCATCGTCACCGTGTCCAGGCATTGTTTCGAACAACGCCGCATACAACTCTCCGGTATCACTGCTCTTACGCGCTTGAGCCTCGAGGCACAACTGGAACAGCTTCATCGCTTCTTCGAGACGAAGTTCCAACGTATGCCGTTGCTCTTGAGCTAGTAGCTCCTCCTCGAACGTATTAATGGCTCTGAACGGCATCTTGTCAGGCCTTCGAGTCGCAATATCCACTTGCGAACAAGCTGTGGGGAACGCGTTTTATGTGTGTGCGCTGCCTCCCTCACCTTTCTCAGCTTGAGTAAGGCAGTGGGAACAAAATGAAAAATGTCAAGAGTCGACAGTCGATTCTATGGAGCTGACTACAGGAATATAATAATGGGGAGATGAAGTACTGTGCCGAGTATCTGCCGCGGATTCAACGAGTTTCGTTATCTGTAGAAGGTCTCATTGCTCCTCATGCACAAAATATAACTGCCAATGGAGATGTTGCCCGTCTCGGCAATGTGGAGATAAGTCTTCCTGTGGGTGTGCCGAGCCAAACGCTGGCAGTCGCACCAGAGGCGACGTCTTTCACTGTGCGGTTCCAGGCACCCCCGCAACCGAATAACTCAGCAGCATTGACGTTTGTAGATGCGCCTCTAAGCTCGAAAGAGTTGCCTGAGCTTGCCAGCAGGATAAGGTGTGCCCTCTGCAACACGCCCACATTTAATAATTTGCCAATCCAATGGAAGCAACTACCAAGCGAGCATTGGGCTGAGCTTATGGACCTCTGGCATTGTCACAAACCAGATGTTTCATCCTCCAAGGACACAAACCCCGTGTATCAAAAAGGCTTCGAGGCATCGCCTGGTGTCGCATTTGTGTCTGATGCATACTTGTTAATTGATGATTCTAATCTGGCAAAGTGCGCCCATATTAAGGCACCTAAACTGTGGAAATGGGATCTAAGTTCTGACCGCGTAGTGAGGCCAGAGGCGTACATTGCGTCCATCCTCCGTGAGACCATTGATGCTCACGGTATCTACACCTTTTCGGTAGAAGACTTGCTGGTTTGGGTTTTCGGCTTAGGATCGCGGTTCTGTATGTTAACGGAAAATGAAACACTCGTGAGTGAGGGTTTAAAAGTGTTCTGGACGAGAGATCAAAAATTACGAAGCTCAAGAGCAGAAATTGAGCCAATAGACCTGCCGCCGCGTGGTGTCGATGCATTAAATACTGCCCTTGAAGCGTCGACAGCAGCACTGCCACAGGAGGCAGCACGGTTCGGGCAATGGAATGTTGCATTCTTATCATTCACCTGATTCAAGGTTATCGGCAGTGACCTGGCTAGAAGTCTGAGCATGGCTGCTGGCCACAGTACTTCCATTCGAGACTTTGCTTTCAAGAGTGTTTACAGGTGGCTCCGCACCAAATTTGGCCGACGGTGCTAATGTAGCGGACCACTGCACAATTTGGCGAAGAAGTGGAGCGACCTGTTTGCGCGATGCACTAGTATTTCGCTGATTGTAGAGGCGAACGCCATTAGGCTCGACACTTGCCAATTGAAGATCGAGATTACTGCCTTCAAGAGCGGTGACAATCACTTCCGGAGCAGCTATAGCCAGTTGGCGAACATAGACCTTTTTCTGTTCTCCTGAGGCCATGCTAACCATTACGTCGAGGCCGCGGGCGGCTTTGAATTGGAGCATGGCGTCAGGGAAGTCCGGGTAACTGGAGAAGATCTTGGGCAGAAGCAGCGGTAGCGATGCGATACCCAGGCCATTCCACTGCTTATAGTCGCGTAGAATAACGTCTGTACTACTGAGGCCCTCCAGGTTCTTTTTCTCTTCTTTCATTACTTGAAGGGCATCGATAGCGTCCTCGTCGAGGCCGCCCAAAAATTCGACCACTTCACGGTCAATGTCGGTAGTCTTTTCATTCTTCAAGCCCTTGGTGTCAAGCATGATTGGTGCGAGGCACAGACGCGTCAGGATAGGATCCTCGGTGAAAACTGTGTGTGGGAGCCTCTGGCTGAAGTATCGCACCACGAGCGACATGCAGCTTCCTGTCGTGGCCAGCACGGATCCAGGAGGTAGTGGTGTAGAGCCCTCGCGCTCATGGTGGTCAATAACAAACTCTGGTGTGCCAGGAACTTCGCTGGCATTGTGATCAACGAGAAACAGCCGCGTACTGGGCTCCCAAGTCACAGTATCGAGGAAAGCGAGCCATTCACGTTTGACTCCGAGCATATCGAAAACCCACAGAATGTCTTTGCGAAGTCGGAGCTCATCCTCGGGGATTTCCAGCACTGGCTGGATATCGCCACTGCCACTGTGAAGCGATTCAAGGTACGCAGTGACTACCGCGGAGCAGCACGAGTCCATATCAGCGGACTGGTTACCGACAACATACAGAGTCCGCGACGTACGCGCCGTCTGACGCCCTAAGAAGCGGAGCATCACCACAAAAGGTCAATAGAGAACACGGTTTCTTGACTCGGTGGGCGAGCTGGAATGCACAATATGCCGGATTTGAGCTCGCCGACTCGCTTTAAGAAACGGTGGATGTTGTGTAACGGCCTGCACTTAGTAGGTACATTGATAAGCCACAACAAAAAAAAAAGACCGCATATGCTAAGCTTTGGGAGTTCGGCTGCGCAAAGCAGATCAGAGCGTGCATGCATACATGTGCATACCCGGAGCAAGGTAATGGCCGTTTTTTTAATATGTTATATTTTTTCATTAAATTTTTTTTTTTTTTCAAATTTTCAACAGAACTTGTACGTGTGTGACTTAACGCATCATTAAGTTATTTTTAATGCAGCCTATCACCGTTGTTGCTGATGTCGTTATTGCCATTTGTACAGTGTAACTATTCGTTGAAGGGACCATGATACTAAAGTATGAAATTACAAAATTTGGCGCAGCTGCGTAATGAAATTTAATGTAGGTTGGTTAACAAAGTAGCTCAAGTTAGCTCAAGCTAGATAGCGATCAGTATCTGGCTCGTAGACAGCAACTGTCGCTGCGCCTTTATCTCTTGGCAGAGAGTGCGTTGACGCTGAGCCGATATCAGAGTGGGATGCAACCGTAGATGAGTCTTCCACGGGTGGTGCGAGCCAGCGTTTGAGAATCGGGAGCCTGCGCACACGTGATGGAATTAAGTCTGAGTCGTTAACCCACGCGTCCCAACGGTGTGAGAATTGTTGGGCCTTATAGCCAGCATTGCGGGCGAATCTGCTCCGCTGTTCCTTCCAAGGACCATGAATAGGTTTGAATGTATCCGGGTCATTGGGTACAGCCACTATTTTGGAACGTTCCCAACCATTAAGATCAACGTACTCCTGCACTTCAAGATGAGTATTTCGGAATTTGGGCCATAAGTAGAACCGGAATAGCCACCATACAGATCCTAGAGCAAGAAGGCCAAGGCCAACCACGCACTGAAGGTAGTATGGAAGGTGTTTGTAGACGTTCTGGCTCTTCTTGGCCGGCGGAATCCATGGGGCACTGATGAGGTACAGGTTTGCAAGCAAAAAGAAGATAACAGCTGGCAAAGTCGCTTTGATCTTCGGTTGCCAGTCTTGGAAATGACCCCTGCGCTTGCGGATATAAATAGTTAGTAGTGCAAGAGACACGAGCACGTTGATCACCGATCCTGGATAAGTGCCAAGATTGACGATGAAGTTATAGGCATCTCCGGGTGGTGGTGCGAACAAATAAATCACAGAGATACCCCATTGTTCAAACAATGCGAGCGCTGGGCTATTGAAGGGCAGTGACGATCCCCACAAGAAAGAGAACGGCAACACCTCGTCGCGACCGAGCTCTTGAATCACCCGCGAGGTGGTATACATGACACCCATCACATTTCCAAGAGCAGACAGGGCCACAAACACAGCTAGGGCCCGTCTTCCACGGGTGCCCCAAACCACGCCAAAGAAATCAGCAGCCACAATGTTACCGCTAGTCTTGATTCTCTCAACGGGAATAACGCCCAAGTAAGAAATATTAGCCAAGATGTACAGAACAGACACCACAAGCAGCGCAGCCGGGGCAGCGAATTTGAGAATCTTGTGGGGGTTGCGCACCTCAGCAAGGGCGTAATTAACGTTGGTATAGCCACTGTAAGAGAACATAACACTGTAAAGGGCTGTGACCACACCATAGCCAGTCGCTTCACCCTTGAAGCTATGCTCAAAGCTATGGGTCGCAGGGATGCTCGCACCACCACCCCAGCCAATCCAACCAATGATAATGATCATTAGGAGAATAACAATCTTGAAAGTTCCCAAAAGGTTCTGGATGTAAAGACCATACTTGCCTCCAGCACCATGCGCCAAAGCAGAAAAGGTCAAGCTGGCGAGGCCAATTAAACGCATGTTCCATCTACCGGGCTCAATACCAGCGGCAACACAAATGTATTGACCAAAAGCTGTACTATTTCCACCGGACCCGAGTAGGAAAATCATTGCGGAATAGGCACTTAGCACAAGGAACCGTGGCCGACGGTAGAAGTATTGGAGGTAATTCTTTTCACCACCATTTTTCGTGATCATCGACCCAAACTCGAGGAAGACAAACAGACCAGACAGAGCCACCAAAAACCCGATTGCCCACAAAATAAGCGCTAGCCCTGGTGAACCAGCGAGCTTGACAATATTTGCCGGGGTCGCAAAAATTCCTGTACCAATCATCTTATTGACAATAAGGAACACCGCCGAGAAGTAGCCAATGTCGCGACGGTGGACATCGCGGCTGATGGCCTTGATAGATACCACGACCTCTTCTTTTTCAGACATGTCGATGTTTTGAGATTTTCAGTCTTCGACAAGCTCTGTTTTATACTCGGCCTCGCTTTCCCCCACACTTTCGTGCACCTCATGATGATCACGAGTCACGAGACATCACACAAGGTAGTGAAATTTCGAAGAGGGAAACTGTTTTTCACATCGAGAAAAGCTAAGAGAGGCTGTGAAATCTCCTAAGAAATAATTCCCGAGTATCTAAACTTGTACGTTGGTCTTCTGAACCGACTTTCTGCTGCAATCACAAATCGCAGGACGGTCCAAAAACACAAGACTTGATTTTAGTTGTAAACTATTAATTTGAACTAACTAACTAGGGGTCGAAACCGTGAACTTGGCACTAATTTGAACGGTAACTTCTAATGAACGATAACCAGGCCGGGCGCAGTTCATGATTGCAGATCGTGTGTTCGAGTGACATTACGCAGTCCAATTATGCATGAGATGACGACATTCTTATCAGCGAATTCAAGGGACTACCATGTGGTATTTGTATATATTTGACCAATTAAAAACAGTTGTACAGCAACTTATGTCGAATATATATTGGCCGCCAACATGAGAGCCTGTATGCAATGGCTGGACACCAGCTATGAATTGGCGGTGATGAAATGTCAAGCAAATGCCAAGCCGCTCGCAGAGAGATCCAAGATCAGCTTGGCAAGGGCCAGACACAAAACTGGAATTATTGCCGCCAGTAATTAATTTATAGGATGGACCGTTCGTCGAGCAAGGGGGAGAGAGGGTGGGAAACAGGCACGCGCCTCATGCGAGACATTCCACGTGACTATATCATCACCACGTGATCCTAATCAATCTTGATCGGCTGGGGATGATTTCAAAAACGAGCTGAAAGCTGACAGGCTCATTGGAGGTCAGGTCAGGTGATTGGATCAAGAAGGTTGTAACTGGGTCGTGGTCGGGGCTTAATCAGCACCTTCTCCCCGCGATATTCCGACTGCTAATATTGCACTGGCTTTGATTGGCTACAGTGCTCTTGTCACCAGTCGGGGGCTATCTCAGCAGCGTGGGAATGGTAAATGTAAAGTCCCATAGGTATTTTTCTCCACACACACAACCGTACATTTTTTCCCTCACACCAAACCTTTTATTTTTATAAAAAAAATGTATCGTTTGGCTACTCGCCATGCGGTGAAGGTTGGATCGCTGCCCGGGCGGTTGTTCTCTACAACCCCTGCTGCACGCTCGATTCTGAATCGTGAGTCCGTCAACGCTCAGGATTCGAGCAAGTTCCTTACCGAGAAGTACGCGGTCGTCGATCACCATTACGACGCCGTGGTTGTCGGTGCGGGCGGTGCCGGTCTCCGTGCCGCTTTCGGTCTTGCTGAGGCTGGCTTCAACACTGCCTGTATCTCGAAATTGTTCCCGACGAGAAGCCACACCGTTGCTGCCCAGGGTGGTATCAATGCTGCTCTTGGTAACATGCACCCTGACGACTGGCACTGGCACATGTACGATACCGTCAAGGGCTCTGACTGGCTCGGTGACCAGGACGCTATTCACTACATGGCTCGTGAGGCTCCTCCTGCTATCATTGAGCTTGAGCACTACGGTGTTCCCTTCAGCCGTACCGACAAGGGCCGCATTTACCAGCGTGCCTTTGGTGGTCAGTCCAAGGACTTTGGCAAGGGTGGCCAGGCCTACCGTACCTGTGCCGTTGCCGACCGCACGGGCCACGCCCTGCTTCACACTCTGTACGGCCAGAGTCTCCGACACAACACCCAGTTCTTCATTGAGTTCTTCGCTCTTGACCTCATGATGCAGGACGGCAAGTGCGTGGGTGTCATTGCCTACAACCAGGAGGACGGTACTCTTCACCGCTTCTTCTCCAAGAGCACTGTCATGGCCACCGGTGGTTACGGACGTGCCTACTTCAGCGCCACCAGCGCCCACACCTGTACCGGTGACGGTATGGCCATGGTGTCTCGTGCTGGCCTGCCTCTGCAGGATCTTGAGTTCGTGCAGTTCCACCCCACTGGTATCTACGGCTCTGGATGTCTTATTACTGAGGGCTCCCGTGGTGAGGGTGGTTACCTGCTCAACTCTGAGGGTGAGCGTTTCATGGAGCGTTACGCCCCCACTGCCAAGGATTTGGCTTCCCGTGACGTTGTGTCGCGTGCCATGACCATGGAGATCCGCGAGGGTCGTGGTGTTGGCCCCAAGAAGGACCACCTGTACCTCCAGCTGTCACATTTGCCCGCTGAGGTGCTCCACCTTCGTCTCCCAGGTATCTCCGAGACCGCTTCCATCTTCGCCGGCGTTGATGTGACCAAGGAGCCTATCCCTGTGCTGCCCACTGTGCACTACAACATGGGTGGTATCCCCACCAACTACCACGGTGAGGTGTTGACCCACAGCAACGGCAAGGACCACCACGTGCCTGGCCTTTACGCCTGTGGTGAAGCTGCATGCGTCAGTGTCCACGGTGCCAACCGTCTTGGTGCCAACTCCCTCCTCGATCTCGTGGTGTTCGGCCGTGCCGTGTCCCACCGTATTGCCGAGAAGGAGACTCCTGGCGCCAAGCACGAGGCCCACGACCTTGACAACGCTGGTCGCGAGTCTATTGAGAACCTTGACTGGGTGCGTACTGCTGACGGCAGCCGCTCCACTGCCGAGATTCGCCAGCAGATGCAGGAGACGATGCAGAAGGATGTGTCCGTGTTCCGTATGCAGGAGTCTCTCGATGCTGGTGTCGAGGGCATCTACGCTGTTGACAGACAGCTTCCTGAGCTCCGCACCACTGACCGCAGTATGGTGTGGAACTCCGACATGGTTGAGTCCCTTGAGCTCCAGAACCTGTTGACGTGCGCCGTGCAGACCGCTGTGAGCGCCGCCGCCCGTAAGGAGTCCCGTGGTGCCCACGCTCGTGAGGACTACCCCGAGCGTGACGATGCCAACTGGATGAAACACTCTCTGTCGTGGCAGAAGAAGGCTGGCGAAAATGTCCAGCTTGACTACAGACCCGTTGTCTACCACACGCTCGACGAGGCCGAGTGCAAGACCGTTCCCCCAGGCAAGCGTGTGTACTAAATAAAACGAAAAGGCCTATATATATCCGAGTAATTTCTACCCTTTAGCACAGTAGCCGATGACAAAATGAAAGATAAATTAATGTTTGCGGGTGCGGTTTTTAGTTTTAGATCTAGTGGTCTACAATGAGCTCGTCACATCCCCAGTCCTCAAAGCAGCCGTCGGCAAGGTATCGCCGCACCACGAGCGGGATCTTACGCTGTGACAGCTCCTTGATAGCAATCTGGAGCGGGTCTGTCTCGCCTTCCAAGTCTACGAGTACAGGTGCGTTCATCGAGATCTGCAGAGCTCGCGTACCCAGGATACGTGCACGCTCGTACTTGGTCATGTAGGGCGTCGTGGTACGCTTCTCGCGAGGAATCGCAAGCTCACGCTGTGTTTTGAGACGCTGCCCACTAGCTACGATCTGGCGTCCATCCTCAGCCGCCAGAAGCTGCGCATCAGCGTCCTCGTCGCCCTCTTCCTCCTCGGCGCGCTCAGCGTCAGAGAAGTCGTCCTCGAACTCCTCGAACGCGTTCTCGTAGCCCTCGTTATATCCCTCTTCGTCGCTCATCTACGACGACGGCGGAATTGACAACAACCGTTTGTGCACCTGTGCTGTGTGGTGTGGTGTGTTTCCGCGTCCCCTGAAAGACGAAAAACTGTGATCTGCTTATCTAAGAAAAATTTCACCCAGCTTAGGCTGGAAGTTCATCATCACCTTATAAGATCATCATCATCTTTCGTGTTTGGTTGTGCAATATTTTTTTTGAAGAGGTTACTGGCATGGAATTGAGTTTTAAGACCTCGTAGTCATGCGTGAGAAAAAGTATCTGTGTAGCGTTGACGGCTGTGGTCGGCGATACGACCGCCCTACGAAGCTCATGGCCCATATTCGCAGTGCGCATACGGGCGAGCGGCCGTTCGCGTGTGATGAGCCCAGTTGCACGTCAAAATTCGCTCGTCAAAAAGAATTAACTGTTCACAAGCTGAAACATGTTCCAGCCGACCAAAAACCGTTCCAATGCCCGACCTGTGGCAAGGGCTTCAACTCACGACAACATCTCGCCCTCCATAAGGGTACTCACGAAGCTCAGGCAATGACTTGTGAATTGTGTGGCCGGACGTATACGCGACCGGCCAACTATAAGCGTCATATCGAGGCGCATGTAACGTGCAGTCATTGCTCAAAGGTGTTCTTGAATGAGGCACAGCTCAAAACTCACATCACTAAATACCACGATCAAAACTATCATTGTGGCGAGTGTCAAGGTATAGCATTCGACACGTATGCTGAACTTCAGTCTCACACAAAAGAGCAGCATCCACGGCCCGTTCAAAGACGGGTGATAGCAGCACCTTCAATTGCTCGTATGACTGGCTTGGAGTACCACGAGCGATGGCTGGACTGCTCACATGCGGGTTGCGACCACCGCTTCACGCGATACTATGATTTGGAACGACACAATGAGTCCGTCCATGGTATACATAGTAGCAGCGGCACCGACTCAGCCATACAGCCCACAGCTGCTGCCGCGACAACCCAACTCACATCATAAACCAAGCTTAATTATTTATTATCTGCATTTTGAATTTAGTACATATCCGTTTTGAGTCGGCCAAACTTCTTCATCCTTCCCAGGAACCGTGAAGCCTCTTTGAAAGGAATATCAAGGCTGCGCGAAAGAATATCGGCCACGGCACCACGGGGGTCTTGTCCGAGAATCTTTTCCCGCGAGCCGCATATATACATGACTCCATTCTTGTTCATTAGCATGTCGATGATCTGAGCTGCGTTTTCAGGGCGCCGAATTGCATCAGATACTTCTGTGCGTGGAACGCCAGGCTGTCGTGTGAGACATTCCACTAGCTTCAAATTTGGCACCGCCTTGAAGTCGTCGCGATAAACCACATCCTCGGATGTTCGGGCGCCAGCAAATACGAGCATAGGGGCTTTTGACCCGAGATGATAGCGTTCAAGGGCGAACCCTCTGTAGGGAGCTACACCTGTGCCGAGTCCAATCATGAGCAAAGGAACATCTGGGTCAGATGGCAAGTGGAATCCCGTATCACGAACAGCCACGGCAGTTTCAACAGGGCTGGGACTCAGGCGAGCCACATCCGCGAGGTATGATGTTGCAACGCCCGAGAACTCACCATGCTTTTCAACTACAGAACACATTGAAGCCACTGAGCCTTCGGGACCATAAGGAGACGATGAGATGCTGTAGGAGCGGTGGTACAAAGGACCCAAATTATCGAGAAGAAAGCCGCAGGGCAGGTCCTTCCAAGGTTCACCATCTGATAGCCACATGAGAAGTCGTCCCAAATTGAAATGAACTTGCATTTCCACATCAAATGTTTTTGATTTGTATAATTCGAGCACTTTGGCTTTAGCTTCAGGAGTAGGTGCGTATTCGGCGAGATGGCTCACAAGTTGTCTGGGGACGGGCCCGTTGATATCGAGGTGCCGTCTGGCAAGGTCACCGAGCGTCACGGTCCACTTGTCATTAATTTTCAACAACAAAGAGTCTTGTTTACCCATGGCTCGCAAAAGAATCGCTACTTCCTCTGCCGAATTAGCGGGCCAAACGACAAGATGGTCACCCGCACGGAACGACCCAGGGTCAAGCTCAGCCTCGGCATGAACAAACAGCCTATCAGTATTTGCGAGGACTTGTGCACGCAGGGGACGAATAGTTGGGTTAGGCACGTCCAAGGTGGCCAGAGGGAAATTTGCCGACGTGTGAACTTCTTCAGTTGTAGGCTGAACAGTAAAATGGAATGGCATAAATTGGTATTTGCGTTCGGAGATTTGCAGACGGCGGCTAAGAGCAGCTACTGCAGACTCTTTCCATGCTGTGTACTCCTCCTCACACTCGCGCAAACTTGCCTTGACGTCCTGTTCTCCGTAAGGGCATAATCGTTGCGCCCCGAGCACCGCCAATTCCTGGTCTAAAAATCGAGCAGCACGGTTCAAACGCGAATAAATTCGGCTGCCCCGACCAAAGACGCCGTACTGAAATTTCAGCGCTTGATTAATGGGTTGAGATGGTTCGATAAGGGTATCCCAAAACTTTCGTCCATTGTCTGCTGGCATCCCCGAGCCATAGGACGAAACAAAAAAGAACGATGTACAATCAGGCGTCAATTTTGTGTAGTTTTCAACGGCGAACTTGTCGATGGCACCAGTTACTGCATGAACGCCAAGGCGCCAGTGCAATTCAGATGCAAAACGCTGTGCAAAGTTCTGGAGGCCACCAGTTTGAGAGGCAAACAGAACATTCACCGCTCCTAAACTAGGCTTCAACATTTTCTGCGGTGTCTGATAAGGCGGGGGGTACGAAGGCAATCTATTTCATCTGCTCGATTGCCCGTTAAAACGCTCCTCGGGGAGAGGCGGCGGCTGTTTATCAGTAAGACCTACTAGTAAGCATTTATCCGGGGATAAGTTAAATATCAATCGTAAACATTTTTAAACATCAAACTACGGGGGGTATCATATCGCAAGTTAGAGCAGCTAGAGCAATTCAAGCAATGCAGCTAAAACCATAAAAGCTAGAATTACCACACGTCTTCTTGGTAGAGAACCCGTGACTTCATCTTGCGCAGAATGCGTTCGGCTTCTTCGGCAGGAATACTCCGTTCCTGCTGCAGGATCCGCAATAGGGTTGCGTTCACGTCGCGGGCCATGCGGCTTGCATCACCACACACGTAGAAAGTAGCTCCTTCAGAAAGCAATTTGTTCACCTCAGCGGCATGCTCAAGCAAGCGGTGCTGCACATAGACCTTTTCGGCTGTGTCACGGCTGAAAGCAGAGTACACCGTCAAAAACTCGCTGTATTTGGGCCACTCGTCCGCGTACAGATTATCGCCGAGCTCATTACGGCTTCCCGAGAATAGGAGCGAGCGACCAACTTCTTTGCCATCCTTGGCGAGCTGAGCACGCTCGTGCACAAAGCCACGGAATGGAGCCACGCCCGTACCGGGGCCAACCATGACAATGGGTGCGGCGGCCTTACTGGGCAGCTTGAAGTTCGAATGGCGCACGTGAACAGGCACACGGAGGTGCGAGCCGTTTTTGTAGAGACCACGCGGGCCATCAATACGGAACTTGAGGGGTTCGACGTTGGTAGTAGCACCGAGCTCCTTCGCAAGGGCAAGAATGTTGTTGGTGGCTACACCACGAATCTCGTGGGTGCTGCCGGCAGGCTTCTGGCGCTCAACCACAGCGGTAATCGTGATCTTATCGGGGGTCTCGAGACTGCTCGACGAGATTGAGTAGTAACGAGGTTGGAGGTGCGGAACAGTCTCAATGACCAAGCTGAATGGCACCTTGGTCCATGGCTGGCCATTGCTGAGGCTCAGCAGCAGTCTGCCTAGGTTGAAGCAGTGAGAAACCACCTTGGAGTGGAACAACTCCTTATCTCCAGCCAGTTTCTTGGCCTCGGCACGCGATGCCTCAGAAGGTGCATAGGGAGCAAAGCTCGCAAGCACCTGACGCGACACAGCTCCATTAATCTCCAAAAAGTGGCGGATGACAGCGTCGTAAGTGGTAGGACGCGGGATACGCACGTGCGCCGTCTTATCCAAAGCCTTAATATCAATCACATTATCACGCTGGTCCTCGAGACCAAGCGCAGCAAGGAAACGGTCAACCTCCTCGCTGGCATTTTGACACCAGAAGGCGAGGTGGTCGCCAGTGAAGTAACGGAGGCCGCCATTGGCGCCAGAAATATCAAACTCGACATGGATGCAGCTGCGGGTGCTATCTGCAAACAACTCTTTAACTGCGACAACTGGAGCCAAGAACGGATTCACCTGAGTGTAGGGGCCGCTGGCGTTGGCATCGTTGAGGTAGGCCGCGGTGGGCTCGCCAACAAACACGTCAGTGTCGTCAATGGTAAGGTCCTCCTGAGGCTCAACAGCGATCGAAGGCTCGTACACAGCCTCGCGCTCCTCGAGTCCACGGTCAGCCTTGAGCTTGGCCAACAAGTCGTCGCGCCACGCCATAAAGTCTTCTTCCATTGAGTCCTTTCCATCGTCTCCCTCGCCGTAGGCGGCAACGCTGTGCGCACCAAGAGTCTCGAGACGCTTGAACAAATCACGGCCAACCTTGTTGAACAACTCATAAGTGGAGTTGCCAAGGCCAAACACGGCATAGTGAAGGTTGTTCAGGGTAGACTCGCCCTCGCTGAATTCGACGGACTCGTCCGAAATCATCTGGACAAATGTCACCGCATTATCGGTGGGCTCACCCTCACCATATGAGGCCATAAGGAACACGGCAATGTGATCCTCAGGGAAGGTGTCGAGGTTCTCAAGATCATAATTGTCCAAGTCTGCAGTCATACTGGCGAGGCCCAATTTGGCGCTGAGTTCCTTGGCAAGCTTGGATGCAAGGTCCTCGGCTGTACCGGTCTGAGAGCCAAAGAATACCACCACAGTCTTGTTGTAGGCGTTCATGGTCGACACAATGTCGCGACCACCTTCATCGTCGCCTCCTGACCCAAACTGGGCCGTGTACCCGTCAGAGCTGTCAGAACCATACAGGTACTTGTAGCCAAAGTACCCGATAGCGAATGCCACAATGAAGCCAAGCAGCGTCTGCACGCTCACCATACTTTATTCAAAATGGGCAGTTTGTGGCTTGGGTGTTTGTGGAAAGTTGATGATGAGACGTGTCCTGGGGCACGATCTGCGTATTTATTTCCGCACCCGGGGTGAGAAACGCGATTACCTCCTTACTGATGTAAACGATAAATTGAGGCGGCGGAGGCGGCGGGCACCTGACGCTTTCCAAAGGGCGGGAAACTTTTCTCTGCCTTTAGGGGTGGGTTCTGCGTCAGCGTTTATAACCTTGAGGATGGTCGACCCCACACGATGCACCTCCTCACTAGCACATGCAGATGATCGGCCATTCCGGGTCGAATCGAGCCTGAAATTTGCGGGGTTCAAATGGTGTTGTGAAGTAGTTTGGAATTATTCCGGGAATCCGGCCTCAGTTTAAGTTGTGCTAGGTGATTGGCGTGGGTTTTATGAGCTAGTCGCGATGGCTACCTCAGCACACGTGACGGCCCGGTCCGCTGACCCCTCTTCACATGCATAACGGTGTTTTTCATAATTAGGATGTTTCGCATACCAAGCTTATCATTATTCGCATTTGTTTTAAAGATTGGCGATGTTACAATTTGATAACTTAGTTTAGGATGATATGGTTGGCTGGTAGTGTTCAATGACTTGTTGATGGACTTTTTAATGTGTGTGAAGACAACTTCAATTTACGACAAAAGTTGTTCAATAATCATTGATTTTGTCCAGAACTTATAACTTCACGCTTTTGCCGACAAGACTTGCAATCCGGCTTGGTGGCCCGGCATGGCAAGCAGGCTTGGTAACTTGACTTGTTGATGGTGCTAAGATAAATAAACAGTCTAGAACTAAATGCCTATGACACGGTCTGAACATACTTTTCCAAATTCAAATCGAATTTACTGCTGCGGATCGGCATATCCAAGGTATGGAACGGGTTCTTCATTGCATAGTCGGCGTAAAGTTGATGCAGTTGGCTGCCTATCGCAGCAATGCCGGGCTGGTCACGATCAGTGATCACAATGAACTTGAGTCCCGTCAGCGTTTGGAAACAGTGGATGCTTGCTTTTGGTGTTTCGATCACCTTAAACCCGCTGCTCTTTGTCGTGTCTGATCTTGTGCCCGTGATCAGGGGCCCAATCCGCGACGTCAGCGCATGCACAGAGTGAAGCGTACCAGCTATCACCAAATAGTCATTTGAATTCTCGAGCTTTTGTAGGCTATTGCCAAAGTCTTTGTGAAATATGAGACCTCCAGCGCGGTTGAGAATGAACAGGCTTTTAATGGCCATCCTCTTGTACAGGTGGTGCTAGATAAACCAAGAGCTTCCTAATCATAGCTTAGATCACCAAGCACAGAAGTTCATGGCAGTTAGAGATGATATGGCAAAATATTAAAATAAAATAAAGATAAATATGGATTAGACAAGGAAACCGCGACATTTTTCTGCTCCACAGAAGCAAACCACACGGTCTTCGCCTTCCTCGGCGGCGAATTTATAGTCGAACGTTAGTTCCTCACCGGGCTCGATGTCGCGGGTCGCATACAAAGCAATGCGCTTGCGCTTGTCAAGCGTAATGATCTTGGCCACGCAATTAGGCTGGCAACTGTGATTGATGAATCGGGCAAGATTGCCCTTCTTTGTCGCATCAACAATCACGTCGCTATCAATGCGGAACAAGTACGACGAGTCAATGCCCTCGCTAATGTACTCCCGTTCACGGATATCACCAAACTCTTCACGCAAGGCCTCACCAATGTACTCGATAACAAAATCTTGGGGGGCTATGGGCTCACCAGCATACAAGCCCCAGTCGTGAATGGCAGAACGGGCGAGCCGCACGCGTTTCGTCGACTTGTTCAGCTGGTTCTCGAGGAACAGGTCTGTATTCATGCCATAGACACTCTTATTGTAACTCAAAGCCTTGGCCATGCGCCGGCTTTGGCCACGTTTCTCGCGACGCTCGCGCTCAGCCGTCTGCTGGTCGATAGTGCCAGAAGCCTGAACTGTGCCGGTAAATGCATCGGTTGAACTAATAGACACTTCGGCTTCTCCAGACCGTTCAATGACATCTATAGCCTCCTTATGTCGGTGCTCAGGTACCCACATGCGCTTCGCCTCTATAGGGTACGAGCGGTAGCCGTATGTACGCCAGCTCGGCGCCGGTGGAACCTTCCAGTCTACGACCAGGCCATCACTCTGGACTTTGCGATGCAGCTCTTCTCGTGATGACATGCGCTGTATTTCAGCAGCAATTTCCTCCTCGGTGAGTAGACGGGTTGCTTTCGGCGGTGCCTTGACGGCTGCCTTGGCGAACGCGAGGTCTTCCTCATCAACAATGCTTCCCAAGAAGGTTGTAAGGTAGCGATCTTCTGGAGCAGGTTGAACAGGTATCGGCAAATGTCCTGGTTCGGGTGCCCATCCCATGACACTTGATACCTCTTCTGCCTCCATTTCCTCCTCGCTGACCTCGTCGTCAACATCCTCGTCGCTGAGTTCAGGTAGCTGATCGTTAGACTCTTCTGGTGAAATTGGCTTTGTTTCTACAGGAGCCTCAGGCTCTGCAACAAGCTCCTTCTTTGGAACAGGCTCCACGTGAGTCTCAGGTTCAGACTCGTCAGAGTCAATCGCCTGCTTAACTGCTAGCTTCTGTCGCTTAGGTGTGGACTCAACTGGCTCAATCGCATGACTCTTCTTGCGGAATCTGATTTCACCAGTCGCAAATGTTTGTTGTGGTTTGCCATTATTATCATTAGTGTCAGGGGCAGGGGCTACTGGTCGGTTCTTGGCAAGCTCGACAAGGTACTCACGCACATACGGATAAACCACTCGTTGGCGAATATCTTTGCGCAGAGCCTCGACCATCTCCAAAGTTATCTGCTTCACAACGTTCTGCTTTGTATTTTCGGGCGCAGCAGTCTTGAGATTCTGGGTCGCAGGGCCACACAACTTCATGTGCACATCAAAACCTCTCAGCGATTGGCCATTGAGGGTATTATAGCATTCGCAGGCATCTTTGAGAACATCGAATACAATGTAGAACCCTTGGCGATTCGCAACGATCCTTGTGGGGTTAAACATGCCAACAAATCGTTCGAGCTCATCACACCGCACTCGCTGCACTGGAACCCAATGGGCGGCAACATAAATATAGGTGGCGTTCTCTCCGACATTCTCCAAAAGCCAGGCATATCTTTGGGACGGTGTCATTACCTGCATTGTCAATTGAGGAGCGGCTGCCTTGGCGGCTGCTTTAGCGGCTCGTTTGGCTTCTCTAAGCTTGATCTGCGCTTGCTTTTCTTGTTCTTTCGCATAGACTGTTTTTGCGCGGTCAACCACTTCTGATTCCTTCGCGCCGCTCGGGTCTTGAACCACTGCGATTGCGTCAGGGTTCAGCATGCCAATGCGGAGGAGCTGCTTCGTCGCCATTCCCAAACAGGTCTTTGCAGCTGCTTCAGTTTCAAATACTACTCGGCACGCCCCTAATGATGCTCCAGTGTTGAAGTTTGTCACCAGAACGCATTCTTCAATTGCCCCTGCACCAGCTAGCGCTGTAAAAGCGTCTGTTCGCGTGGCCAACACGTCGAACCCGGTTACAAGCAGCCGCTTTGATATTGGCACTAACTTCTTTTGGGGTTTAGTTCTGGCCCATGGAAGCGGGGCCGGTCCATGGGAGCCAAAACCGGCTCGTTTTCCACGGGGATTGCTCGAGTTTGTGCTTGAGCTTGAGCTCGAGCTCGAGGCCGACCGCTGCCGTGGATCTAAGCTACGACCACCCCGAGGCTTCTCGTAGCGAGGCTTACCACCATTGCGGCCCTTCTCTGCACTGAGCTCAGGATCATAAGTACACCTGAACTCCATGCAGCCTCAGATCTAGCAGCAAAAGCTCTGGGTGCTGGTCCAAACGCACTTGCCAGGCGATGTTTCAAGACACAACGCGCTTGAGGAGAGGCGATGAATAAGTCACCCCCTCCTCCTCTTCCTTCCTTTTAGCTGATGCTTTTGGATGGCGACGAAATGCAGCGATAAATTAAATGAAAAGAGGTAATGATGAAAGAGTAAATAGATTTACAGCATAAATAAGGAGCAGGGCACCAATTCCTGTCTCGGGTGACCGCAGTCGGGCACAAGTGTTGGGCACCGATGCGAGTGCGAGCGATGAAACGGCAGCGAGCAACGGCAGCCTCGATAGAAATTGGTGTGGGCCTGGGAAAAGAGTATCACGGATCAATTGGCAATCAATTGGCACCCAATTGGCTTCCAATTGAAAGAAAACATAGAAAATAGAGATGTACACGCGAGTAGCGACGCCTGCCCTCGGAAGCTGGCCCCCGGCCAGCGATGCGAAAAGAGAAAAGAAACTAATCGATCCAGCGCCGACGTTTATGTTTCTTTGAATTGGACGACGTCGTTGCTGTTGAAAGCGAAGGTGTCTGAATGTTCGCGCTGCGACCCGAAGGAGACGTCGAGAACGCGCTCACATAGTTCGCGTGCAAAATGGCCTTGGATACCGGCGACGGCGTGACCGTCGTTATAGGCATGATGCTCGTACTAATCACGGTGGTGAATATCGACACTGATGACGTCGGGTTACGGTTTGTGGGCGTCGTCTTGACAGTGAGAACCGTGCCAGGCGTCGACTGGAACGGTGCAGCCCGCGTGGGACCCTTTTGCCAGGTGTAAGGAATCTCGTACGATGACAACGAACGCAACGACGCAGGCAAGGTGTACGACGACCACTGGATTGTGTCAGTGTTGAAGCCGTTATAAGTGTCCGAAGGCGTGGAGCCAGACTCCGCGGAGCCGGCTCCGGTCATGCCGGACAACGTGATCCACGTATCGCCGTAGACAACTACATACTTCTCAGCATCAGTGCTGTCAACTGCGGTAAGTTGCACCACATAAGAACCACTAGGGGCCAACGCCAGGTCAGCCGTGAGCTGCGCCGAGTAGGACAACTCCTTCACCGTGGCCGACTTGGTCAAGGTGATGGGACAGCCAAACTTGCCGTTGGAACCAAAAGTACACAACAAAAGCGTGACTGCCGACAAGTGTGAATACGTAGCACCATTCGGTTGTGACCACTGGACCGTAACTGTGTCTGTGGCCGCGTCGTACGACTGTTTGTTGGTGTTAACCTTGAACACCTGAGCGGCGCACAGTGGCAGCCAGCACAGGGCGATCAAAACCAAAGACCTGAGTGCTCCGTACTGCCGAGCCATCTTCAGATCCTATTAATGCGCTGCAGACCTCACTCACTTCGTGTCCACGATGGATTCCTTCTTAATTTTTTTTTCGCTTTCTAGCGAATGGTGGATACAACGCGCAAGGTATGTGTGACGGTTAATCCTGGGCTGTTTTATTTGACTAAGGCAATTTCTATAAAAGGGGGAGGGGGGAACAGGGGGCAGCCAACAAGGAGAGGCCTGGGCTACATACCCAAGCCTAAGCCTACACTGTAGTGAGCCAAGCTGCAGGTGCTGATGCTTAGCTGGGAGCACAGGTCTCATGGTTTTAAGTTTTTTTAGTTCAGCAAACACGCTCTATAAATAGGTTTCTCCAGGTGGCACGCGAGCAGACAAATGTCATAGTATTGTTGGCAATTTGGAGGAACTAGCACAAATGTTTTTGTTTCGAGGTATGAAATTCGTTCAGAGTCGTGTATTTTTTATTTGTTTTTGTCATTTTAGTTGTGATTCTTTTGGTAGTGACTCTAGCAGCCATTATAATAGCGGCGGCTATGGCAGTAGCTATGGTTTTTAGCAGTGAGCTGAAAGTTTGGTTCGTCTTGATACCCGAGTTATGCGTTACTCAAAATATGCGCCAACCACCGTAACCTCTGAAAAATCTCGGGGCCGTTAGTCACTGCCATTCGATCGAGCTCACGATTTCAACTTGTTGGTGTTGTCGCCGCGATGCTTTACCTCAAGAGCATAGTGAACGTTCTCGACAACTCGGGCGCACAGATCGTCGAGTGCATCAAGGTGCTCCGTAAGGGCCCATTTACCCCGGCCCGAATCGGAGACAAAATGGTTGTGGTCGTTAAGAAGGCACGGCCGATTCCCGCTAATCTCACAGGCCAGGCTGCCGCACAAAAGGTCCGCAAGGGAGACATTCGACACGCCGTGGTTGTCCGCACAAAGCAGCCCACAATGAGACCAGATGGCTCCATTGTGCGATTCGACGACAATGCTTGTGTGCTGCTTCAAAAGAGCGGCGAGGTGATTGGCACCCGTGTGACTGGCGTTGTTGCCAAAGAGTTGCGAGAAAAGTACCCCAAGCTGGTGACCCTGGCTCCACGTGCTGTTTAGACTTTGTACATATTATCTATTATTTCACAAATTGTGTTTCTCACCCTTGGTGGTTTGGTGGTAACAGTTGCCTTGAAAGCAGTCGCCTGGCTTTGTTGCGATCCAACTATTCTGGCATAGCTCCCACTTGTTCTTGTTTCTCTTTTAGTTCGCCCGAACTGGTCGTTCATCGAAACAATACTAAAATACAATAAATATTAGGTTAAACTTTTACGGATTCACAACCACAACAAATCAAATTCATGCCGTGAACTTGCGGAACATGTGGCCACAATGCGTGCACACGTAGAACAAAACCATACTTGTTTCTGCCCGTCGCTGTTGACTCTGGAAGAATACACACTCGTGATTGTGGCATTGAGGACACTCATCGTTACTCCGCGGAAGCGTGGGGTCTGACGCAAGGTCCTGAGTGATTCCGGCAGTCTCTCCCGTGGGCGCTATGAGCTCGTTACGATACACGAGCGGGTTCGCCGCTTTTTCAGTATACATGCAGTTACGGCACGAGTACAGAAGCTGCTGCGAGACGCGGTCCTCCTTCGGGTACAACATGTTGTTGCACTCGAGACAGAATCTGAAGCTAGCCATTTTGAGAACCAAGTAGTGCAACGCCGCAGAAAAAACCACGAAACCCCCGTCTAAAGTTCCAGGAACCAAACAGAAGAAGCACGTCGTGCGGGCCAGCCTTGATGATATGGTGATGCTGACCAAGAGGGTCCAAACGCACAACTCTCCCAGCCAAAGTTAAACCTAAAGTAAGACTCGTCAGATCTCTTTCCCTCTCTGTTTGAGTTCTAGTGAAAAATGATCAGAGCCTGCACACCTGCTGTCGGCCGTATGGCTGGCCTGGCCCGCATGCGCGTGAGCCCTGCTGTGGCCAGCCGGTTCGCTGGTCGCCGTTTTGAGTCCACGGCCACCGAGCAGAAGCCCGTCGACCCTAAGATCGGTGCTATTGTGGATGACATCGCCAAGTTGACCATTCTTGAGACGTCTGCCCTGGTCGCTGAGCTCAAGTCGCGCCTTAACATTCCTGACATTGCTATTCCTGCTGCAGGTGCTGCTCCCGCTGCTGCTCCTGCTGCCGAGGCTGCCGCCGAGGAGGAGGCTGCTCCTGTTGAAGAGAAGATGATCTTCAACATCAAGCTCGAGTCTTTCGATGCCAAGTCCAAGCCTAAGATCATCAAGGAGGTCAAGGGACTTTTGGGTCTCAGTCTTGTAGAGTCTAAGAAGCTCGTGGAGAGCGCACCCAAGCTGCTTAAAGAGAACGTGCCCAAGGAGGATGCCGACAAGATCAAGGAGACTATCGAGGCTCTTGGCGGGAAAATTACTCTCGAGTAGAGTGTTGACCATGTGTATATAGCCGATTCATATCTAACCTCGATGCCTTTTTTATTTGGTGCTGGTGCTTTTCCTGCAAGGTACCATTGAGCTAACTACCTAGCACTGAGATCATAAATTCTACCGAGGCAGTACGCCTAGCATCAACCCATGTATTCATGCCATGTATTCATGCTTTGTACTCATGGGCTCATTTGCACACCAAACAATGATGGGAGCAACAAACCATTGTTGATTGTTGAGACGCGTCAAGCAATTCGGCCGAACCGATGCCGAAATTGGTTTGTGTTTTAAGCAAGTTCATGAATGAGACACCAAAACTCAAAACCATACTACCAAATTTTCAAAATAACATTTTCGATCGATAATCTAACTATTAAAAACATCAACCCCAGAAAATTCAGGCCGTTAAACGCCCATTCATGCCACCAGCAGGACGATATCGGGGGTAGGGTTTTTTTTTCTTTAGGTCAGCTGGAAAGTTCAATTCTTGCCCCATATCTGCAGCATTGGCAGCAGCAGGCGTGTAAAAAAGAAAGCAATGTCCATGCTTCCGCGCGGTGTGAAGCGCCAGATAGAGCGTCTGAATACACTCACCACCGGAGTTGGTGCTATCAAGTTGCCACAGAATGTAACCCGCCTCGAGCTGCGCTTTAACAAGTACGTCGGGGACTCAAGCCTCGGAGCAAAACGGTTCTGGCGCCAGACCTTGCCGCCTATCCAATTTTACAATCCTCAGATCCCGATTAGCGTACGCAGATACAACCCGTCGACGCCTAGTGCGAGTAACTCCAAGCCCGAACTGATTGTAGAGTTTGCCGACGGTTCTCACAAAGCCATGGATGCCACGAACCAGCCCAAGGAAGCGATCCTTAAGAAGCTCGTAGAAGCAACCGGAGCTGTCGAGATTCCGGAGCGTGAGCAGGTATTTATCAACACGGAGGCGGCCGAATAAGCCTTCTTATTTTTGTACATATTATTTAGACAAAATCCGTTAATAGTCGAGTCCCAGATCAGTGGTGAACGCACCGCGAATGCTCTCGAGCCGCTTCTTTTCTTCAGCGAGCTTTGCATCAATTTCTGAACTGGTCAAATTTTGGGTCCTCAGTTCAAGCCGGAGATCATACAACCGCGACATGATGGCCCGGGCACGCTCGTGCGCCGCAATTCGTGGATCTTTTGGCCGCGTAGCCTCGCGTGATTGTACTGCCACTGCAGTGGCCTCTGACCTTTCTGCTACGGGCTGGACTTGGTTGGACTGGATGTAACTGCCAGCATTCGAGTTCATCCGTGATGCAGAAAGAGATATACGGGATATGCGTTTTACAGTGCTAAAGGTATGGTAATAAATATATATGTATGGCGGAGGGAGACATGCAATGCAAATCAGCTGCATGCAGCGCTCGGAGGATCCCTAGTAACTTGACTGGTTGACTTCATTCCATTCGAAACACCTAAAATGGTTTGAGCTCCGGGGTGTGTGTCGCTCTCCCAATCAGCAGTGAACCAGGGGTCATTGACAGCATCAGCAGCCGTAATGCGATGGCGGAAATCGGGCTCCAGCAGGCGTCGCGCAAGATCAATGGCATAGTCCTCTTGAATTGTCGTCACCGTGCGCTCGCGCTTCTCCCATTGGGCACTTAGAGCCGCAGAGGACGGGACATGGCCCTCAGGGTCCACTGTGTAGTTACCCATGGCCACGATTTCTTCGAGAGAGACGCCATTCTCACGAATTGTCGTGATGTTGGTTTCGAAAGCGGCTCCGTGGAGCACAGCCACCTCCTTCATCCGGTTCTTGCCGAATAACGTTGCAAGTTCAACAAGGGCATCGCTGTCGTCTGCCGGGTTAAAGAATGGGAATCGACGTGATAGCAGCATCAGCAGAATGGCGCCTGCAGACCAAACGTCGATCTTGTTTGTTTGGCGGGTACACTTGAGCACAACCTCTGGCGCACGGAACCCCCGCGTACCTGCGCGGTTCGCCCGACGCGATGGCCGGTTGTCGCCCTTGACATAGCCCCCTTGGGTAATGAGGTGCGAGACGCCAACATAGCCTCCGTGTTGACACAGGCAATTGCCCTCGTTGGGACGGCTGAACTCGGCAAGGCCAAAGTCAACAAGCACGCCATTGCGCGTCTCAACATTGAATAAGAAATTGGTTGGTTTCACATCACGATGGATCACCCCGCGGTCGTGGACAAATTCAAGTCCCTGCAGAAGTTGGTGCATGTACTGTCGCGCGAGCTTAATGTCGCCCGTGCGATAAAACGACCGAAAGTCCGAGAACTCAATGTACGGCATGATCAGCAACACCTGGTCGCTGTAGCGCATAGCGGTAATAATGTGGCTCACGAAACGCGAATGTGCCAACGTTGCCAAGATATCCAGCTCATTGGCAATGCGAGTGGGGCTTGAGGTTGCGTGGATACGTTTTACCGCCACAAGCTCAGGCACCCGTGGATGCACCTGGCTCACAGCTAGATCGCGTTGCCAGCTGTGATCCCACTGGTCATAAGTTAGATCTACAGCTTTGTACACACAACTGAACGTTCCTTCGCCGACCTTTTCGAGAAACTGAAACTTTGAGGCGATTCCCACAAACGACGACTCGAATTCGAGAATCTCCCGCAGAACATCTGGGTCATCAGTCTGCTCGAGATCTTTGGAGCGGTCTTCGGTCGCGTCGGAAACCGACGGCGGCACTGACATTCACCACAAACCCTTCTTCAAGTTTTTTGTGCACTGTGCGTGTGTGTGGTATAAAGTCGCGTTTGTTTATTAGTGTTTAGTAGCCCACAGATTACACACGGTGCGTTGCCTCAGTATCCCACACGTGACATTTTTTTGCCTTGGAAAGCGCGTTTACCTAAGTTCCAGAATATCTCCATACGTTTGACACCAAAAAGGGCTCAGAGCTCAGGCGGGTGGCACAGAAATATCCAAGATCCAATGTCGGAGACGGAGGAAAGCCTTATTGGCGCGTTTGTGTTTGTCAAACGCGAGACTGAAGAGCTCAAAGCTGAAATACTTCTTGAACGCGTACGCAAAAGCAAGCTTGAGTTCTATGTTCATTACGAAGGCTTTAACAAGCGTTTAGATGAATGGGTCGCCGACGAGCGGCTGGTGCTGAGCCGAGGGGTCGAACGACGAGCCAAAGTAGACAAGGAAGCCGCTGAAAAAGAAAAAAAGAAAGAAAGCTCGACGCGAAGTTCTCTAACGCCGGCACCAGATGAGCAATTGTTTGTCGTTGAAGGCCAGGGCGAAGATCCGAGCCAGGCCCGTAAATCAACAGCAAACTTTGATCCTCAGAAAGAGATTGAGAAACTGCGAACCTCAGGATCGCTCACGCAGAATCATAGCGAAGTTGCTCGTGTGCGTAATATCAACAAAGTCATATTCGGCGAGTACGAGATCGAGCCCTGGTACTTCAGTCCATACCCGCAAGAACTCACTGAAGAGGACGAGATTTACATTTGTGAATACAGCCTGCAGTACTTCGGATCTCGCAAGCAATTCGAGCGCTTCAGGGCTAAATACCGCATGAAACACCCTCCCGGAAATGAAGTCTACCGCGATGAGCGGTTTTCCTTCTTTGAGATTGATGGCAGGCAGCAACGAACATATTGCCGAAATCTCTCGTTGTTGTCAAAACTGTTCCTTGATCACAAAACTCTGTACTACGATGTCGATCCGTTTTTGTTCTATTGCATGACGACGCGTGACGAGCGTGGTCACCACCTTGTAGGCTACTTTTCTAAAGAAAAAGAAAGTGCCGAGAATTACAATGTTGCGTGTATTCTGAGTTTGCCTCAATATCAGCGATTTGGTTATGGTAAAGTGCTCATTGACTTTAGTTATAATCTGTCCAAGAAGGAGGGCAAAGTCGGCTCGCCAGAAAAGCCGCTCTCCGATCTTGGTTTGATCAGTTACCGATCTTTTTGGTCAGATTTACTGATCGAGTACCTTATTGAAAAGACAAATGGGGTGACGAGCATCGACGAGTTGAGCGCTGCCACGGCATTCACCACTGCCGATATCATGCACACGCTCCAATCACTCAATATGCTGCGTTACCATGGCGGCCAACACATTATCTATATCACAGATGCCGCAGTCGAGCGACATGAAAAGCGCAAGCTAAAGAATCCGCACCGCATTGACCCTGACAAGCTGCTGTGGAAGCCTCCCGTGTTCTCTGCGGCCCAATTGCGCTTCGCTTGGTGATTTTGGGGTTTGTGATGGTTAATGCTCAGACTTTTTTTATTTATTTACCATAATTTTAATTTATTCAATGCTAATGTCGATCATTCAGTGGTGGTTAGTCGACAGGCAACGCCTTTGACCGTTGCAACACATGCCCATCTTTGTGGTCTTTGTTGTCTTTATCGCTGCTTGCAGCAATTGCACTAGGAACGCGGATACCACAACAATCTGCCCAGCAGTGAACGTGGAGCGTTTCGTCGCTGATTTCGCTCAGCGGCGTGATGCCCGCAGGGGCAGGAATCAAATCACCAAACATGATATGTTGTACAATCGGGAGCTTACCCAGAACCTCAGCGCGGTACATTTTGATCATGCCCTCGTTAACCTTAGACCACTTTTTGACGGCAGAGATGTCATCGAGCATAGGCGAATGCCATCGAAGGCTCGCTGTTTTGACTCCATTGATGAACTTGATACAACCAAAGTAGAAATACTTGTCGGCATACATATCAACAAGGTCCTCGTCATGAATGCTACTTGGTCGAAGATACTTGTGTGGGGCGAGCTGAGCAGCACCAAACAAGAACGGCAAAAAGTGGTAATCGTCGAGGCCCCATACGCCATGTGAGCCCGCGGGTTCGAGCCAATATTCCTTTTGAATCTTGCGCATCACCTTGAGGTAGCGCGCAAACACGCCGAGGACAATGTTCGCGTACTGGTCGCGAGGGATCTCACGAAGCTTATTGAGACAGAGCAAAAAGCACATGAAATTGAGTTCGTGGCCACTACCGTAGTCAATGCGGCTTCGATTACCCCAGCTCTCATCGAAGTAGGTTGCAAGCTCTTCGCATGATTCCTCGGAAATATCTGAAGCCACCTCGCGGATCCACTGCGGGGCGTGTTCGGCAACGTCATCGTAGAACTCCTTGAACTCGGGCTTTCCAAAGCGACTGGAAGACTCTTTTGAAGGATGTGCATCCACTACGCTTGATACATTGTCCAGCAAGTGTAACAAACGCGTGATAACAGGTGCAATTGGTTCGATTAGGCCGATCTCATGGCCTTTGATGCTGTCGTTGAGATCGAGGATGAATCCCAGAATGGAATTGTAGGCCTGGCTAGACTGGAACTTTTCCAGGTCGGCTTCTGTACTTATTCGCCTCACTGGTTTCATACTCAATGCTTTGATAGACCCACCACGGAACAGTTAATTATAATCGTGAGAGTCCCACAGGTCGGCGAACTAATAAGGTCTCCCCCGGCTTAGCTGAGATCTCAAAAAGCGCTCGCTCCACGGTCAGCAGTCACCTGATTATATTTTTTTGGCCTGGCTTCTGGAGAATGATGGATGATGGATGTCCCAACCTGCCTAAAAGTCTGCTTATCTCGGTACAGCGGAGTAAACCTGCCCATGGGCTGCTGCAAGTAACCTTCTTCCCCACAGTAAACATAAAGATAGAGGAATCTGCCAGCATCCCGTGTAAACGAGATGCTCGGCGACGAGACTCCTAAAACGCTTATGGACCGCGTTCCATTAGTGAAAGTCCAGAAATCTGATACTGTGACGCGCCGCCGACGTTCGAACTCTCACTCCGAGGAGGCAGTGCCGCGCCACCGCTCGAACTCCAACGATATTGATTTCCGCAATATCGATTTAAGTGAGATTGACGTTCGAGCTCTGTTGTTGGAGAATGCTCGGCTGCGGGCCGAGGTGGAGGAGCTTCGTCGATGCAAGAGTGAACTGAAGAACCAGTACGCGTCTGCCTTGACAAAGTATTGGTCGTGATTTTTGTTGTATTTTTTGTTACAAAGTTTAGTTTGGTGCTTTTATTTAGCCCAATGTGCTGCTATTAGACTTTTGTGTCGTTTATTGCTTAGCACTTCTGCTAAGTACTGCGGTCGTGCTTCTAATTGGTACATGGATCTCGTGTTACCATTAGGTACTTCTTCTTGATGTTTCTTTGACGTGCGTCTAGTCCTGTCGGATGCCATTTTGGATAATGAGCTGTGGTTGCCTACTCATGGTTTTGTTGAACACAACTTGGTTTCGAGCAAGTGCACATTCCGGCTATGTTTGTGATGTCCTATCAAGCCTGAACTAAGAAGAAAGACAACTAATTTGAAAAACACGTTTTGTTATTCTATCGAAAATAATTCTAGGCTCTTCTCAACTCCGAAACTTAATCTTTCAACTTCAGAGCAGGCGAGTCCTCCAGATTCTTCAATCTTGTGAAGACACCACGAACTATAAACTTCAACAACCAATCGCTTAATTTTTCAACACTAAATCAAAATATCAGCACCTACTCTATTTTGCTCAAGTAGCGCAGTCTACATCACTGGATACTAACCGCCCTACATAGCACGAGTATCCAAACGCACATCACCACCTGTCACCACTGGAGGTGGCGATGACAGATGCTCCGAGTGCTTAAGAACCTCGACCTCTCTTTAACTTCGACCACATCGCACCGGCATGTACAGAGCTAGCCGGGGGCTCGTGGCGTTCCGTCAGGCGCCTATTTCTGCCACTGGCAGGTATGCGTCACGGAACTTGTCGCTCGCTTCGTTGGGCCGATTGTTTCGAGCTGAAGGCGGCGAGGGGCGCGAGCCAGAAAAGAAGCGCGTAAAGCGTAGCGACGATTCAGAACCTCGCATGCAGGCGTTCTTCTACGATATCAAGACGAAGAATAGTGATCCCAAGAAGGGCGGTTCTGATCCAAAGGGACCTCAAGGTCCACAGGGTGGCCCAGATCTCCGCACATTGTTGCTATGGGGATTTGGCACTGCGTTCCTCGCCTCGTTCTTTTGGTCTTCTTCAGGGGCTATAGGACCAAAGCAATTATCTTGGCAAGAGTTTAGGAGAATGTACCTTGATCCAGGCCATGTGGAGCGTATTATTCTTGTAAACAAGACCCAGGGCAGGGCAATTCTCAAGCCCAACGGTGCAGGACCACGGATGGTAATCTTCAATGTCGGCAGCGTTGACACGTTTGATCGCGAGCTCGATACTGCCATGGCCGAGCTCAAGGTGCCAGATTCGCAACAAGTGCCTGTCACCTACACCAGTGAGACATCTATGGGATCAGTGATGATGGCCCTGCTGCCAACGTTGTTGCTGATTGGAGGCTCGTGGTACCTGACGCGCCGGGCTCTATCTGGAGCTGGTGGTCCTGGTGGTTTGTTCAATATGGGCAAATCAACCGCCAAAAAGTTCAATGAAGAAAAGGATGTCAAGGTCAAGTTTGCTGATGTTGCTGGCGCCGATGAGGCAAAGGCCGAAATCATGGAGTTTGTGTCGTTCCTCAAGGATCCCAAGCGCTATGTAGAGCTTGGCGCCAAGATCCCTCGTGGTGCTATCCTTAGTGGACCCCCTGGTACCGGTAAGACATTGCTTGCGAAGGCGACCGCTGGTGAGGCCGGCGTGCCCTTCTACTCTGTGTCCGGATCTGAGTTTGTGGAGATGTTTGTGGGTGTTGGCGCATCACGCGTCCGTGATTTGTTTGCTACTGCTCGCAAGGAGGCACCATCAATCATTTTCATTGATGAAATTGACGCTATTGGCCGGTCACGTGCCCAGAGCGGTCAGTTTGGCGGTGGCCACGACGAGCGGGAGGCAACTCTTAACCAGATTTTGGTAGAAATGGATGGTTTCGAATCTAACGACCAGGTAGTTGTGCTTGCTGGTACGAACCGTGCCGACGTGCTCGACCGGGCGCTCATGCGTCCGGGCCGTTTCAGTCGCCACATCACGGTTGACAAGCCTGACGTGAATGGTCGCAAGGATATCTACTTGGTCTACCTTAAACGAATTGCCACGAAACTTGACCGTAACGTGATTGCGAACAAGCTGGCGGCACTCACGCCTGGATTTGCGGGTGCTGATATCGCCAACTGTGTGAACGAGGCTGCCCTCATTGCTGCTCGCGAGAACAGCGATTCGGTTGAGTGGAAGCACTTTGAGTGGGCTGTGGAGCGTACAAGCTTCGGTATGGAGAAGAAGTCCAAGATTCTCAGCCCTGATGAGCGCACCACTATTGCCTATCACGAGGCGGGACACGCCATCTGCGGCTGGTACCTCAAGTACACTGACCCCCTCGTCAAAGTCACGATTATTCCCCGTGGAGAAAGCCTTGGTTCTGCCCGCTACCTGCCTTCAGATATCCCTCTGCCTAACAATTTGGAGCTCGAGGACCGGATGGTAATGGCGCTGGGAGGCCGCGTGGCTGAGGAGCTCAACTTCGATACCACATCCAGCGGCGCTAGCTCCGATTTCCAAAAGGTCACGCAGATTGCCACAAACATGGTTGCGCAGTGGGGCATGGCCGCCGACAAGATCGGCTGGGTGAACTACGACGAGCCCGAAGGCTACTACACCAAGCCGTTCAGTGAGCAGACGGCTGAGACCATAGATGCCGAAGTCAAGCGGATCGTGAACAACGCTCACCAAAAATGCCGCCAGTTGTTGACCGACAAGGCAGAGCAGGTGAAGACGATCGCCGAGGCCCTGCTCAAGCGCGAGAGCCTCGAGCGGGCGGACTTTGTCAAGTTGATTGGCGAACGGCCGTACAAGGACGACAGTGTCGAGTTCCGTTACTTGCAGGGCGAGGGTGTTTTCGACAAGCAGTCTGAGGAGGTGCGTAAGGACCTCGAGGTCAAGCCTGAGGAGCCTGAACCTAAGGATCCTAAAGATCCTAAGGATAAGCCCAGCCCTCCTGCATAATCATTTGTATATACATATTTCACTCGTAACCCCCTGTCATATAGTGTGATTTTAGAGCGTTATTTTTCCCTGGTGCCGGATACCGGACCAATTTTCAATCAATATATCCGCGATGAACGCCACGCGCACTGATATTCTGACATATGCCCTAGCCCCGCCTTTCATTGTAAGGTGAAATTATTGATCACATGTGAAAGCCTGTTTAGGCCTAAAAGGTAACAAATAGGTATAGTTTGTCATCTCTGCAGAGCCTCCGCAGATCAGCAACATTGGCTGGTTAAGTGGCAACTGTCTATAAATATTGGACAACGAGTGATCGAATTTTATTGTGTTAAGTTACTCCCAAATATGCCCGAACAAACTTCAACAGTTGTGACTTACAAGAACCGCTGGGCACCTCTTGAGCTTAAGGAGGTGCCAGTGCCCGAGCTTGCTCCTAACCAGGTGCTGATTCGCACAGAGTATGCAGGCCTTAACCCGATTGATATCAAGCTCAAGGTATTCGCCTTATTCTTTGCCTTCCCTGTACTTTTGGAGGGCAGTGGTGTGATCGAAAAAGTAGGTTCTGATCTTACTGGTAGATTTAAAGTTGGCGAACGCGTCACAGCAAAGATCGATCCCCAGGCGAAGTATGGCTTCGGCAGCCACATGATCGCGATTCCTGACAAGGACGTTGTGGTTCCGACCCCGGAGCGGCTCAAGGGCCCTGAGGCCGGTGGCTTCTTGTTGACATTTGGTACTGCATACCAGCTTTTGAGCCGAGCAAAGCTGACTCCTGAATCTGAGGTGCTTGTGTTGGGTGGTGCGACGATGGTCGGTGCGTTCGCCATTCAGATCGCCAAGCTACACTACAAAGTCAAGCGTGTGGTGGCCACGGCGTCTCCTCGCAGCTTTGACTATGTCAAGGATCTTGGTGCCGACGAGGTGGTTGACTACAAGTCAGCGAATCTCAGCGAGGCACTTATTCGCAGTGCATCGCCCACGAAGTATCAGACGATTGTCGACTGTGTTGGTGGCTACGATGCCTTGGCCGTTAGTGACAAGCTGTTGCGACCGGTGAGCGAGGGCTCGAACTATGCGACTGTGTTTGGAGATACCGGTCCTCAAGCTTCGTACGCGGCCACAATGGGCTGGGCCGCCCTCTCCCTCCCTCGCACCGTATTCAGAATTCTGTTTGGCAAGTATTACGGACTCAAGTACGACTATGTGATGGTTAGCAATGAAGGTAACTGGGGCCAGTTTGCTACCGAGTTCTTCAAGAACCCCGCAACCAAGGTGCCCGTGGACAGTGTTTATCCCTTGGCAGACGTCAAGAAGGCATGGGATCGACTTGACTCGACCCAGGCCCGTGGTAAAGTCATGGTAGAGTTTTAATCAAGCTATCGATATAAATTAGATCCTAACCCTGTCATATGCAAAGCGATACGCTTGTCTGCTGACACAGCCGGAGTTAATCGCACCCAAGGCTCGAGATTTTTCACGCCTGCCCTGCCTCGGACATTTTTGTATGGCGTGCACTGTGTGCTCCAAGGCCAGCAGTCCATACCGTTGCCCGCAATGCGACGCTCGTTATTGTAGTGTTGTATGCTATAAACAACACAAGGTTGAATGCAAACCGGCCACTGAGGAAACCACTGATGTCGCTGGCGACAAAGTAACAATCGAGCCAACGTCCGGAACAATTTCAACTTCCAGTGCTGACACCAATCCAAAATTCGAATCTGTATTCCAGGATGAACAAATTCGCGAATTGCTTCAATATCCAGGCGTCAAGAAGCACCTCCAGCTCGTGGCCCGTATCGTACGGGATGCGTCTGTGAGCGGAGAGCCTGCCGACGAAGGACGACGACTCGTGGCCGTGAAAAAACTCCGAGAATTACGCAAAGGAGGCCGCGAAAGTAATGAAGCCGTCGAACAATTCTGTGGTCGCGTCGCTCAGCTCCTACAATGATTCATAGATATAAATTCAGTCATCATACAAAGAAACAAAATCAAGACCGAGTCAAGAGAACCTCCACCATATATTCTTACCGACACTCCTAAAAGCGTATTTCTGTGGTTACAACAAAAAAATGTCAATTAATAGGGGTCAATCCAAGCTAAATACCAAATTTCACCACTAAATTCTTTATAGTCTCGCCGGAACAATGCGGAACAATCGCTCGTATCGCCCCGAGTAACGAGTCCCACTTTGTCAGGTGCTCGGGAAGGCGTGACGGATTGGTCCCAACGCATGTGCCTTCCCCTCACCCCAAGAGGCCTGTAAGGATGCACGTTTCCCCCCCCTTCTCGTGGAAATTGTATCCGGGCTGCACGATAATTCATAAGCTCATTTATATCCACTTGTTGTGAAAGATTCACTTTTACAACCCACTTTCCACACTAGAACAACCAACACCGAAAAATGCTTCGTGTAGCTGGACGCCGCGTCGCGGCCTCACGCGTGTCAATGACTGCCGCCCCGCATCTTTCAGCCGCCCTCGCCCTCCGCCCTGCGTCTGTTTCCTCGGCTTCCCCGCTGATGGCGAGATTCGCCTCGGTTTGGGCAAATGTGCCCCAGGGCCCTCCTGATGCCATTCTCGGTATCACCGAGGCATTCAAAAAGGACACTGCTCCATACAAAATCAACCTTGGCGTTGGTGCCTACCGTGACGATGCCGGTAAGCCGTACGTGCTGCCGAGCGTTCGCGAGGCTGAGGCAATTGTAGTGGCCGCACTCCAAAACAAAGAGTACGCTCCCATCACGGGTGTTCCCGAGTTCGTCAAGGCCGCTGTGGACTTGGCATACACTCCCGAGGCCAAGGCCGTGACTGAGGGCCGCATTGCCGCTACCCAGACCATTTCCGGCACTGGTGCATTGCGCGTTGGTGCAGAATTCCTCGCCAAGTTCTTGCCTAGCAAAAAGATTCTGTTGCCTACTCCCACCTGGGCAAACCACAAGGCTGTCTTCAGTGCTGCCGGACTCACCACCGAGCAGATCCGTTACTACGACCCCAAGACGATCTCCCTCGACTTTGATGGTTTGATTGCCGACCTTGAGGCCGCCGAGCCCGGCACTGCCGTGCTTCTCCATGCTTGCGCTCACAACCCCACAGGTGTTGACCCCTCGCAGGAGCAGTGGAAGCAGATCCACGCTGTAATTGCCAAGCGTGGCCTGTTCCCCTTCTTCGACATGGCCTACCAGGGCTTTGCCTCGGGCAACCCTGATCGCGACGCGTTCGCAATTCGTTACTTTGAGAGCCAGGGTACTCAGCTCACCTTGTGCCAGTCGTTCGCCAAGAACATGGGTCTCTACGGTGAGCGTGTTGGTGCCTTCTCCGTGGTGTGCGCTGATTCCGCCGAAAAGGCTCGCGTCGACTCGCAGCTTAAGATTGTGATTCGTCCTCTGTACTCGAACCCTCCTATCCACGGTGCCCGTATCGCGGCCACTATCCTCAGCACCCCCGTGCTCCGTGACCAGTGGCTCGCCGAGGTCAAGGGCATGGCTGACCGCATGAACAACATGCGTGGTCTCCTCCGCACCAACCTCGAGGAGCTCGGTTCCAAGCACAATTGGGAGCACATCACCTCGCAGATTGGCATGTTCTGCTACACGGGCCTTGCCCCCGAGCAGGTCGACCGTCTTGCCAAGGAGTTCTCGGTCTACGGTACTCGTGACGGCCGTATGTCCATCTCCGGTATCACCACTGAGAATGTTGGTCACTTGTCGACCTCGATCTTCAAGGTCGCTGGTTAAACTAGTTGATAGCCTCAGTCGGACTTTCCGGGTAAACTTTAATGTTACTCGTTAAACGCTTTAATGATAGACTGCACGATAATACGATTCTACTAACAACCAACTTCTAATTTCACCGTCTTCGCGTTGGTGTGTACACAAACAACTAAAGTGAAATTTCAGATGATTAATTTGGGCGTGTGTCTGTCTGCTTGGTGAAAAAGTTCAATGGCACCAGGCGACGACGGGTTCAAGCCCCTGTACAAGACCCACAAGCACAATGAACCCGGTGCTGAATGCTTTGATCCTCACAATCCACAGTCACAAGTAGGTGAGTACACTTTGATACCAAGTTCAAGCTCTCGTGACTTGGTAGAAGCGTACGCTGCATACGACTTGCAACCACCTTCACAATGGTCCGAATGGACTTGTCCTCAACTGCCTGGTCTTGTCATAATCTCAGGACTAGTTACGCCAGAACTCCAGAGTGCCTTGGTGGTCGAGGCCACTGAGGGCCCTTACCTCGCATCACCGGAGCATCTTACCAACCTCGACGCACACTATCCTGAGCTAGCTCGACCATTAGATGTGTATACCTGGACACAACCAAACAAAAAGCCACAATTGAGATGGGTGACACTTGGTGGACAATACAATTGGACCACAAAAGTTTACCCGACGTTCGAAATCGGTGCAGCTGGCTGCCCGGCGTTCCCTGCTAAGCTGCACGCGTTCATCCTCGAAGCGTTCAATGTTGACTCGCAAGCAGCAATTGTAAATTATTATTCTCCTGGTGACATTCTCAGTCCCCACCAAGATGTTGCCGAGCTTTGTGAGGCAGACTTGGTGAGCATTAGTCTCGGATGCAGCTGCGTGTTCTACGCGGGCCTCAGCCGTAAAGGTGCGGCGCCACTACCAATCCTCCTACACTCTGGAGACATTGTCATAATGGGTGGAGATGCTCGTAAGGCATTCCACGGCGTTGGCCGTGTCTGGTCGCCAGCTCCAGCTGAATTACTGGAACTTTTACCTACTCGGCTGGCCGAGTGGACGACCACTAAAAGAATCAACATTAATGTCCGGCAAATGCTGCCACCACGTGAAAATGAATGAATATGAAATAAGAATAAAAATTAGTAGTAGAATAATACAGAATAAGTTAAGCTGGCATCTCTTGTTCATGTGCATCAGTCAAAGATCCAGTCGTGCATATCGTCCCAGGCGGCAGGTTCGAACGCTGTCATGGTGCGTTGAATTCGGTCGCCAAGCATTCCGTACTCATTGTTCGGCAGCGTGGCGGATTGGGGTCCAGTAACAAATGGGCTCATCTGCACGCCAAGCGTGGTGAGCAAGTCGCTGTTACTACCCACGGCGGCTCGCGGGCTGCCAAGGAATACAGGAGGAGAAAGTGTTGCGGCAGAGGTAGGCGGTGGAATGCCAAGAGGAGGTTGAAGCGAATCGGTAAACCCGCGGCCGAGCTGCGATGGCTGCTGCTGGTGAGTACGCTCAAGAGGATGGCGGACGCGGCGGAAAATGGTATGGCTGGAGAACTGATCCTCGGCTTCTTCGAACTCGTAAAGAAGCACAAATGCTAATTCTTTTTTGCGTGAGCCCACAGGTTCATAGTAAACGAACTGCGACACCTTGAGAGCCTCGAATGCCGCGGCAGCAGGCGCCTCAGCGAGTCTGGCCAAGAACTCAGACCAGAACTCTGGGCGGAAAGGTATCGATAAGCGCTCATAAGGGCGGCCAGGCAATTCTTGGAACTGACACCGCTGCTCGCTACGCAAAAGTTCGGTGTTGCGCGACGACACGATAGTGCGTACCTTCCAGGTGTGATTGGTTACGCGTTCGATGGACCGCTCGTTTTGCCGTGAAGGCGACCATACGCTGAGGCCAGCTGGATGAGGGTTCGACACAATGAATTGGGTGTCGGCAATAAAGTCACCGTCAACCGCGGGAGTCTTTGACTCGAGATGCAGGCGTACGGTACCGTGAATGATTTGGACATCGGCTGGAAGCTTCCGGTTATCGACCAGTTTTGCAAGCTCAGCAAAGTGCGGCAGAAGTAGCGATAATGAACGTGGTTTGAGTGGGGACTCATAATGAGCCCGCAGCAATCGCGAGAAGCAATGGAAGGTCTCAGGGGCAGTGCGACGCAACAGTGAAAATTTGCAGGGCATGACGCGGTCAGTTCCAAGGTCAATGCTGACGCTCGTGGTGCGGCGGTGACGACGCTGCTGCTCTTGGCGGATAACAGAAGTGGCAGCTGGCGATGGGTGGGGCTTGCGAGCTATGGTTGCGGTAGCGGTTTGCGGACGTGCAGCAGGCTTTGAGCCAACCTTGGGTTGTTGCTGTTCCGGAGGAGTCAATTTGGGCGAGGTGTCTGGTTCCGTCTTCACTCGTGCTGGTGACGGGGGGAACTTGTAGGTGAAGTTTTCTTGCACATAGCTGGGGCGAGGGTGGTGCATGCGAGGTTCGGGCTCAGGCTTGGGTTCAGGCTCGACCAACATCACCTCTTTGGGGCTCTTTTTGGCAGACGCAGTAGCCTTTGGCGCCTTCTTAGCCTTGTCCTTGTCAGCGGAATCATCGCTATCAGAGGTCTCGTCAATGCGCTCAAATGCACCGCAGATTTTAAGAAGCTCCTCGGCGGCGACGGGGTCATCGACCAAAAGAAGATGCTCTTCAGTCTTGGCTGCAACAACAAATCCAGGACGAATCTGATTCTTTTTGATCTCCACCATGCGCATCACAAGTTCGCCGAAGGTGTCAGACTCCATGTCTGGGGTGCCGTAAAGCTCGTCATCATCCATCGTGGGCGATGCTGCTTCTTGTTGACGCGACTTAGTGGCAGTGAACACAAGGTTCATAAAGTCTTTGTCGTTCACAAGCACTTTCTTGAGCACCTGGATATGACTCGATACTTGCTTGCGAGTACGGAACTCTTTCGTGCGCATGACAATGAAATCGGAAATAAGTTCGTTTCGGCCCCGTGGACGACCTCCAACAGTCACTTTTTGGCGGCCGGTACGTGGCATGAGCCATAGGGCCTCCATAAACGCGGCCTCAACAGCGGGGGTCCATACGCTTTCTTGCGTAGACTTGTCTCTCTTTTGACGATTGACGTAGACATGGTATCCCTCGGGGTTATCTGACATTGAGTTCTGGGCTTCCTCGTCAGTAGCAGTAGCGTCGGTATCACTGCGGCCAGGAATGTGTCTGGTTGGTGTCACCTCGGTCTTGACGATGGGCAACGGAGAAGGGGCCTTTCGAACGGCGAAGGTATGAAGCATCGGTGACAACGGCTCGTTAGTTCGGGCTTTACGCGAGGCACGTCTTTTCGGCGCCGGAGTGCTATCTAGCTCGATCATGTGCTTGTCGCCAGCAGCCGGAAGAGCAGGTACTGAAGGTATTCCTGGTGCTGGCATTGAAGTAGAGTTCCATGAGCCTGTTGCTGGAGCCATTTGAGGAGACAAGTAATTTCCGTTGGGTACAGTAGAGGCCATAGGCACGTTATTGGGGGGAAGGGGCATCATCATCGGTTCTTGTTGCACTTCGCGAGTGGAGGGGGGTATCTGTTCTTGAGAGGCCATCATTTGGTCCTGGTTAGCGAGAAGCTGCTCGACCATTTGGGTCTGGCCGACATTCATATTGGTATTTTGAAGCTGCATCTGGCCGAATGTTGCCCCTTGATCATTGGGCGTGACTTGGAAAGTTGGCGACGCGTTCGGCTGCTGTTGTTGTTGCTGTTGCTGTTGTTTTTTCCGGGACCTGCGAGTCTTTCGCGGTTTTGGAGGTTCATTCTCGTCGATAGCCGGCATTGTCGGCATAGCGGGCATCGTTGACATCACAGGCATCGCTGGCATCGCGGGCATCGCTGGCATAGCGGACATCACGGGCATTGCTGGCATTGCTGGCATTGCTGGCATCGCGGGCATCGCGGGACCAGACGGTTCGCGTACAAATACAGTTACCCCTCCTTGCTGGTCTTGGTACAAATGACCCCTGGGTAAACTTTTAGGTGTTGGCATAACTCCGCGATGGGCCGAATTGAATGGTGTGGTGTTATAGGCGGTTCCAGCCGGGCCCTGGAGCATCATCGCGTCCTCGCTCTTCATGCGACCCACCGACGGAGGTGTGAGTTCAAGAGCAGATGGCAATAGCGACTTGGCGACTGAACCGGCTGGGGTCGCGTTAATGAACGCGACATTGTCGAAATGCATTCCACCCGGTCTGTGCATGCTACCCGGAGTGGTTGCGGGCGACGTACTCAAAGTGTCTTGTTGCGACGACATTGGAAAATGAACGGGAAACGATATAGTTAAAGGAAAGTGATCGCGGACGCGGCAGGTAGAGAACAAAAAGAGGGTGTTTCTGTCTGCGCTTGTCCACGATTAAAATCACAGCAGACACACCAACTAATAAAAGAAAGAAAGTAGAACAAAAGACACTAGAAGTGTATGAGGAGGAGGAGGTGATAGAGAGTGATCTAAACCCACTGCCCTTTCCGGAGCTTACTGATTTGATTTCCTCCGTGATGCAGACAAGCAGGCCCGGTCTACCTGCTAAGGCCTACCATACACCCTTAGATGAGTGGTCCCCTCGCCCTGGTGCCCGCGTGCTCACCCCCACCCTAATGAGATCTCGCGTCGAATGGCTGAGGACGCGTCGCGTGACTAAACGCGTCGGTTTGGCTCACGCGTCGGGCATAGTTAGTAGCGGTAAATCCGGGTGAAGAGAGGCTATTTTTCTGCTAATTGAATTTTATAGACTGGAAAAGAGGAAACTATCAAATATTGGCTGTGATCGTGATGGTATTTCTGCTCACAACCCAAGGGTCCAGACGTTGGTCTTGGACAAAGTCCCAGAGGGCGCTGTGATGAGTGGCTGTCGCGATGAAGCAGTGTATTTAAACGGTTATGGTCGGGACGGCTCGGGCCACTGCACTTTCCACCGCATTACCATCGCGCAATGAACAATCGTAACCGCATTACAAGCGCATAACCATCACAGCCGCCTCTTGGGGGAGCAAATCATCTAGGGCAAGGGTCGAGCCTTCGGTTCCTTAATTTTCTCGGGCAATTTCAGGCAGGGCTAACGATTTGAAAATGCGTTTGATGATGAGTGGTGGTTCTTATGCGAATTGATTCGAATCTATACGTTCATGCATCACGTGAAATAAAGATAAATTTGGGTGAACTGCTATTCACGTGATTTAATGCTGCATTAGTCACACCTCCCAACAACCAGCCTACCTTTTCTTATTATAGCCATGTTTGGTGTGTGTTTCACCTGCTATTTCAGCAACCTTAGTGCCATTGACATGATTTTGGGAGCAGGATTTGGTGATAACGCATGTGTCAGCCCGAGAACATTATTTAAGTCTTTCCCAATCGGGATAATTAAATAGGGTAGGGTTATACTCTCTGGGGTAAGGAATTAATTGATAGACCTACAGCTTTGGCAGTTATTCCCCATTAAACCACGGGATTGCCGCCAGCCTTTCTTTTGACACGCGTACACACCAAGTCTAGTTGGAGTTCGGGCAAAGGCACTAGCAGCATCAGCTGCTTCTGACTGGTAACTGTCCTACACCCCCTATTGTTTGTTATCACTAGCACCATCACAAAACCTCCAAAATGGCGTCCAAGGACAGAATGCCAACCTTGTACGAGGTACTCAATCGGTTCTCACTACCACCAGTTGACTTGTGGTCTTTTTATGTATTTCTCAACGATCAATATGGCGGCTCAGAGTACCTCGAGTTCTGGCTCGAGGCCGCGCGCTTCAAAGCCTTGTGCCGCGAGTACGGCAAGCTCAAGTATGCCCGTTCATCTAACCGCCACTCGAACCCTTCAGAGGCTCATCGTCTACGAAGTAGCGGTGGCGGTGGTATGATGACGCCGATTGTACACCGAGGAAGCAACCAGGCAGGGCCGTGGTCGCCCAGCAGCTCAATGTTGTTTGATATGCTGCATGACGATGTCCTCGACTCAAGCTTTGAGAATTTTGACGAAGAAAATGACATTGGCATTTCAAATCGGCCTCCGATCCACCATGAAAGCGAAAGCCACCAAAACAGCAGCAGCCACACAGGCTCACACCATCACAGCAGTGGAAGCAATCGGCATAGCGGTGGCAGCCATCAGCATAGCGGAAGCAACCCCGACAGTAACAACAGTAACCGACATGGAAGCGGAAGCAGAAGTAGAAGTGGAAGCAGTAATCGACATCGCGGCTCGCCCCAACAAGGCCATGGCCAGACCCAGTCAAGCGATAGCGTTTACTCGGCCGTCGAGAGCTTGAGTAGTGGCCTGAGCCAAGCACAAGATCCAGTTCCGGGCCAAGCCGCAGGCCAGGTTGGTAGCGGCCCACAGTACACGAGTGTTCCATCACGAGCCGATGCATCGAGTCCGGCTAAGGAAACAAACCGCCGGCAGGCTGGTGCTCCCAACACTACTACGACTGGGGCAGGCAATCGGTTCAGTCAGGGCTCAGTGTCACGACTGTCTGCATTCCTCGACGAGTTCCACCAAAAACGCAAGAGTGGAAATAGTGACAACCTCGACGAGAACCAAAAGCCTCAACTTTCTGCATCACGAGGTACTGGCAACGACCTTGACGACCTAGGCATTAGTGGAGGAGCCACAGCGTACGCCCCTGTCAAACAGACGCCCATGCCCATGAATCTCGTGTCCGACAATAATGATTTCACGATTGACAAATTACAAATTGGCACCGCTGTGACCCGAAAGGATATCCACGAGGATGCCGAGCGGATCATTGCAACCTATCTCACTCCTGGATCCGTGCGTGAGCTTGTGCTTCCCACTGACGCCACTGGCTGGTCCATGTCGGCAGCAATTAGACAAGGAGCCGGGCTTCCAGGAGGACTAGATAACCCAAAAATTTTTGATGAAGCCACGAGCTATGTGTTTACTATTCTTGAGCGCGAGGCGTACCCCAGCTTTTTGTATAGCCGAGCCCTTGCCAATGTCCAGCCATTGAGCTCATCTCTGCGGATGGCATTTGGTTTACTGGCGGTATTTGGCGCCTTCTGGCTCGGGTTTGTGTTTATTCTGCTCAATTGGAGTCCCAAGTCACACCGATGTTGGGTCATTTTGCCATTTGGGTTCGGCTGGTACCTCGTGTTTTCGTCCCTGTATAGACTTGATCCTGTCTTGGGATTGCTGGGCTTTTCGGAAAACGATCAGAGTCTCGGCCTCGAAAAAATCAGCGAGCCTTACATCCGAAAGCTCATTGTAAAGCGGTCAACATTCATTTTGGTGGCCACCGTTGCGATTTCAGCAGCATTCTGTGTGATTTTCATTTTTGTCCCTGGCTATCATCTTTAAAAAGTTGACTTTTTGAGTTTATTTAGATTGAAATAGTTTAAGAATTGTTACGCAACAGACTTGCTACTACCGCGGCCAGCGCGCTTCCACAGAGCCTGCTTCCAACCCTCGAGTTCGCGATGCATCTTGAGCAGCTTTTGGACTTGTAGCGGTGGCCGCGTCTTGCGCTTGGACAATGCCGAGTACAGCTGCAAGTACTCGGTGTAGTGATGTCTAAACCGACGGGCCAATGCGTGGGGATCAGTGTCGTCGTCATGGCGAAGTCGCTTGTCGTCGCGATCAGATCGGGCCTCGAGCTTTCGTTTACCAGTTTCGGGGACGCCGCTGGATGTCAATTTGACATTTTCTTCGGACTTGGCTACTTTTTCCTTGCCGGATGCTCGTGGTGGTTCCTTGCCAGCTACTCGTGGTTCTTTGCCGGCTACCCGTGGCTCTTTACCAGCTACTTTCGACTCTGTTTTTGCGGTCTTGGGCTCTGTTTTTGCAGACTTTGGTTCTGTCTTGCCCGCTACTCGTGCTTCTGCACGTGGTTCTGCCTTGGTCGCTTTTGGATCAGCCTTCGTGACCTTCGACTCGGACTTGCCTTTTGGTTTTGGATCGGGTGTGCTGGCGGTGGAAGTAGTGGTACTGGAGGCAGTAGCGGTAGCAGCTTCTGTAGGCGGTGATTTTGACTTTGCCCGGCTCTTTGCGGTCTTCTTTGTGGGTGCAGGTGTTGCTGCGGCAGCCGTGGCTATGACGGCGCTGACCCGTCGGTGAGCCGGGTGGTCAGCATCATAGCCGAGAGTTGCAAAGGCCTTGAGGGCGTCCTGCGCCACTTTTTGCCTGTCGCGAGTTTTATAGTGTTTGAATTCGCCAATGCGCAGCTTTTCGTATCCCTGCGGCTTAAGCGTGTACATATCGGCGCCCTTGGATACGCCCCAATCAGCCAGGACGGCTTTGACGGTATCGAGGGGCATGCTGGATTGGTTTGCGAGGCCACCAGGTGTATTAGGACCTAACGCAAGTAGATGCATGATGCGACTTTCCTCAGCCTGGCGCTTGGTAGCACTGTTTGTGGTGCTGGTAACGCTACCATTGCCACTTCCACTGGAGGCTGGAGGGGTATTAGATTTTGGCCGCAGATTAATTTTGTCTTGAACACGGCCAACGTTTACAAAGTTGCCCTTTTGATCCGGCAAGTAGGCATCAAGCCCCGAGGGCTCGCGGAGAATGCTACCTTCAAACGTTGCCTGGCCCACGCGGAGAGATGCAACGCTTGATTCGGAGTCAATGCGCAAACTCATTGCCGGCTCGCCACTTCGCGGGGCATCCAGCAGTGAAGCGAGCAGCGACGGGGTCAGCTTGAGATAAATGGGCGGGTGTTCGAGCGAGGCCGCAACCGCGGGTACGAGCTCAGTATCGGACGGCAGACTCATGGGCTATACCAAGAACCACTATTAAAGGCAATGTGCCGTTTTCTCAATACCAAATACTTAGTTTGGGCTGGCTCTGCAGCACAAAAACAAACAGCCCAAACCAATACACAATTGGGGCGCTTTGCGGGCTCCTAGGCACACTGCACGATTCTCAGCGTCTACAGGCGTGGACGACCAGCAAAATTAAGTGGTTTGCCCTCGTGCTGTGCTACTTGTTAATACCGAGCCAATTTACAGCGTCTATAGCTGAAGGGAAGCGGAATCGCGGTTGGCAGCTGTCGGAACTCCTTATGGGCACGGGAATTGGTGAGACAAGTGGTGGGGGGGAAGGCTCCCCCGGAAGGAGATCGCTGGGAGCGGAGTAAGGCCTGGCCACTGCCTTTGTTGGTTACTGCTGCTACTTCACAAGGTTGGGACCTTGGGAAAGCTCTGGGCCTGAAACTAAGCTGCGAAATCGCTCGAGTAGCTCAATCTGGGAAAGGGGACCGGGGGGGGGGGGAGGGGAGTAAACGCCTGCCTGGATGACGAGATTAAACTAGAAGGACGCTGATGTATAATAATGGAAATGATAAATTAAGAAAAGGAATGGGCGATTAAAGGAGTGATGGTTCAGAAGTTAGCAACTTGTATTCTCGATTTGTTTTAGTGCCAAAGATTCATGCTAAATCTCGTCCTGAAACCTCGTGCGTCGTTAGCTTCGCGGAGTTCTACCGTATGCATTCATGCTGACACAAACTAATTGGCATATCAGCGGTTGCCTGGTATTAAATTGCGTGAGCCTGACGAGGGTAATTAGCTCGGGTTTCATCTGCCCTGCCATTAAAAGGTAACGAGTAATCATAGCTAAGGCGTATTGCTGCCCAGCCTTTTACCACAGGGTATTTCATTAGTTTGAACCAGATTAAGCTTTGTAGCCCAATAGCCCAGCAGCTCAATAGCCCAGTAGCCCAGTAGCTCAATAGCCCAGTAGCCCAGTAGCACCACAATACTCACTTACCCTAACGTTACTTCACCCATCACCTGGGCCAATATCAACTGGCACAGCTGTTTGTAACCGCCCGTGAATTACGAGCATACCCCCATGCACAAATGCACAGCCCGAGGAGCCAAACCTTGTAAAACTAAATCGCAGTAATAGGTGCGTTTTTGTTTAGTGCTTCAAAGGTTTGCACGCCAAGCCCCAGGCTGACTGTTGTCAACAGAGTCGATGACCACGGGACTTGAACAACTGTTAAACTGTACTCAGTTCGTGATAATTAACGTGAATAGAAATCTAAAGTAACAATATCAACCGGGCAAGTGAACCAACCTGGTATCAACGAAGCTAGCAACTACAAAACCACAATAAAAACCACTGGTAAAATAAATGGTATTGATCATGGGTGCCTTTCAACCACCGGCCAAAGACATCGGCCAGCACTAACTAAGAAACAAGGAGATTAAACCTAGAAGATACTTCTTTTTGTGTGTTTCTGTGGCCTAGCGCGTAGCGCCGAGACCAGAATAAAATATTACTCGAACCTCAAAACCGTCCTGCCACGCGCCGCTTCCCGCCATCTTATCTGCCCGACCTTTGACCGTCGAGTAGAAGCTCGTCATGCGTATTTGGGGCCATCATCACCGGGCCGAGCGGCCGCGTTGCATTCTGTGCTAAGGGGAACAGTTTAGTCGGCAACGGTGACAACAAAGTTGACGCCAGGAACCATGTTGTAGGAGGTGATGTCCTTGACGAGGTCAGCAGGGGACTGGAGGTCGATCAGACGCTTGTACACGCGCATCTCGTATGTGTCCCAGGTCTTGGAACCCTCACCATTGGGGGTCTTACGGGTGGTGATCTTGAGCACCTTGGTGGGCAGTCTCACGGGGCCCTTGGTGTAAAGCTCGTTGTCCTTGGAGCGCTGGACAATAGACTTGGACACAGTCTCAATACGCTCAAAGTGAGGAGACGTGATGGTGATGCGCACCTTAAGGATCTTGGGGGCGTCGACCTGCTTCTCGACCTTGTCGCTCATTTTGTTCAAAGTGAGTGGTATGTGTGGAACGGGTAGAAATTTTTGTGACGAGGTGAAATGTCCTGCTTCCCTACTGCGTTTAGGCGTTTGGGAGGCTCCTCTCCAGCTTATACTACCACGGCCAAATCTCCCAAGAAAGTCCAGCTTAGTTAGGTCACATCATCCGGGTACTCTTCATAGTTCGAGGCGGGGGAATCCGCTTAGGTTATGAGACGCAGCGCGGCTTACGCAGTTTGTCCTTACTCGAGACGGTTCCTAGCTGTACTCGGATTGAAAATTCAGATTAGTCAGTAACCCGCCCGTAGACTTCCTTCGATCATTACCAACTACCACAACCAATGCCCTAAGCCCGCTCACCTTTTAGTGGTGGTGACTATCACGAAATCACGCCTACCCCCGCCGTCGCGTCCGAATCTCATGGCTGAGGTGCCAGGAACCCCGCCGCAAGCCGCTCCAGAACAGCCCCGTACGCCCGACGCGCCTCTTTCGCCGTCGGGCGTGGTCTATGGGCAGGGTCCACCAATGGAAGAGCCTTCGAGTCCAACTCCGCTAGTCAATGTCGCAAAGAAGCATCACAAGGAGGTGACAGCCGCCAGCCTATTGGTCCGTATGCACAATATCCAGCAGCAATTGGCCGAATTGATTAGAGACACTGAAGAATTCGCTGCACAGGAAGCAAACAAAAATTAGAGACTAAAATTACAGCATTTGTTCGTTAGGGGAAGCAGATAAATATGTACTTTTTGCTCGGCCAAATACAGAGCAACAAGCAGGTGTTTTTCTTTTCTTTTGTTCGTGGCCAGCCAGACCGCTGGACGGCAATTATAGGATTTCGTTTCATTTTGGGATGAGACTTCTTTATTCCTCTTCGGAACTCGAGTCGTCGTCGCTGCTCTGGGCAAAGCCCACGCCGCGCTCACCCTCGTCAGAACTCGAGTCGGCGGCTCCAGCTGCTGGCTGTTCAGAGCCAGGAGCCTTGGCACCAGTAGAACCAGCAGCACTATCGCCACTGCCACTGCCGCCAGCAAATTGCTTGAACTGTTGCATCTTGTGCTGAATTGACTCGATTTGTCGGGTGTGTTCTTCCTCGCTGAGCGGCTTCGACTTGCGTTTCTTATGGACGCCTGCGCCCACACCGCCAGCCTCGTCGCCGCTGCCACCGAGTCCTCCGCCGTTGCCAACACTGCCGTCGAAACCGTCGGAGCCTGCCACGGATCCTTGGTGAGCATTGGCACCAGGAGATGCGCTATTAGCAGCGCTGCTCTGGTGAGTGCCACCGTTCGCAGAGGCAGCGCCATGAGTAGCGGGCTCACGGCGTTGCAAAACCACAAAGTTGTACAACTTGCGCAGAGTCTTGGGCTCTAGCTGGTCCATGTCGAGCTCGATCTCGTCCTGGCCAGAATTGCGAAGCGCCGGCATTGATTCTTGGATAATAGCAATCACCGTGCGCAGCTTCTTTTCTGGCAAAGTCTCAATCTTCTTCGACAGCTCCTGCTTTTGCTCAAATGTCATCGGCTCCTTAGAGTTCAGGCGCGGAACAGTAGATGTGCGGCGAGCATGGCCAGGCTGGTGGTGAGCACCGCCGCCATGGGCGCCACCATGAGCACCACCGTGTTGACGCTTCCGCTTGCCACGTGAGCGCCATTCTTCCAAAGCCTCGCGCTTGAGTCGCGTGAGTTCACGTCGCATCGACTTGAGCTGCGCCTCGAGCACGCTAATGGCCGGATTCGAAATGCCAGCATCCTCGTACTCTTCGTCGTAGTCGCTTTCCACATCACTCATCTCCTCAATGGGAGGCGGCGTGGGAGCGGGCTGTGGCTTGTCAACCCATCTTCGGTCGAATTCATCCTCGAGCTTGTGCCCCAGAACGTTGACGGGGGCTCCCTCGGGATTGAAAGTGTAGCAGTTGCGGAACATGAGACGCATGTCGGCTTCGAACTCGTCCGCATTGTAGTAGTGACCTTCATTCAGCTTGCGCTGCATCGTGCTCAGGTCCATGGGCTCTTTAATAATTTCAAAGTATTGTGGTACACCCTGCTCTACGGGGTCCACCGGCAGCAAGAATGGGAACGATATCGCTTCAAGCTTACGGGACTGGAACTCTTTAAGAATTTGGCCCGCAAACTTGAGCTCTGCAGCGAACTTTTTGTTACGAGGACGAGTTTCATATGTCAAGTCGCGCGGCCGCGGTGGGCGGATCTCACGCTTGGGGCGGCCGTCGGCCATTGACTTGCGCCGAAGAGGAACAGTGCCTGTTCCACTACCGGTGCCAGTGCGAGTGGCACGCTTAACATCTGAGGCGTGATGCACATGGTGGGCATCATCGCTAGCAATTGCAGAGGTCTCGCCGGCGCCATTGCCCCGGCTCTTGTCGGCATCTACAGCAGGCGGTGTCGCGCTGGCCACATGCTTTTCCAAGCTTGCCGTCTTGGTAGCAGCCGGAGCACTGGTTGTGGTAGTAGAAGCTGTCGACGACGCCTTTTTGGTTAAGTCATCCCAAGTAGGCATATTGCTCAACTGTTTGGTGAACGATTGTGCAATCGCCAGTGCCATTTTAGAAATCAGAGCATCCTCGCCGTTGAAGTAGATGCAGTTCCACACGAGTTGGCTGAAGTCGTCAACAATCTCCTTAACAGTGTCGTACTCATTAGCCACAAGCTTCTTCTCAATAGTTCCGAGATCCATCGGAGTCTTGATGTAGTCAAAATATTGCGGGACCCCCTGTTTGACGGGGTCCACAGGGCCCAAGAAGGGAATCGCGTCTTTAAGACGCTTGATAGCGCGAATCGCGCTAAGGGCGTACTTGTGCTGGTGTTTCGGAAGTCCAGTGTGCGGTGCCGGCGGGGTCGGCGGATCGAGATCTGGTAGCATCTTGACCCTCGCCGCGTCGGCAGCGCGACGCGCCTTTTCTAGTGGGGACTCCTCTTTATCGTCGTCCGGAGGCGCGTCCTTCATTTCAGCATCACCAGTCTCAGCACCGGCTGCTGCGTCGCTAGCCGGTTGCTGGTCTTTTGACTCATTTGAATCTGCAGACGCGTCTTCAGACTTTGGAGCTTCTTCGCTCGGTTTTGAACTATCTTTGGAGTCTTCATCGTTAGGTTTTGATTCCGTCGACGCCGAGGCCGGGGCTTCATCTAGCTCAAGTTTTGGCCGCTTGGGTTCTGACGCGTCCGCCGCGTCGTCGGCAGGGTGATCCCGTCGCCGGTCTTCTGTGTCTGACATGCTGAGAGCTAATTAAAACAAACAAACAAAAGAAAAGGACAGACTCCGCTCAACTCGGCTCTAGCCCGCTCAAGTGATGGTTGTGGAGCACGGCCGCAACTGGTGTGGTTGGCAACGCCCAAACGGGATGGAGGAGGCGGGGCGCGGGACTCTCTGCTAGGCACACAGGCACACGTGACCACCGATTTTCGTGGGTTTGCCAAAAAAGTGGGTCTCCCGGTTCTTTTAAAGTTCCTCGTAAAACCTGCTGACAAATACAATGACTGACTCAGCGGCATCCTTTTTCCTAACTCCATTTTCATTTTTTTTGCGCGGTGTGGTGTGGTTATCCAGCGCCCAAATCCAACTAGCTAGTGGAGTTCGTTCGGTGCACTTTAGAAAACATCCTAAATGCTCACAACACAATAAATTCGTAGGCATCTTTGCACAAAACCTCTGGGTCATGCTTCTTGGCCCTCCTGGGTTTACGAAAGCGCTTCCCTGTCCTAAACGCACTACATCACGCACTCGATGCACTTCTATGCCGCGTGCCCTAACCCGCGTGTCCAATCGACCTAGAGCGATGATGTGTGGCAATAAGCTAAGCACAGTTGCCCCACAATCGTCCTACCTAACGTTCATCCTAGAACTATAGTTAGTTGAAAAGGACGTGAAACATGGCTGAGCATATTGTTGTTGGTGGTCTCGATGCATGGTTGCACTACGGTGCCAATGCAAAGACACACGCTAAAGTATTCGTGGTTCTAGTCCATGGGCGCACGCGATCGCACAAAGATACCGACTTCATGGCTCAGCAGGTGTGCAAAGCGCTGCCTGAGGTTGTGTGTGCAACCTATGATATGCCCAATCATGGTGCTCGGATAGTTGATGAATCGCTCAATGGAGATTGGGAAACAGGCAATGCAGAGCACTTTACGACTATGATGGCGACAATTGATCAAGGCTCAGCAGATGCCGAGAGTTTACTTCGTTATGTTCCCCTGATCCGTCCCGAGCTTGCAGAATGTCGTCGCGTCTTGTCTGGAGTGAGTCTCGGTGGTCACGTTGTGTGGAAGCTTGTTTCTGAGATGGCGAACCGTGACGAGCTCCTTGATGGTGCCATGCCGATCATTAGTACTCCAGACCTTGCATCGCTATTTGAAACGCGGTACGCTAAACAACGTCCGGCCATTGCCGAGGCTACTGCTCTGCCGCCTGCTCTCATGACTGAGCTCCGTAGCAGAGTCGTACTTCGCTATAATGTGCACAAGACTAACTTCCCCTTACTCGCAGTATGCGGTGCCAATGACCAAATTGTTCCTCCAGGACCAACGGTTGAATGGGGCCGCTCGGGCCCAGAAACCCAACAAGTGATCGTGCTTGATGGCGTCGGTCACGAACTTCCTCCCCGCATGATGGAGCTTCTCATTGATTTTGTCCGTGGGTTCTACTACTGAGTCAGGAAACCTGTCGCTAACAAAATTTGGCACACTCTAGTCGTCACAAACCTTATTGTCGGCTGTAAAAAGTTGTTGGGAATCGTGCCATACCGCTTTTCATCATGCATGGACTTCGTCACGAGTGTGTCCCTCGTGCCCATAGAGCCTCATGAATAGGTTACCGGACACTTCCTAGCAACGTACCTAATCGCGCTCTCGACGCATTCTCGATGCACCTCTTGATGCACATTTGATGTGCGCTTGGTGCATGCCCTTACCCTTATAATTTGCGACATCGCCATGTCTTGCCATAACCTAAGCACGACTGCCCCACACTCCACTCACCCAGGTGTTGTCAGGGCCGAATCTAACCAACAAATGGCTGAGCATATCGTTGTAGGTGGCTTGGATGCCTGGTTAACTTTCGGGGCCAGTGCACACACGGCACCCAAAGTGTTTGTGGTGCTTATTCACGGCCGGACCCAGTCTCATAGGGATTCAGACCTGTTGGCCAACCAGATATGTGCCGCGCTGCCCCAGGTAGTGTGTGCGACATTTGACTTGCCGAACCACGGCGACAGAGTGCGAGATGCGTCGCTTAATGAGAAGGTGACACCGGCGAACTCGGAACGTATACTAACGATGATGATGGCTATGCTTGACCAAGGTGCCGCTGATGCTGAAAGCCTGCTGCGATATATGCCGCTAGTGCGCCCGGAACTTGCTAATTGTCATCGCATTGCCATCGGTGTGAGTCTTGGTGGAAGCATTGTGTGGAAACTTGTTGCTGAACTTTCGAATCACGAGAGTCTATTGGATGGTGCGATACCATTGTTAAGTACTCCGGACCTCGCATCTCTCGTCGACGGCTTGGAGTTTGGTAAAATACCGGCTGGATTACTGAAAGAAGTACAAGAAAAAGTCTTCCTGCGATATAATGTTCGCAAATCAGATTTCCCGTTGTTGGCACTGTGCGGGCGCAGTGACCCGATTGTACCGGCCGCCGCTTCAGTCGAATGGGGACGTTCGGCTCCACAATCCCAGCAAGTGGTTGTTCTGGACGGAGTTGGTCATGAGGTGTCTCCGCGAATGGTCGAATTAGTTATAAATTTCATTCGCAGATTCTCATGATTTCTTTATTTGTTAATTTAATTTAACCATTCGGGGGTTTGTATTGAAGCATAAATAAGGTTTGTAAAATAGATACAGGCTACTTCCTTTTAGCAGCCTCTTGGGCAGCGTGTTTGGCCGCGTCTTGGGGGTCCATTTCGGCAAAATCGCCATTCAAGAACTCTTCCTCATCAGGATCAGCAGGACTAATCTCTGCTACCGGAGAGTTGCTCTCGTGTCTGCGCGACGTGGCAGTTTTCTCTGACTCGCTGCCAGCACTGCTTTCCTCATCCTCAGGTTCATCGGCAACATGCTTAGTGACTTTATCTGACGCGAGCGTTTGAGCGAACTTGGAGGCAGCTCGAATGCGCGGACCATAGAAATAGAAAACGTAGATGGGAAGGGCCACCATTACGGCCAGACATCCAAGAATCGTACTTGCCCACTGCAAGTGTAACGTGCCAATGTTTTCGTACATGGGGACTGCATAAACCGCAGAAACACCTGCAAGCATATCGCGGGCAAAACCATTACCACCAGACGCACTGGCAGAATATGGACCGTACGCAGCGACCATATAATCGATCGTTGACATGTAAATCGAATAGTTGGCAATGGCAATGAGCGCCGAAAAGATCATTGGAGCGATCCACGGATTATGGTCGGGTCCCATACTCGTCCAACCGAAGCCAAACAGTCCTATCGCTTCTAGAGGCGCCAGAAATAAGAGCAATAACATTCTTCGCTCGGCGAATCGCGAGTCATCACCAAATTTGTCGATAATCGTCATCTGCCGCCATACGTCGAAGACATGGAACGCGTAGCCGATACCATACCCGATGGTGATTGGCACGAACGCTAGACCGTTACGCACGGGACCAAAGCCCCATTGTCCATATACAAGACTGAACGACTCGCTGAAGATGAAAATCAGCGCATCAGAAAAGCCGGACAGTAAACTGAGGCACAACACAATCGGCTCCGTAACAAACATAACAAATGGACGGGCCCAGATACGGCAAATCTCGCCAAGGTTGAGATTACGACCGTGGATCTCGTATGGTCCCCAAATATTGTCGTCTTCGCCCGACTTGCGCCGGCGTTTTGCCTCTTTATCCATGATTGCTGTCGAGCGTGTCTCGGGCACAATGAAGAAGTGGACGATTTGGACCACGCCACCAAAGATAAGCTGGATCCAGAAATTCCAATGCCAATTGAGCCATCTGGTCTGCAGACCACCGAATAGGGGGCCTATTGACGATCCTCCCACGGAACTCAGAACGATATATGCGATGGCATATCCTTGACGATTTGACTCAAACAAATCAGCACACATACCTAGGGTGACGGAGCCGCCAGCACTCGAAAGGCCTCCAAGAGCACGAGCCACGCAGATACTTGCAAAATTCGGCGCGAGTGCTCCGAGGATCTGCCAACAATTGACCATGAGCAAAGACGCCTGCATGATGGGCCAGCGGCCCAGCTCTTCTGACCAGGGAGCCCAAAGCTCGCATCCCAAAGCATAACAAACAAGGAAAAGCAATTGTGACACCCGGATTTTCTGTTCTGAGATGCCCTTTTCCTTGTGAATGAGCGGGATCGCACTGGGATAAACTGAGGAGTTATAATTCATACTCAGCTGGATCCAGAAAATCACTGTCAAAATGAGCCACTTTTTCCAGGTGGGGAATGCAGTACCCAAAATCTGCAAACAATCCTTCTCCCGAATCTCGCGACGACCATCTGGCTGAAGAAGACCAGGCAGATAGCGCCATTTGCTTGGCCCTCGGGAGGGACGTCCCTGTTCGGCATCCTCGACAAACTCCTGCGAAGCTTTTCGTTCAGCCTTATCTGGATCTCCAGGCACTGGTGGGGGCATGTTTGGCATTTCACTCGGGCGTGGCAATGTCAAATTGTTCTGACGCCATTTGGGCATATACGGTCCTCGGGTGACCTTGTTTTGGATCCGTTGCTGTTCTTCCCGGGAACGGTGGATTCTTTGCCGAATTCCAAGGCCGGTACGGCTACGAGGTACGGCGTCGTTAGGTGGAGCGACACCATTGTCTCCTAGCTTGCCGTCGACATTGCCTTCATCCTGTGGAGAGTTCATCGCGGGGCGTGCGCGAAAAAAACAAATGGCGGGGAGGTGGAGTTTAAATAGATACGGTAATTAAGGCAAGATGGTTATTACCCAGTTAATAAAAAACGGACGAAAACGTCACTGGTGTTTTTACTAGCCAGTAAATGCTGGGCTGCAGCCGACACCAGCCTCTCGGCTACAACCAGCTAGCTATCTCTGCATGCAAGCAAGCCTGATTACGCGCGCAAATCTCTGTTCAGTGCCTTAATCTCCGCCCTGGGGAGAAGATTCCGTGCGGCGCATGGAACAAAGCCGGGCGTGTTGTCTATTTCAGGTTTACTAGCCGGATCTCTCCAAAAAATAATTTTTTAACATATCTCAACAATCGACCGACATTGTCGTGCATTGATAGGTCTTTGACATGCAACGGTACAGTTTTTGACCGGGATAACTTCGGCCAAGTGCAAGGGTTAGACGCAGATCCGCAATGCGTATACATTTCCTTCCCCTCCAACGGTGTATTAATTATCCGTGCGTAAGCGAGTTGGTTGCTTGGTGGGCGGGCCAGATTTAGGACAAAGGTCCGGAAGCAGGTGGCAGAAGCTGCAAATTAAGCTGCCGACGCTTGCCTGATCAGGGGTTTCACCACTAAAGTGGCGGGAGGCCTCCTGAATCATGGCCCAATTAATGGCCAAATCATTGATTGACCACTTAACGGTGAAGCTTACTACTGACTTTTAGAAAGCCGAGATAGTTCGTTTAACCGATCTTAGCTATAATCGGTGAATTCTCTTGAAATTGGCCGATTTAGATCACCGATTGTCACCTAACAATTGCTCGTTTCAAGGTAGCCTCCCTGGTCTGTTCCAGCTCTGACCACCACCTTGTTCATCTCACTCAGCTCATTCGGCACAGAGTAGTAATAATCCACCATTGACGTCATAGTGCGACTGTGCCTCCTCGAGTCTGTGACGTGAAGATCGCCATGGCCATTGTGCATGTCAATTTTGTATTGGGCATGAATATCTAAAAGCAGATACTCCACCGTTCCAAACTATTAACGGCCCATATTCGCTGATACTGTACCGTTAGATCCCTGAAATTAAATTAGTGTTACTCAGCTCGAGGTGAAGGCTTGAAGCCAGCCGGGGGCTCAACTAAGCGTTCAAATCCAAATCCAAAATTTCACCATGAGCGCCCGGCCAGGTCAGTTCGTGTTGACGACGCTGCGGCGGTTCCCGAGCCTCGAGCCCGTTGCGGCACAGCCTGTGAGCGCTTCTGTGCTTGGGCTTCCACAACGCCGTGACCTGCTGTGGCAGGCCGTCACTTACGAGCGTGATGCTGAGCGTGCCGGCTCTAAGGTGATTATTGGCAGAGACGATATGGGATACTCTGGCCGCAAGTTGTTGCCACAAAAGGGTAGCGGTAGAGCCCGTATGGGTGACCGTGGTAACCCGATGCGTCACGATGGTGGAAGAGCGCATGCTCGCCCGGCCCCTGGTGATATGAGCACGGGACTGCCGAACAAGGTGTATGCTTTGGCGATGCGCACGGCCCTCAGTTCTAAGTTCCGCGATGGCCATTTATATGTTGTTGACAATGCGATCGACTTTGAGTCTGGCCACGAACTTGTTGGTGAGGCATTCGTTCGCCAGCACAAGCTCGCGGGCAAGTCGGTGACTTTCGTTGTTGACGAGCAGCGTGACAACCTTTTTGATGCCACGTCCGGACTTTCGCGGGCCGATGTTGTGCCCAAGGAGGTTTTGACTGTCCAGGACATTCTGAAGCCGAACCGGTTGATTATAGAGTTGGCTGCGCTTAAATACCTCGCGGGCAAGTACGCCGAGCCTGCGCCGCTGAAGCCAATACGGGACTAGCCCGAATTAATTGTATATATTGTTGCATAGTTTTGTTAACTTTTTCCTGTTGAGCAACCCATCCATGCTGGCAGGGGGCAGGCGCTAGCAGAATCAACTTAAGTTAAACATTAGCAGGGCTACGTCTAGTGTATTTTGGGTATTAATTTTTACAACGAGCGTTTTTCTCACCGGGCGTGGTAGCCTGCTAAATTCAGGGAGAGATCTACCACTGGCCACCAGTGCGCAGAAGCAGGAGATTCCGGGCACATTCTGCATCGGCCTCGCCTCGCGACGGTTGCAGCAAAGGCATTGACGCGAATCTTTTGGCCCCAGCAAACGCTGCGTGGAACGGCACCCGCTGCTGTTGTTGCTGCGAGTAGAGAGGCTTGAGCGGGCTGCGCACGACCACCTCGGCCTTGCCGTCAGCGCTCATCGTCAAGCGGATACTCTTGCCCTTGTTGGCATTTTCGTTATTCTTGGGCTCGGCCGTTGTCGCAGCCGGGGCACTTGTGGTGGTGGTCGTCGTCGTCGTCGTGGTGGGCGCAGGCACCGGCTCTGCATCGTCTGGGCGCACTACAACCGGCGACTGGCGCTGCTGGTGGTGGCTGTGATGCTTGTGGTGTCTGTGGATAGCTGGAAGCGTGTGAGTTGTTGTGGTCGTTGTGGTTGTCGTTGTTGCGGCTGCCGGTGTTGGCGGCGGCAGAATTGGAGTGGGTCCAAGCTCTGACTGGCCCGGCTTTGTGTCGGCATTTTCGGGCAGTAGGCGCACGGTGGTGAACGCAGATGCCGGGAACGAGTGGGTACGGAATGCCCCGCGAATTGAACCGCGTAGGGAAGCGCTGCTAGTATCTTGGCTAACGTCGCCTGCAGAGGAGTCTGCCTGTGACAACTGACGGCGGCACGACTGGCGTTTGTTTTGGAACCAGATTTGTACACACTTTTCTTCCATGCCAAGGCGCTCGGCAATGCGTTCGCGGTGCTCCTTGCAGGGCTTGTTGTTTTGGACAAACTCTGACTCGAGCACCTCAAGCTCGCTGGGCGTAGTTCGCCGTCGTTTCCTGGCGCGTTCGCGACCTGTGGACTCGACAATCTCAAAGCTCGAGTTCTCACGGGTGGCAGGGCTGTGGGATCGTGACGGTGTCGAGCTCGCTACCGATGCAAACGAGCTGACGGATGCTACGGATGCAACCGAAGCCACCGATGAGTTGATATCAACGACACTGGCGTCGCCATCGCTTTTACGACGCGGCGTGGCATCATTTTGAGTAGTGGACACAGGTACTTCTGAGTGGCTTCGTCGTCTCGCCAAGGACTCCTGCGACCGTGCCAACGCTGGCATTGGCTCGAGCTTCACAGGCGACGTGGTCACGCTGGACTGGCGACGACGCTGCTGCTTCTCTTCACGCGCCCTGGCATATGTTTCTGGCGAGTGCACAATAAACTCAGTGCTTGAATTCATTTGTAGACAGTGAATATTTTGTTGGTAGTAGTACTGCCTCAAATGTGCCTGTACGTGCCACTAGGGGGGGAGAAAGCCAATAAAGGGAGAGCTGTGGACTCGAGAGGACACCCTGTTGTAAATTTAAAAGAGTGGAACGATCAGAAACAAACTGACCTAAGTGCAACCTCGCTCTCCTCGCTCCCTCTAAAACCTGGTGGAACCAAAGTTAGAAAAAAAAGGTAATGGCTTGATGGAGGAGATAATTAAGGCTCACCCTGGATGGGGAGAAAAGATGGTATGAAGCGCTGCTAGGCGCGCTTACCTTATTATTAAGGGACGCCAGGTGACGCGTTATTTACATGCACGCCTTTTTGGCAGCTGGGTGTGTTACATATGAATGTTTTGGCCTTAGCTCAGGCTTCCCATTCCTTCTCACAGCCATTTATGGGCATCTGCCCAGCCATATTCGGGCCTCCTCCCAAACCCATCATACCCCCAAAGAGCGCGTTGTTGTCATTATGAGCCACGCTCGCTAAGCTGAGCACTAAGCAGCGCACGAGAATAGCCGTGCATTTTTTAATGGTGGCATTTCGTGTGCATCGCCCAAATTAGGCATGGGGAATGAAAACAACAAATTTGACAATCAGTGACGTCTTTCCAAATCAACACAAACTAACATAATTCCACAGCGAACGTCGCGCGAACCCCGCTGATCTAAGGGCACGGGTTGGTATCCGCCCATTTTCATTTTCGTGCTTTTTTTGGCTCCTGGGGAAACAAGTTAAATTTAGGATCGTGTGGGGAACGGGAACGACGATTAATATTTGTTTTGTTTTAGTTTTAGTTTTGATTTTGTTTGGTTCAAGTGGTTGTCGTCGCGGTGTCTTATAGAGGGGTTGCCTGGAGCCGGCCCGTGGCTCTACTAGTAATGACAGTTGAATGCCGCACAGAATAATAAAGAGGTAATAGAAGGTTTGTTCATGGTGTTAGCTGTCAGATTATTTTGTGGTGTCAAAAGCATAAGGATCAAACATGAAAACTAATTATCAAAGGCTCACTTATAACTTGCTAGTTATCATTGAAAGAAATGGTCTCCATCTAAATATATGTGATTAATTTCGCTCAACTTGATAGATTCTTGGTTAAACTAGGTGATCAACACTAAATTTCAAACTTCTTGTTGTCAATAGCGGGTCATCAACAGTGCTGTTCTCTGCTCGTTAAATAGAAAACTAAAGTCGTTTCAGTTGGGTGATCAACCCCCGTGTCTCGCTGATCGTCTCCTGCACGTTCTCAAGCTGGTCTTCCGCTGCGGCTCGCACCTGCTCAGGTGTACGGCCATAGGCAGCATACTCGCACTCAAGGTAATCACGCGCAGCCCAGATCTTATACAAAAGTACTTGTGCACGCCCGCGTCCCTCTGCGAATTTCGGTAGAAATCCACGGAGAATCTCGACATCGCACTCGATACATTCAACCCAGCTCTGGGCCTCATCTAGCTGGCCCTCGCTGCAACAGATATTGGCAAGATACAGATATTTGGTGATTTGTTCAACAAGGCCGTGATGGTTAGCTGCGTGCGCGTCCATTTCCACCACTAATTCCGCAACTTCACCCCGGAACTGAGAATACAGATCACTATACTCTGGCTGCTGAGGCTCTGTTTCCGCCAGCGATTCCAGGGCTCTTGGCATACCATATTTTAATGCGCATTCAAATTTTTCACAAAGATGGTCCGCTTTTGAAATCAATTGAGCGCGTTTTACAATGCCATTATCAACCAATTCGCGGTTATACGCGGTCTCCTCTGCTTCATAGGCATCAACAGCCATTAGCACTTGTGACCGCCAATCAATCCAATCATACAAGCCATCATTCTCAATTGTATAAACTTTTTTTCTTAAACGGTCAATTTCTTTTTTGGTACTTGCTTGAATCATAGCCACAAAAAATATTGGTAGTTGTGGACATGCAAACTAAATAGCTGTCGCATCCAATACAGCGCACCACTACTAAGGCTGCCTAAGCGCACCTCTACTAAATAACCTCTACCAAATAACCAAAATGCCATTAGTGCTTAGCATTTTCGCTGTTATTGGCGGTCTTGTGGTGTGCAAGTTCCTTGCCAGCCTCGTGTCTTTGCTGGTCGATACTTTGCTGCCCGTGGGCCCGCGTATTGACGACTACAAGAACCGCAAGGGCACCAAGACCAAGAACTGGGCGATCATCACTGGTGCGACTGCTGGCATTGGCGAGCAGTTTGCCCATCAACTTGCTGCTGCTGGCTTCTCTATTGGACTTGTTTCCCGTAACCCTGAGAAGCTGCACAAGACTGCTGAGGATATCAAGGCCAAGTACGCTGGCCTCGACACCGCCATCTTCGCACTCGATGCTGTCACTGCCAAACCCCACGACTACATTGAGCTTGCCAAGTGGGCCAAGGAGCTTGGTGGCGTGACTGTGCTTGTGAACAATGTTGGTCAGAGCCACGAAATGCCCGTGTCGTTCCTGGAGAGCACCGAGGCCGAGATCAGCCAGATTATCCAGGTTAACAACATCGCGACGCTTGCTGTGACCAAGGCAGTTCTCCCCGAAATCAAGGAAACTCTTCAGAACAAGCGTGCAAAGCGCGGCTTGGTCTTGACCATGGGCTCGTTTGCTGGACTTACGCCCACGCCCCTGCTCGCTACTTACAGCGGTTCCAAGGCCTTCCTCCAGGCATGGAGCAATGCCCTTGCCGCTGAGGTTGAGCCCTTGAACATTGATGCGCAGTTTGTCCTTAGCTACCTCGTGACATCGAACATGTCCAAGGTTCGTCGCACCTCGCTGCTGATTCCGAACCCTAAGGCGTTTGTTGCGAGCACTTTGCGCTGCATTGGCCGTCGTGGTGGTGCGAACGAGCGGGCGTACACCATGACCCCATACTGGACCCACGCTCTTATGCACTTTGCCATTGAGTCCACGCTGGGCGTGTACAGCCAGATTGTTGCCCGCATCAACCTGACGATGCACCGCGACATTCGCCGCCGGGCTCTGCGCAAACAGGCCAAGACCCAGTAACTTTTTAACTAGTTTCGTTTAGTTTACATCTTTCACCCACTAGTTCTAGTGCCAGCAGCACCAACGGTGGGCATCAATATAACTCATTTGAGAGAGAGCGAACACGTGACAGACAATGAAATAGTGGGTGGCTGACGGATAAACAGGAGGTGAGTTTGGCCAAGGCTGGGACAATAATATTGTGAGAGGAGACAACAACACGCGGAAGGGCCAGTGTTGAACCATCAGTTTTAGCCCCGACCAGCCCCCAAACGTGAATCGAATCTGTGGTTTGATTATTTGGACAACTACTCCGTCTAATAGTTGTGTTTTCTAACCGTACAAACCGCGCGTCCCCGGGCGACTTTGTTGTATTTTTTCTCCCTTTGTTCTAATAGACGACCGTGTGCTTGTGAAGCATAATGACGGAACTGAGCGACTACCGTCGACTCGAGAAGGTCGGTGAAGGTACCTATGGTGTTGTGTACAAGGCTGAGGACTTGCGATGCGGTAACCGTATTGTCGCGCTGAAGAAGATTCGGCTGGAGGCCGAGGACGAGGGGGTGCCATCAACAGCTATTCGCGAGATTTCCTTGTTGAAGGAGATGCGCGACCCATATATTGTATCACTGTACAACATTGTGCATAGTGATGAGCAGAAACTTTATTTGGTATTTGAGTTTTTGGACCTGGATCTGAAACGGTACATGGAGAGTATTCCTCCGGGCGAGGGACTTGGCGCCGACATTGTGAAGAAGTTTATGTTGCAACTCGTCAAGGGCACGCGCTACCTGCACTCTCACCGTATTCTGCACCGTGACCTTAAACCCCAGAACTTGCTTATTGACAAGGAAGGTAATCTCAAGCTCGCTGACTTTGGCCTCGCGAGAGCATTTGGTGTGCCATTGCGTACTTATACGCACGAAGTGGTGACTTTGTGGTACCGTGCGCCGGAGATTCTGTTAGGAGCGCGACAGTACTCGACAGGTGTTGACATGTGGAGTGTGGGATGCATATTCGCTGAGATGGTGACGCGTCGGCCACTGTTCCCAGGTGATTCGGAAATTGATGAGATTTTCAAGATATTTAGATTGCTAGGCACGCCGAACGAACATGTATGGCCCGGCGTGACGCAACTTGCCGACTTCAAGCCAACGTTCCCGCAGTGGACGCGAAAGAGCTTTGAGACGGTGGCCGTGGGTTTGGACGAGTTTGGCATTGATCTGCTCAAGCAGTTGATCACCTATGATCCAGTTCTGCGTATCTCGGCTAAACGGGCAGTGGACCACCCGTACTTTCTCTAACCTAATCTATACCCCTCACCCATTGGTGTAGTCGTGGACTCACCATTAGAATTTGCAATTAGTTGTGTATAAACAACAAATTAGAAAAAAACCCACTACAGTACAAACCCCCCAATGAAATCCAGGGTGGACCAACTCAACCAGGCACAAAAACATCCAAATGCAGTCAACCGCAGACCGCCATGGTTTTGCTAGTTCAAATTGAGCTTAAAGTGGGCTGCGCAGATCAAATCAGCTAGCCGAACGACTTAGCCACGCGGCTGGCATGCAGAGAGTCATGCAGCGACTAATCCAGCCTGATAAGGTGCATACGTGTGCCGTGCAGATCCGGAAGTAAACAGGCCGTGGCCATCAACCACCAACAAACACTGTGATCCACTGCCACTACTTTTCTAACTAGTTTAATCATCACTACAGTTTCTTTTGACTTTCTTAACTACCAAAATTTTCATTTAATTCTACCACAAACTACAACCGCTAGCCATCAGTACCATAAACCCTTCGCCCTGAAAAATCACCTCGCTCAACCCGAAACACTGCTCAGTCATCCGGCCAACCCCTCAGCTGTGAACCCAGAAGTCACCTGAGCACCTCTCGCTGTACCCCGCGGCTGACTGGGAACCTAGGCTTGAGCTTAGTGCCTGCCATCACGATCGTTCTCCCCATTTCCCAGCGTCGTGCATTACATGCGCCTCTGCTGAGGAGGGAGGGGGGAGGCTCCCCCATATATATAATAACGGAGAGGGGATAATCCTAGAAGGAGATCGAAATACTTATCATTAGGACACAACCTTTTGGCCACAACGCTTGAGATTTGAATTGCTTGTGAGCAGTCGCCTTTTTTTCTTTGGTTTTGACGCGTCTATTTATTTTGTTTGAGAGCAATGGCCACGCTTCGTCAACACGTGCCAGCCGCGGCCCTACCGTCGCCGCCGCAGCTCAACTCGCTGGAGCGTAAACCAGTGAATTTCTCCAACATTCTGCTTGGCGCAGGCCTTAACCTGTTTGAAGTAACAACTTTGGGCCAACCATTCGAAGTGATCAAGACCACAATGGCTGCGAACCGCGGTGACAGCTTCAAGACAGCCATGGCACGCATCTGGGGTCGTGGCGGCCCGCTCGGGTTCTACCAGGGCCTGATCCCGTGGGCATGGATTGAGGGCACTACCAAAGGTGCTGTGCTATTGTTCACATCGAGCGAGGTCGAGTACCAAGCTAAACGTTACTTGAATGCGGGCAATTTCGGCGCCGGTATCGCTGGCGGTATGGCAGGCGGCATTGCCCAGGCCTACCTGAGTGTAGGCTTCTGCACGTGCATGAAGACGGTGGAAATTACCCGTCACAAACAGGTAGCTGCGGGAGCTAAGCCGCAGTCGACATTCGCCGTATTCCGCGACATTTGGCAACGCGAGGGCATCCGCGGCGTTAACAAGGGGGTTAACGCAGTGGCTGTGCGTCAGTGCACAAACTGGGGTTCGCGGTTCGGCCTATCCCGACTTACCGAAGATTGGATCCGCAAAGTTCGCGGGCTTCACGAGTCCGACAAATTGGGCGCCGTAGATAAAATCATTGCTTCTGCCGTCGGCGGCGGCTTGTCAACATGGAACCAACCCATCGAGGTGGCCCGCATTGAAATGCAATCAAAGACTGAGGACCCGAACCGACCAAAGAAGTTGACAACCTCGTCTGCTATCCGCTACATCTACCAACAGAATGGTCTCAAGGGTCTGTACCGCGGCGTCACGCCACGAATCGGCCTTGGAGTATGGCAAACAGTGTGCATGGTAGGACTCGGGGATATGGCCAAGGATGCTGTGGCCAAACTAACAGGACAAAGGGCAACGGGCCATTAATTCTCCTAATAGACTAATGTTTTACAAGCAAGTTTCAGGTTTCAGCCGAAACTAGTAAAGTAAAGTGAAAGGTTGGCCGCTCGCGGCAAGATAAATAATAAATACAAATTACGACGGAAGATAGGTTTTCCGCTGCTCGATTGGGGGCGTTTTGGACCCAAACCGGTCGTATATGTACAGCCCAATGAACGTCATGACAATGCCCCAGCCTTGAGAGCTCGAGACGCGCTGCCCGAACCACACAATCGCTACCGAGATGACCACGATCCGCTTGAGCAGACTGGCAATCGAGTAGGCAACCGGGGAGATGTTGCCGAGAATCATGAAGCTCAGCAAATTCTGCGCAAAGTGCGTGAACCCGTTCAGCGTGTACAGCATGAAAATGTACGATGGGGATGCGTCGCCGCTAATCAAAAGCCCGCGACGGGCGACTTTGGGCCCATCCACCAGTAACCAGATGGGCAACGTGCCAATAAATCCAAACGCAGCACACCAGTACAAAATCGTCAATTTATCCAGTTTGGTCTGGTTCGCTGCCGACGCCTGCGCGGCCGCAGACCGCGATGCGGGCGATCCAGTAGTCAACAGTCCCTTGGAGTACATATTTTGGCTCACAAACACAAGGGCAGCAAGTACAGCATTGAGGATCGCCAGCGGCCTCGCTTTGAACTCGGCGGCGCACGTGAGCATCACACCAATCGTCAACGGCGCCAGAGCAATCCAGGTGCTCTTGTTGTACTTGACGCCGAACAATACTGCATAGGCAACCACCGTAAACAGTGGGCTCAACGACTTGATAGCGTGCACCAGTGACACAGGAATCGCACTCGTGGCCGAATGGCTAAGGATATGGCCAACGATCTGGAACGCCGCCATGGGCGCTGTGCACAGAGCCACAAACCGTGATGGCCGTACAAGGCCCTGGGTGCTCACGGTTCCCTTGGGGAATGTCTCTGCGAGTCCGGGTATACGTTGGGCCGCCGCAACCATGGCAGTGCCAAATAAGAATGCATACACAAACTGGGCCAAAGTCAAGCACACGGGATAATCAAAGTCACTAAGAATCGCCTTTGTGAGGTTCGACGAAATGGCCGACATGAGATACCACAGCAAACATAGTGACACGAGGGTGTAGCTGATTGGCGGCGCCATCTTTTGGGCAGCTGCCCGCGTTTGTTCAGACAAGCTCATTGTGCGTGAGCGGCGCTTTGTTTCACGAATGGAATCGACGCCGCTGCTACCACCAGTAGCAGCTGTCAGAATTCCGTAGCCCTCGGACGCAGTACGCTGGTGCAACGGCGGGGTCGGCAGCTTGGGGAACTGCACTTGTGGCATAGGCATGGGCACCGAGCCCGGGGCCGCCGCAGCCGACAAGATAGGCTGAGTCTGATCTTGGCGAGTAGGTGACGGTGGCATCGCCTGCTGTCCTGGTGGAGGCGGGAACTGAAGCTCGTTGACAGTCTGCAAGTACGGGCTCGACGACGATGTGTAGTGTTGGTCGTCCCGCACCGCAGGGTCGCCAGACAACGTGCGCAGCGACATTATTCGGTGAGGGAATATAACCGAGGCCGAAAAACAAAACCTCTCCTATACTCTCGCCGACCAGTCGCTACCAATACTAAACCAAATATTGGTTTGGGGATGGTAAACAGGGCGGAAGAGGGAGGAAATTAAGGCTGCTTTTTGCGTTTCGTTTCGTGATCTTTTTGGGACACCCAGCTTTAAAAACCCCTGCCTGAGTCGAAAATGGCACTACAATCCCTCGCAATGGGCTATATTTACACACCCTCCTCTTTTGTCAGACCTGCCCAAGCACTGATCAGCCTCGTTGGGACTTCTGTCCGGATTGGGCACTGCAAGGCCTGACGCGTTTCCGTCAGGTTTAGATAACGCGCACGTGATCTACAGAAAGTCATGGGGGGATCCCTGGTTCATGATATAACATTTGCTTGATTTTGGCTTTAGTTTAAAGCAAGCCTTTTTTTAGGGTACTTTTGTTTCTTGTCTCACTTTCAGAGAGCTTTTGGTTTGGTTATTGACAAGTTCAGTGCTACTTTAATGGCCAATTCTTACCAATTCTATCCATAGGTGCGCTAAATACTTGACACATCCGGCGGATTCCGTCAACACTGTCAACAACTGCCATGGTGTCATTGTCGTTAAATGTCGCTAATTCATGTTATTCCGTCACTATCTTAAGGAGAAATGCCCCATACTCGCTTATGCAGGGCACAATACGGGGTAAGGGCAGAAACGTGGAGTCAATGGAGGCGGAATTGACCGTCGAATTTATGATTTTCATGGGCAGATAAGGTCAAGAAATGTTGTGTTTGTCGAGAGTTATCTTGAGAACTTAATGTTTGCTAGCAGACTTAGGCTTTGGTTCGTCTGATTCTAGTTGAAACTAGTCTGGGAGTGAACAATCACATTTTCACTGCTTTTTGTTTGACCGAAACTGAATTCGAAAGCTATTTCGAAATTGAAAAGATCGAGTTTCCAGCTAAAATAACATCACCCTGCCTCAGTACGCTGTGATGCAACCACAACAGCCACTGCAATGGTCGTCGCGAGCTCCAACGTTCATCGATCTCTTGAGTATTTCAAACGCATAAGTCTATACTCCAGCCTGACAAACGCATTAGCTCAAGTTTCGTCAGTGACTAAGGATATCTCGCCTTCTTGCAGAGCGAAGTGCGATTCCATTCCATCACGGCGCTGAAACAATGAGTGGAATGCCCGAGGAAGAGGACCCCTACACGTATGAGGAGGAGACCGAGATCACCAGCGAGGACTGCTGGACGGTCGTCTCGTCGTTCTTCAACGAGAAGGGCCTCGTCTCGCAGCAGCTCGATTCGTTCGACGAGTTCATCTCCACAACCATTCAGCAGCTCGTCTGGGAGGACAAGCATCTCATTCTCGACCAGCCGGCTCAACACACAACGCCCGAAGATAACTTGAGCAAGCGTTATGAGATCACTTTTGACAAGATCTATCTGCTCCGGCCGACAATGACTGAGGCCGACGGTTCTACACAGTTCATGTACCCCCAGGAGGCGCGAGCTCGTAACCTCACCTACGCGTCGCCACTCTATGTCGACATGCGCAAACGCGTTTTGTATAGCAGAGATACTGGCGAGGGTGGTCCCACAAGCCCAGACGACTGGAAACCAGACCCGTCAGAGCCTGAGGAGCCAATCTCAAAGGTATACATTGGTAAAGTGCCCATCATGGTGCGCTCTAACTTCTGTATGTTGCGTGGCCTTCGTGAGGATGAGTTCTACGCTTTGGATGAGTGCCCTTACGACCAGGGTGGTTACTTTATCATCAACGGCAGTGAAAAAGTGCTCATCGCGCAGGAACGCTCGGCAGCCAACATTGTCCAGGTGTTTAAGAAGCCGGCTAACTCTCCCGTGACTCATGTGGCCGAGATTCGTAGTGCTATCGAAAAGGGCTCGCGTCTCATCTCGACTCTGCAGCTCAAGCTGTTCGGTAAGGACAAAACCATCAAGGCTACTCTGCCCTATGTCAAGTCTGATATCCCCATTGTGCTCGTGTTCCGTGCCCTCGGAGTCGTGCCCGATGGTGATATCCTCGAGCATATTTGTTACGACCAAAACGACTGGCAGATGCTTGAGGCGCTCAAGCCGTGCATTGAAGAAGGTTTCTTCGTCCAGGACCGCCAGGTCGCCCTCGACTTCATCGGTAGACGTGGTAGTGTGACGGGTATTAACAAAGAGAAACGTATTCGGTATGCCCGTGATATTTTGCAAAAGGAGCTACTCCCTCACATCACCCAACAAGAAGGTTACGAAACTCGCAAGGCCTTCTTCCTTGGTTACATGGTGCACCGCCTGCTGCTTGTCTCCCTCGATCGTCGCGACCAGGATGATCGTGATCATTTCGGTAAGAAGCGCCTTGATCTTGCTGGCCCGCTGCTGGCTAACTTGTTCCGTATGCTCTTCAAGAAGCTTACGCGTGACATCTTCAGATATATGCAGAAGTGTGTCGAGTCCAACAAGGACTTCAACCTGACGCTTGCCGTCAAGTCGAACACTATTACCAACGGTCTCAAGTACTCCCTGGCCACCGGTAACTGGGGTGACCAGAAGCGTGCCATGTCCGCAAAGGCGGGCGTGTCTCAGGTGCTCAACCGCTACACATACTCGTCGACACTGTCGCATTTGCGCCGTACTAATACCCCTATCGGCAAGGACGGCAAGATCGCCAAACCTCGTCAATTGCACAACACTCATTGGGGTCTCGTGTGTCCTGCCGAAACCCCCGAGGGTCAGGCGTGTGGCTTGGTCAAGAACCTCAGTCTTATGACTGGTGTGTCTGTCGGTACCCCTAGCGACCCCATTGTATACTTCTTGGAGGAGTGGGGTATGGAGCCCTTGGAGGACTTTGTTCCCCATGCTAATACTGAAGCCACAAAGGTGTTCGTAAACGGCGTGTGGATCGGTGTCCACCGCGATCCTATGCTTCTTGCCGACACTATGCGCAGCCTGAGACGACGCGGTGATATCTCGATTGAGATTACGATCGTTAGCAACATTCGCGAGAAGGAGTTCCGTATCTTGACTGATGCTGGTCGTGTCTACCGCCCGCTGTTCGTCGTCGAGAATGGCTCTGAGCTTAAGTTGACCAAGGACCACGTCTTCAAGCTGCTCAACACAGAAGAGAATGCCCTGTCGCCAGACTCGCCAGACTACTTCTCATGGTCACAGCTCGCCCAACAGGGCGTGGTCGAGTACATAGACGGTGAGGAAGAAGAGACAACCATGATCTCCATGACTCCAGAGGACCTAGAGCTCAGCCGCGAGGCTGCCGCTGGCGGAGCCGAGGAGCCAAACCCTGCTGAAGAGGACGAAGCTCAATTATCTGCGGATGGAGCTGTTGATACTGCGCGGCGGCTCAAGCCACGACCACAGAGCTTCGGACAAAGCTTCACTCACTGCGAGATTCACCCGAGTATGATCCTCGGTATTTGTGCGTCGATTATTCCCTTCCCTGATCACAACCAGTCGCCGCGTAACACTTATCAGAGTGCTATGGGTAAGCAGGCCATGGGCGTGTTCTTGACGAACTACTCAGTTCGCATGGATACAATGGCGAATATTTTGTATTACCCGCAGAAGCCACTTGCAACTACACGATCAATGGAGTACCTCAAGTTCCGCGAGTTGCCTGCCGGTCAGAACGCTATAGTGGCTATTCTCTGTTACAGTGGTTACAACCAGGAAGATTCTATGATTATGAACCAGAGTTCTATCGATCGTGGTCTGTTCCGTTCTCTCTTCTTCCGCTCCTACATGGACCAGGAGAGACGTATCGGTATGAGTGTTGTTGAGGAGTTTGAAAAGCCCACACGGGCGGATACTTTGCGCCTCAAGCACGGTACCTATGACAAGCTTGATGAAGACGGTCTTGTGATTCCTGGTGTTCGTGTGTCTGGTGAAGATATTATCATTGGCAAGACGGCACCGATTCCGCCTGACACTGAAGAGCTTGGCCAGCGCACCAAGTATCACACAAAGCGCGATGCTTCCACACCTCTGCGCAGCACAGAATCGGGTATTGTCGACCAGGTGTTGCTAACCACAAACCAAGAGGGTCTGCGGTTCGTTAAAGTGCGAATGCGTACCACCAAGGTGCCGCAAATTGGTGACAAGTTTGCCTCTCGTCACGGTCAGAAGGGTACCATTGGTATTACTTACCGGCACGAGGATATGCCGTTCACAGCTGAGGGTCTTGTGCCAGACCTGATCATTAACCCACACGCTATTCCATCTCGAATGACAGTTGCCCATCTTATCGAGTGTCTGCTGTCTAAGGTCGGTGCCCTCAGCGGTTTGGAAGGTGACGCAACACCGTTCACCGATGTAACGGTTGACGCTATTTCGAAGCTGCTGCGTGATCATGGTTACCAATCACGAGGATTCGAGGTTATGTACAATGGCCACACAGGTAAGAAGCTCGCCGCGCAGGTGTTCTTTGGACCTACCTACTACCAGCGTTTGCGTCATATGGTTGACGATAAGATTCACGCCCGTGCGCGTGGACCTGTGCAGATTTTGACGCGCCAGCCTGTGGAGGGTCGTTCTCGTGACGGTGGTCTGCGTTTCGGAGAGATGGAGCGTGATTGTATGATTGCCCACGGCGCTGCAGCGTTTATGAAGGAGCGTTTGATGGAGGCGTCTGACGCCTTCCGTGTGCACGTCTGCGGTATATGCGGTCTTATGAATGTGATCGCGAACCTCCAGAAGATGCAATACGAGTGCCGTGCGTGCCAGAACAAGACGAAGATCTACCAGGTGCACATCCCATATGCGGCGAAGTTGCTCTTCCAGGAGCTCATGGCAATGAATATCGCTCCGCGCATGTACACTGACCGCAGCGGTGTGACGGTGCGCTAGTCAACCGCCAAAAAGAAAAAATAGCAACTAATTTAATGATATAAAATATTCCACGTTTTTTGTGCGGGGATTCTCTACCTCACAAGGAACTGCGAAGCACCGCCACTCGTAGAGAGATTTGTTTGCAAGCATAGCCTTGGGCAAGCATATTATCTGGTGAGTGTGTGGAATTCTAGGGATCTAAACTTATGCCGAATCTACGTAAAGTTGAAGCATTAAGTCTTCCGGCATAATGTGCAGCATTAGGCATAGGCTCGGGGCTCGGAATTGGCCAAGACGGCTCGGATTTGGCCACGACGGCTCGGATTAGCCAAGACAATATTCAGATGATTCAGGTCGATCTTGGCCGTTGGCGCTATTCGTAGATCCAGAATAGTAGAGAGATATCAGATAAAGAACAGAGGTCAAATAGAAAAAAAGAAAAAAAGCAATTAAAGTAGGTCGTTTAAATCATGAAATTAAGAGTCCTTGGACATATAAGGCGGGAGATACTCGAGGTCGCCTTCTGAAAGAGTGTTTAACAGCTCCACGGGGCTAGAGAGACGTAGCTTGCGTCCCTCAGCTGAGAGCTCGACCACAAGCTTGTAGTCGAGACGCAGCTGAGGGGTCGAGAAGGACTCGTGATGATTAGCGGGGATGGTGGTTGAAAGCATGATTCGCTGGGCATGTTCTAAATCGACAGTTGGTTCATCAACTAAAACAGTTTCATCTCGCATAAAGCTTTGATAGCTGCCATCGGTTGTAGCCACAGTCATAGTCCGTTTTGACTTAAGCCAAATCGTGATTCTTTCCACAGAGGGAGGCGGACGATTTGGATCGCGAGCAACTAGATCGAGACTTACAGCCAATGGAGCAGGATGCCTTGCGACCTTCTGCGATTTTGGCAGTTTGAGCATCATTTCCAGCCTATCATCGGGTTGGTTTCGCAAACAGAGTAGCTGCCACCAAGACCGTTCCGTGAAGGATTTGTTGATCGTTAAAGGCTCGTCACACTTTTCGATCCAGGTGATAGGTTGGGATCGGAACTCGAATGGATAACGTGCCTGAGCAAGGATATCTCCAGAGGGACCGCCGCTTTTCACCAAAGTTTCGACAAACCATTCGACTCGCGAGTCGGAAGGAAGCACGTGGTAGCTACTAAGTTGAACATCGTAGGGAAGCGTAAACTCGAACTCATACCCGAGGAGATCTTTGCTAACAGTAACGTTACGTTCGAGGGGCTGGAAAAGTTTCTGTCGCTCGAGGTAACGTTGACCAACGAATATTTCATAGGCGCGAGTTCTTATGCCAGTAACAATTTTGACGCGGCCAATCGATTCGCAGCCAAGACGGACTTCTATACTGTGAATTTCCACCGGCCGCTTGATTCGAATATCAACTCTACCACTGACGACATCGCCAGCAACTGTTACCGGTCGCGGAAGGCGGGTTTGCATTTCCACTTGCAGAGATTCGAGAGGAACGATTCGTAAATAGTCAAACATAGCTTTGTCGGATTCTTTTGTTGTAAATTCGCATCTACCGCAATTTAAGTTATTTCAAAACACGCGTTCCCACGCGCTAGCTGCACCCCGTGTCACGCTTATGCATGCCCCGTCGATCACTTAGGTACGCCCTTGCCCTTCTTAGATCATAGCTTAGAGGAGCCAAGCTATATAAAATAGCTGAGCTGAACTTCACGTAAGGTGAGTCACCACGAATGCAGACGAGTGTTTTAAGTTGTTCTTTGGCTGGCGGTATAGCATTATTTTTTTAGAAGTTTGATCCAGAAAAGCTCACGGTAGTCTGGGTGGGATTCTCTCACTACTGCAAGGCCAACACAATGGGGGTTCGCAGCTGCACCCGAACCCGACCGCTCCAAAGGTTAAGCAGCGATCGAACGCCTCAATTCTTGGGAGTTTTTTTGAAACTTGTACCAACTCTCCAGTCTGCGAGATTTCGTGGGGCGGGAAGTGCATGCTCCCAGGGTTGGGTGTACTGCTGGTTAATGCAAAATGACTACACTGACAATGTGAGACCCCATGTGCGCACATGGCAAACCGAATACATAATTACACTAATTCACATCAACGGTTTTTTTTTGTCGATCATTCGGAACAGCACGAAAAGAACTCAACACCAACAACTAGTTGTAGACTTAGGCACCGTCGCCTGCAGTCTGCTGCTGCGAGGCCTCGCGGGCAGCACGGTCCTGTCGCTGCTGCTCTTCCTCTAGAGACATACGCAGGGCCATGGCGAGCTCTGGATCGTCATCGAGGTCCATAGCATCGCCCATAAAGTCGCCAGATGCACCATCTCCACCGCCAAGAATTGTGCTCCGAGCCAGCTGCTCAGAAAGCAGGTGTGGGCCCGGTGGCACCACTAACAGGTGGGAGTTATCCCCAGAATTGACGGCATCGACGAATGCCTGTAGTTTGGCAGCATTATCGCCCTCTTGACCGAAATCAACAAAGTCTACCGCGATGTTATTCTTCTTTAGACGAGTCGCGAGGCGGTTCAGGTCGCGCTCAGAGTCCTCAATGGGCGAGCCAACGAACACCACAATACGCTGGCGCTGGTTCTTGTTCTGACGGTGCCTCAGGGCCAGCTGGGCCACCTGGATGCTCGCACTGAACCGTTGCTTGCCAGTGATGGTTGTGTCGGTAGTGGCGGCATGGAAAGTGCCGCTGTTGTTGTTGAAAGTACACTTGACGTCGCCATCAAGGGTCATGAGTCCAACCGTCGACTCGGGATTGTCGCGCGTCTTGTGCATGAAAATGGTGTGGGCCGCCTCTTTCTCGGCATCGAATCTTGAAGGCGGATAGTCGCCATTGCGCATGAACTCGCTGGCGTCCAGCACAATCATCGTTGCCTCCAGCACCATGGTGTCGTCGACGTTGCGTGATGGAGGGGCGATAAGTCAGCGCCTCCCTGAGCCTTTGGCGAGGTGTCTCGAGGGTTCTATCGGGCGCTGTTAAACTATGTGTTGATGAACTTCAAATGTATTCAAAGTTATTTAATGAACTAGTTCACACTATTCAAGAAACAGTTTGGGTGGTCTTGTCCGTAGGAGTCTTTTTTTTTTGAGGGTGGTCCTTATATACTTACGAAAGCTCTGTATCTTGACATTATTATTGATTGTGTTTGATCATTTAGAATTTCTCTACACTCGCATTGTATCGATACGGCATACGTTACAGATTCATCTACACTATTTACATGAGTTCGGAGTTCAATCGTCAAGTTTTGGAACTGTTCAAAGGCTTGCGCGAAAGCAATCGCGCGTTCATCAGAGCATGCGCTTCCAATGCCAAAGAAGAAATTCACGCCAAAGCAAAGGAACTCGACAAAACTAAAGCCTAACTTGAGTTGGTTTAGCTGGATGTCGAAGCAGGCTCTGCGGACTCTGCGGCCTTGGCCTGAGTCTTGGCAGCATCAAAAGCAACAACAGCGTCGTCATAGAAGGCCTGCACATTCGCTGCCCATGGGTTCTCGCTACCCTCAACGAGCTTCAATCGGTCCAGCCGGTGTTTGCGTAGTTGGTTCTTGGGCAACATTCCGCTCACTGCTCGTCGCAGTGCCTCTCCTCCACCTTTACGCTCCTTGAGGTCCTTGAGCGTTATCTCATGAAGATTACCAGGACGTCCACTGTGTGACCGGTAAAGCTTGTACTGCTCCTTCTTGCCGGTGGTATAAATATATTGGCAGTTGGTCACGACAACGTAGTCGCCGCAGTCGCTGCCAGGGTAGTAAACAGGCTTGTGTTTGCCCTGAAGAGCAGTGGCAATAGCCGTCGCAAGTCTACCGAGTGGTCGCGGATCACGAGCAACGTCGAGATGGTGCCAAGTGCGAGCAAACCCGAGCCCGGTCTTGCCGATGTATTTCGACATTTGTCGCTGCGAAAATCGAGCTCGATGATGAGGTAAGATGTATTTTTCACATTCGTCCCAGGGCTAGTAATTAGTCGTGATCTAAGGTTGACCGTTAGGCTGAAGCTTGAGTTTCCCACCACAGTTCAGGAGACAGGTTGTATACTGGGGTGTGTGGACATTCGCAACGCCGTACAAATTCTGGGCAACTTGTTTGTTTTCTACCCATGTGCTCTGACGATTTCGAAGCAGTCACATTTAGTTCCGGCTATTAAAGTGGGGGTGAGTTGGTAGTGATTGACCCCCCCATCGGGTGCGCAGAGCTAAATCGCGAACCCAGACATGGCGAAATATTGGCCTAGTTGATTAACCCGGCTGACTCCAGATGCAATCAGAAAGATAAAGCAGTTTTCACAGAACTGATTTACCCGGATCAACAGTGCCAAGACGTCCCAGGCCACCTCGGCCTGCCGTTTGGGAATACAGTCTGGCTGACATAGACGCTTTTAGCTATAGGTGCATCGTTTTGTTTGTGCTAAGCTGGGAAACTTCAAGTTTGTGCACGTCGTAAATCTCATCACCAGAGCCTTGGCATTCGTACATCTTCCTGGTCCGCCTTGAGGCCAGCATCGGTCAGTGGGACGCACTAACCAAACCAAAATCAAAACCACAACCAAACTAGTGCACTTCCTTCTTGGCTTTGCTGCTGCACCTTTGCTCCCCTCACAGCTAAAGCCGTGGTTCATCAGGTCGGCCTGCCTTGTTTCTAAATATACATTTGAGGGTGAGAAATGCGTTACCGCAACTCTACTGGCGCCGTTGTGCTCACCGGGCTGATCTCGGTAGCCTTGGCCTTCTTTGCTCTCTGGCAATACTACAATGATGGCACTCACTGCACCATGTCGTATTCGCGGGCGGTGTATCAGGAACTGCCGTTCCGGTCGGAGTCCTCACTTGTGGGGTCAAAATACCGATTATTTCTGTATCGCGAAGGCGGCGTTAGCTTGCACTACGACCACCCAGACAGGCTTGGGGGCACTCCTGTGCTATTCTTACCAGGAAACGCTGGCAGCTACTCCCAAGGAAGGTCCATTGCCGCCCAAGCGGCGGTCGTAGCACACGAACGGGGGGACCTTGATGTGAATTTCGACTTTTTCCTTGTTCACTTTGATGAAGATATGTCCGCGATGCACGGCAAGACCCTGCTGGATCAGGCTGCCTATGTCAATGACGCGATCGCTCATATCCTCGATTTGTATGCATCATCGACCACCTCACGGCCACAGCCCTCGTCAGTGATCATCATCAGCCACTCCATGGGTGGAATTGTCGCCCGCACTCTTGTGACTTTACCAAACTACGCCCAAGGTAGCGTCAACACAATCGTGACTCTCAGCACACCCCACATGGTACCCCCACTTACCTTTGACCGCGATGTGACCGCCGTCTACGACTTTGTGAACCTTCATTGGCGTACTCAAAAGGATGATGACATGGCCCTCATCTCTATCGCTGGCGGTCACGGTGACCGGATGGTGATGCCAGACTACACTGCCGTCGATTCTCTCGTACCACCCACTAACGGCTTCAGGACCATTTCCTACGGCATACCTGGAGTATGGCGGGGAATTGATCATCTTGCGATTGTTTGGTGTGCCGAACTACGTGATACGCTACTCAATGCGCTCATTGAAATTGTCGATATCTCTCGACCAAGCCGCACCGTGCCCATCAGGCGGAGGATGGCCGTGTTCCGCAAGAACTTTTTGTCGGCCATCGATGGTTCCTGGGTCGGCAGAAGCCTGAAGTTCAGTGGCTCCAATAATAAAGAGGGCTACGTTGGCGAGCAAACCCCGCTTGGAACCATCGCCATGGCCACGAATATTGAGGCTGAGCGCTCTCGATTGGCAAACCTGAGCATGTGGCAACTGCTGAGCGGTGCACACGTTCCGCTCAAAGCTACATTCACTGACATCACTGTGCCGGCGCATTCAAGTCTGTTTGCGTTGAATGTACGTCTCGAAAACGCTTCTGAGACTGTGGGCCTGCGACATTGGTATCCCGGTGATAGTAGGTGGTACAAGGGCGAGCATAACACGGTCATTTGGTACTCGAATGGTCCTTACATTCCTTACCAAAACGACTCTGCGCCGCCACAGCGCTTGCACCTTCAGGTAGTTGCTCCCGATCGTGGCTCAGCGGCCGCCGCACGCATCCGCATCAATTGGACGGCGACGCTCGCAAATGTTGCCATGCACTACCGCACACTCATGGCCGTGTACCCTGCCGCGATCGTGTGCATTTGCTTGTTGCTACAGATCCGCTACCGACTGCCAAGTTTCGAGGCCAGCTTCGAGCTGTTCACGCGACAGTACTTACTGATGCTCTGTGCTGCGGTGATGGTTCTGCACATCCTCCTTGGCTCTTCATTCGTCGAAAATATGTTGCGTGCTCTCCAAATGCCGTCAGAGTCGCGAAATATGGCCGCGCTCAGAAGCCGAGGCTTCGAGATTCACGATATGCTCGTCGGAACAACTGAGCCGCTGCTTGCGTGGATTCCAGTGTTGTTTATCATAGTGTCTACTGCTGCAGTGCATATCGTTGATTGTGCAGCACGTCTTATTGTGGCTGCAAACCGTATGGTGCCTGAGGTTCGTTTATCCGAACGTATGGATTTGAAGTGGACCGCAGCCTTCGCAGCGGGCGCAGCGGCAATCATCTTATTACTGGTGCCATACCAGGTTGTGTTTGTTGCAATCGCTGCGTTCCAGCTGCTACGGCTTCGCGAGACTCGTGGCTTGGCTTATACACATGCCTTGCTGTTACTGTGGACATCAGTGATTGACGCGCCAATCCTCGCTATTTGGGTCCGTAACCTGAACTGGCGATGGACCATTGCGTTCTCGACACCGCGTAACTTGTTCAGTGCTGCACCAACCGTGGCTCTGGTCGCGGTTATTGGCCAAGCCCCCATTGAACAAGCAAGATTCCAGTGGTTCACGCAGGCCGTCCTAGCATACACGGCAATATATGCCCTGCTGTTTGGCCCTCTCCACACGTTCATGCTGCACAATCTTGTAAACTACCTGTCGCTCTGGTTGCTCGTAAGCCTCTTTGACTACAGTAGCGAGACTGGCGCAAAGCTGCGAATACCACAGAAACGAGCATGACTCGATACAGACTCATATTTAAGACGCATCATTAGGCACTAATAAAAATGAAAAAAAAAACTAAGAATTAAACTAGGTTGATATCCGCTCAAAGCAAGCTGCAAAGAATCCAATGCCAAAATCTACACGAGGCTCCACACGCACGCATGCTGCCGCCAGTTTCTCCGGCTCATCCATTCCCTCAAACTCCGACGGCCATCCACGGCGTGTCCAATTGGGGAGCACACGATCACAAAGACGCCATTTCTCGGCGATCTCAGGGGTCTCTAGCAGTCGCCGCACCACTTGTTCATTCTCAGTAGCATGGATAGAGCACGTCGAGTAGACAGCGACAGGCGCGTCATAACTAAGTGCATGCCGCATGACGATGTATTGGAATTCTGCAAGGCGTTCAAGGCGGTCTTGGCTCGCTGCTTCTTCGCGCTCAGATTCACCGGTGCCTCGGCCAAACACTCCTGAGCCGCTGCATGAGGGGTCGACCACAAGTCCTCCAACTTCACGGGGCTCACTTGCAGTGAAGTCACTGATGTCTACTTGTATCTGGTCGGTGAGATGAGCTTTGTCCACCATTTTCTGAAGCGTCTGCGCTCTCTTAGGATCCCGCTCAAATGCAATCACATGTGCCCCAGTCCAGGCAGCCAGCTGCGTGGTTTTGTTTCCTGGGGCCGCACATGCATCTATAAATATGTTGTTTTGTGTTTGCTCTCCGATTCCATCGACAATGTCAAGGGCTTCACTGAGCATAGTTACTGGGAAGCAGGAGGCGCGGTCCTGGATGATAATCTGGCCGTCCTGATATGGTTTCCAGTTGGCGACTGAAACACGAGGGTGAACACCATAGAGACCGACAACATTATTGTCTTTGAAATACGTTTTGGACGTAAGAAGCGCGAGGTGGTCAACACGCTCAAGCTTGAGATCCGATTCGAGGAATTTCTCCATTTGGTCAATGGTGTAAACGCCACAATTACACCGCACCCATCTAACAGGAGTTTCATCACCCCCACGTGGAACAGGCGGGCCGTTCTTCACGGTGTAGCGCGCCAATTCGGCCTTGAGCCGTGTTTTGTGCCTGAGAACCGCCTCCTTCTCAGTACACTTACCGCATACGAGGCGGCCACTCTTTGACAAAAGAAGGTCGTAGGCCATGACCAATGCGACAGTTTTTGGGACGCGTTTTTCAGCAGAAAAGAATTGAGCTTTCTCGAGCACAGGCTCGAGAACATGGCGATACTTTAGTGTTTCCGTGACGAGGGCAAATACAGCCTTGGCACGATTCTTGTCCTTTAGACGGTTATACACTCGGCTCCTAAGAGAGCCGGCGCCCTTACCGTCGAGGAATTTCGCCGCCTCGCGGTACAGCATCGGGCTTCTGCTCGACATGATACTGAAATTTCAGCTGACTCACTTCGGCATGAACTGGTGATCATAAAGTAGCCTCGCATGAACAGATACAGCGGCTTTTTTTGTGGTATTTTGATTAACTTTGCGGATCAGAAGCTGGATAATACAAAATTCAGCATTCTAGGTTTTGATGCAGGGAGGAGACTTCGCGGTGTAATTAAGCATCATAGATACTAGCATAGTCAATTGAGAGCCAGATGCCTTTAAAGTCGTGCGCTGCTAGGCTCTCAAAGTAGATTTCAAGTAAAAAGCTTGTAGCTCGTGCTAAAGAATATCGCCAATAGCCATCGCCGCTTCCTACATAGTGGGCGAGGAATTGAACCGAAAGTGCGAGGTTTACAAGTGACCCCACGAGCACTTTAAGACGCGTAGCACGGTGTCGAGAGTGGCCTGCACGTTTGTATATGAAAAACATCCAAATGATGCTCAAGACGCTGCTCGAGAGAGCCCAAGTTCCATGTGAACTTGAATCCTCAAGTGTGATGTAGTAGGACGCCGTCACAACGACAAACTTTGCAAGGCCACCGAGCAGAACGCGACGCGATTTTGTCATTATGAACCATAACAGAACCGTGACAAAATGCGGAAGCGTCCCGACTGCCACGCACAATTGAAACAACGAACGTGCTGGGTAGTGCGCACAAAGCTGCGACGGGCCCATGCTCGCGAGGCCACTTGCTAAAAGTGCCACCACATAGCCACTGAGCATAGTAGCTACATATGCTAGAGGCGCGAGACTGGCCGGAACCTCATTTGCCATTTTTGTATTGCCGAGGTGACGACGCGTGAACCTGACAGCTTTGTCAGTTCGTGTCAGTTCGGTATAGACGTTGATGCTGGAGGTGGTGTCTGCAATTGTCATTCTTGGCAGGTGGCCGCTACGGAGAGAAATTAAAAAAAAAGGAATTTATTGTATACGAAGTCGTAATAGGTCGCATACAGTACTGTCTTAAGAATCGGCTTGCACTGTAGAACAAAGTAGCAAAATCGTGCAAGTCAGTTCGCAATAAAATAGCTTGAAAGCAAAGTGTATAAATAAAAAGAAAAGCGGACTCACTCATCTGTCCATGCTCGTGGGAGGCTGAACTCCCTGGGACGTGCGGGAGGCTCGGGGAGCATAAACCCGAACGCAGTTGGCCGAAGACTTAGGGTGACAGGTGGGCCACTGTTCGCAGGCTCGTCCGCCGGCTTGTGTTTGGGTTGTGGACGTTTTTTGGGGCGTTTCAACGGCCGAGACAGTGATGATGGTGACTGCTGGGTCGGAAGCTCTTCGATGGAGCTTGTTCGCCGCTTCTTGAGTATCTGATACTTTGTCAAAAACCGATCAATCTCGGCAATGGCTAATAGCCGCTTCTGAGCCGCCTCGGCCTCGTCGTCGGGATCCACGAGTCGAACAATGCGGGGAATATATACTGCCCAATCTGGAGACTTGAGTTGAGCCCGTTGCTGGGTGACCCTGCCAAACTCGACCAAGAGCTGTTGACGCTCGAGCTGTTGCATTCGACGCTCCTCACGGTCCATACGTCGATGGTGGCCGAGAAATAGAGAAGGATCAAGTCGATCTCGTGGATTGATATGGCCAAACGACTCTGGCGCTGGCGTTGGCTTGCCATTAGGAGGGGTGGTGGGATTAGGATCTTTGTCGGCTTTACGTTCCAGGGCCTGCCCGGAGCGGTTATGATGGCCATTTGAGGATGGCTTAGCTGCTTCTATTGACGGTGAACTTGCTGGAGGATTCACAAATACCACAGGGGTGTCGTAGCAGAGCTCATTGAGGTCATAATCGAATAACTGCGAGTCGCCTTCACGAGGCGAGCGCATGCGACGCTCGCGTTTCCTCATCGCGGGAGCACAGACTCTGGGCCAAAAATTAGAGCCCGGCTATCTGGTATGTGTAGCCTTGACTGCGAGCTTGACTGCAAGCTTGACCGCAGCTCGGCTCCGACCAAACCAACTGCCAGTAGCTCTCTCAGCTTTGGCGTGGCAGCGATGGCAGTGCGTCTAATGGCAGTCAAATTTGGCACTCCCTAAAAGCTTAGCTCCTCGCCCTCGCCCTCGCTTAGGTTTTTCAATTCTAACCTCCAAACTCCCAAGCGCTCCCGTGTGTCTCAGCTTAGGCTGGGCGTTAGTTTCATAGCTCAGCTATTTTTTGGCAGGTTAGCTGGTATACTTGGGCCTGCCTGTAATCGGCTCTCTTTGTGCTCCGACCATCCACGCTATCTTCCGGCACCGCGTCACAAAAGTCGTGAAGTAAATAATGAGAGTGGCAAGTCTGGCGCGGTTGAAACAATTCTGTGTGATTGCACCGTTCACATGGTTTGTGCTTGTGCTCTGGATCGAGTGGTTCATGCCTGGTCGGGCAATTTCGCGGTGCAAATGGCCCGATGTCGAAGCAGACCAGCCAGCCCACGTTGCGATCATGGCCGATCCTCAGCTTGTTGACGACCATACGTACCCAGGAAGGCCACGGCCGCTGTTGTGGCTGACACGTTTGGTTACAGACCGTCACCTTGCGCGAAATTGGCGGTTTATGCACTCGCGACTCGAGCCCAACCAAACCTTCTTTGTTGGCGATTTGTTTGATGGCGGACGCGAGTGGAAGGATAATGCCTGGAATGAGGAACTGACACGTTTCAGACGTATTTTCAATGTTCACCCAAACGCCAGTGAAACTGTACACTTCAATCTGCCTGGTAACCACGACATTGGCTTTGGCGACTCTATCGTGAAGCGGACTCCCAAAAGATTTTCGCGCGCATTCGGCCAGCCTAACGATGAGTTCAATTTCGCTGATAGCCATGTTATTGTAACGCTTGATACAATCTCGTTATCAAACACGAACGATCCAGAAGTTTCAAAGGCTCCGGAAAAATTCATGAACGAGTTCTCTAGTAGCAAGAGAGTGGTGTTGCTCACCCACGTCCCGCTCAACCGTCCCCTCGGTTCGACCTGTGGGCCCCGTCGCGAGGGTAAGGATTTACAGTGGCAGCAGGGATATCAATACATGACAGAAATTTCTGTAGAGCTCACAAAGAAGATCCTCCAGGCCATGCGTCCCGTGATGATTTTTTCCGGTGATGATCATGACGCCTGCGAGTATGAACACACCTACCGCCTTGTTAGTGGCGGCGAGCGAAAGGCCCCCGAATACATTGTAAAGAGCATTTCGATGGCCATGGGAATCCGCTGGCCCGGATTCGAGCTTCTCTCCTTGGGCAAGTCATCAGAAAAGGCACGAATCTGCCTCACTAGTGACCCATTCTCACCCTTTGTTCTCATGGGTGCTGCCGCTGTAGCCTCTATCGCTTTGTGCGCCCTTCGGCACTTCCGTCGCAGGCCGCTGCGGCCCGGAATGGACGACATTGAACTCGCCGACAACCCGACATACAAGGCCCAGGCTGCACAGCTGGCGAGGCCATCGCGAACTCGTTCGCTTAAGGCCATGGCAAAGGATGTACTGATCTGCGCTCTTGGCTGGTCCTTGGGCGAGATTGTCGTCACGCGATGGATCTACGCACCTCTTCCACTGCCTGCCAACTTCCAGCTTTAGAATCAAACCAAGGACTTTTTTGTATAATAATAGCATATTTGCAATATAACTCTATCAATTTTATCTCTATATACTTGCGATAACCGGTGTGGTCTATATCTTTGATCTAACGGCGCTCTACAGAGCCCGATGCATGATGTGCCATCGAACTCGGTGATTGGTGTTCCGCCATGGAGCTTGTGCGATCTGTTGTGTGAGCTTTTGGTTGACCTGACAAGTGGGTCGAGTGCCTTTGGGCCCCTAGTGAACTAGATTCAGACTTTGCCCTGCCAGTCGCCGTCACCAAAGTCACGATCGTGCGTGTATGGGAGTGGTGGAGAGCGACTGTAGATGTTATATAGACAGTGTCCCAGCCATCATCTGTTGTGGATGGAATTGCGACAGGATCAGACGTTGCAGCGTACGGGTCGGATGTTGCAGCGTAAGGATCATTGGTAGCTGCGTATGGGTCCGAGTTCTCCCACGAATCTTTCGTAGTAGTATCGCTTCCATGGCCAAGGTGTGTTATTCCCCCGAGAAGCGAGCCAAAATCGGAGAATAACCCTTCGAGACCAGACATGAGGTCATGGAACACCGACAGTTGGCTGACAGCCCCTCCAAAGTCCGATAGTGTTTCAACAGAGCTCTTCAGCTTGCTGTAACTGGAGAACAACATGCTGAACAAACCGCGGGCAGTCGACAAAAGGCCCTGATCGGCACAATGCAAGCTCATGACATCACCGGCTACAGACCCGACCATCTGGACAGCTTCAACACCGGCATGGACTATCTGCAGCGGCATGGTCAACAATCCAACGATGCTGTGCAAATTTTCAGCAATGGAGAAAACGTCATTGGCAACATTATTGACCTGCCCAGATAGCTGCTCAATTTGCGAGAGTACTGCTGGGCCCTGCCAACCGCCTTGACATTGACTTTCGCGAGGGTCACCCTCGTATCCTGGGTTTCCCTGATAGCCTGGCGGAGCTGGGTATGCTGGTTGATATTGTGGTGGGTACATTGGACCTGGCTGATAGACTGGCTGCCCGGGTTGATAATATCCTGGTGGACCAGGTGGACCAGGCGGCCCATACATCAATTGACGGCGCTCTTTTTGACCAGCACAAACAGCTATGAACAGAAAATACTCATTAAATCTCATGTAGAGCCCTAGGTCATCGTTACTATTTATACTCTCTTCGGTCTTTTAAAGTTTAATGACCCCCGAGGTCCCGATCCTCGTTAATGAATAATGAGATGTACGCAAATATGATAGGCACAAACAGCGTGAGATTTTATGGGTAGCGGGTATGCATATTGTTGAGGAAGAGCAGGCTCACGCCCTTTGATTGGTAGTCTGAGCGCTGGGCAAGAATTGATCGAACTTGCGAGCCCTTGAGTTTTGATAGATGACTATCGCGCATGAGCGACGGTAGAAGCGACGCGTCAACGGCGAACACCTTGGCAATCGTTCTCATTGTTGCAAAAGTCTCGCCAAGTTCAGAGAGCGACCAATCGTGCACAATGATTCGCTCGTAAGAGGCAGTGTCCGCGGCCAGTGCCTGCCCGCCAGCAGGCGACACTGTGAATCGGGAGATGTGCGCGATCCAATCTTCATAGAAGGTGTCTGCGACCACCTTGAACAAGCGCTGGTAGTTTTCTGAAGTCAAGGCTTCCATGGCCGCATGGCCTAGTGCTTCGAGCTCTGTACAAATCTCTGCAGCCGCATTCGACACGGCAACTGACCCAGCGCTCGTCGTCTCGGGCTCCATGAAATCTCGCTTGCGCTGCTTGCCAAAAAGGTCCTGAACACGTGAATGGGCAATATCAGCGGCAAGCTCGACAACCGCAGAACACTGCTCTTGAACGCTCGACACATACTGGTTCAGCTTGTCCGCCATTTCAGCACTGGCCTGTTGGTCGAGGCTAACCATCGCAAGAAGTGCTGTTTTGACAAACGCCGCGAACAGCTGTAATGACCGGCTTGCGCCATTAACAACGTTGAGGAATGCCCATTGTGGAGGGTGACGGCCATCTGTAGGAGTGCGTTGGATCACATTCTCCAGCGCAACATTAATGTACCCTCCGCCTACCTCGGTCAGTAGCAGATTAAAAAGAAGCACCGCGTCGTGGGCCCACCATTGTGATGGTCGCAACACTTGCTGCCGGGCAATACATTCCGCAAATGATACAAGTATGAGCTGGGTCTTCTTGGTGTCGAGGCCGCCCGCGAAACGGACAGCAGCTATAGACGCATCCGGTGAGCTGGACCCCGGTGACAGAAGGTTCGCACTGCTCTGACCAATCTCTTGAGCTGTTCGCAGTCGAGATCGTGCAGCGCGCATCCAGCGATCCATGCGATCAAGGGTGTTGTGCTCGTCCTCTGCTCCTGGTGACATGATCGTGTGATCAGAATCACGAGACTGCGTACGTTGGTGTCCATTAGAGTTACTAGATGGTGTCGGCTCCGATACACCATTGAGCTCGTAAAATGGCTGTAGTGTTGCCCTAATAATGTCCTTGAGAGCTGCGAGCTCCTTGTTAAAGTAGTCGTCAATAAACAAACCAAATGTGTCACCAAAGTTCGAATCAAGCACTGTGGCAAGCTCTCCTTGGCTGTAAACGCTGAGACCAAACCTTGACTGGCTCCAAACATCCTTTAGAGTGGCAAGCATGCTTTTAATTTGAGAGTAACACACATATAATACACGTACAACGACAAGATGCGTATTCTGGCTGAGAGATTGCGCTTCGCTCAGATAGTCCATCACGAGACCTTGAATGCGTTGAGCGAAAATGCGCTGCAAGAAAACTGACAGAACCTGTACGGGGTTTGGAAACACCTTCGCAGTGACTTCTGTCTCCTCGATCACGGTATTGACAATCTCACTAACCAGCTGCTCGAAAAGCTTGCGGAACTCTTGAAAATCTGAGGCTGGATCGGCAAGCTCGCGCCACATGGCCTCCTTTTCTGACTTGCCAGCGTCCTCCGCTGATGTCTCCAGTTGTTTCTGGACCTGCATGAAAAAGTCGTGTTGGTTAACGTAGGCCTGTACTACGGACGTACCACCATTGAAATCGTACAAAATCCCGGCGATCTCTCGCATTCCTGTGAGGTCAAATACGTGGTATGCCTCCTGGAACGAGTCGATAAGACCCATTTCAACTTGCTCTGCAAACTTGTTAATCTGGTCTTCGATATCAGGGTTTGCTTCCACTGGTCCTATTTTCTGAGCCAGGTTTTGAAGCTGTCCGACCATCTGGGCGCAGCGTCTCCTATCTCCAAGGGCAGTCGAGGCCCAGAGTCGAGAAAGGTCTGGTGATTGCCCACGCCGAAGGAACGACAAGTACGCAGACACTAGCTGTCTGGCATCTGATATTTGGGTATGTTGACGGGTCAATAGCTCGAGGCGCTCGCCTAGGGGTCCAGCGGCTCTCGCGAGCTCACCAGCGTCTTCATCGAGCTTGCGCACTGACGAGACGCAGGCATCCACGTTCGCTGCAAGCTGAAGCAGATCTTCATTACGCTGGCGATTGAGCTTTTGTGTTTCACGATCAGCAGTCTCCTCCTGATGTGCAGCAATCTCGTGTAGACGCTGCAATTCCGTGGCGACAGCTTCGAATGTGCGAATATAAGGCTTGGGATCCAGACCCGTGGAAGTCGTTGTCGATGACGATGACGTCGCGTGTGGGGCCACGCTCAACTTCTCAATGAACTGCTTTGTTGAAAAGTCTGCCGAACCGAATCGATCAAGCTTCAGCAGTCCACGCACGGACTCGTCGAGCCCGTACAAGCTCATTGTACTGTGATTCGGACGTGGATACTGGTTACTTACAAATCAACGTGATAGCGTTGCCATAGAGCTCTCTTTAGCTTAAAGTGACCATATTTGATGATAATTCTTAATGAAAAGTGTATAATGACTTTACAGTTTTGATGATGGAGGGAAGAAGACTACCGTTACGGTAAGATCATCTCGGTAGCTTCGTGATGCAGAGGTCGGGATGCTGGCCAGAATTGCCAAGTGATCCTTGTCGGCACCGCCCAACGCGTTGCGGATAAGATGAGTTCCCGCATTTTTGTCCTCAAAAGCAAATGGGGGAGCACGGCCACCACGGCGGAACCCATCTCCAGGAAGATTTGGAGTAGTTGGGACGACCTTTACAGGCTTTGAGGAGACCCACTCAGCCACTGCTTTCACAATCTGGTCATTGGTTAACAACTCAAACAGACCATCAGATGCCAGCACCATGAATGATTGTTTCTTATCACTAATTTTGACATTGGTGACAACAGGGGTCGCCGTGAGATATGGTGGAGTTTTTAACAACGATGACGGCCTCCTGCCCCAGTACGTGTCGTGAAGCTTCTCCATGACCGATGGCGGCCACTTAGTTCTCGCGTCTCCAAAGCTTCGAGACGGCTGGAAGCCAAGAATACGGCCGTTCTGGACGCAATTAGGCTCACCAGGGTGCTCGCTGCGGATTCGAGCCACCTCATCGGGGTTAGTACCTGTTTGATCCAGGGTTAAAGCCGTAGCCGTCCATTCACCTGATGGTTGGAGCTCGCCGAGCACAGCTCTCGAGTCACCAGTCAAGGCGAGGCGAAGATCGCGAGTTTTGGGGTCATAGGCAGCTAAAAGAGCACACGAGCCAGTGTTGCCAAGTGGCAGGGCACGACCTGCGAGTTCAGGGTCGAATGACTTGAGCACTGCCGGAATGTTGCGGTGGACCATGTCGTAGTCAAGTTTTTGGAATCCACGGGTAATAGCCATCTCAGTAACAGACTGTGTCGGATCGTTAAGCTCTCTCACCACATAGGGGATCAGCTGCTGGCGCAGATGCGCACTGGCATTCCAACCCGAATGTCCATCGTACACACCAAAAAATAGCCACTTGCTTCCACGCACATCGACTTCGGCCTCGACATGTTCATCCTCACAGATAGGATTACTAGGAAATTGGCCGCAATGTACGCGTACGCCTTGCCAAGCTGCGGTGGACTCGAGATTGCGAAGCTTTTTGGACAGTTCAGTGGGGTTCAGAAGCTTTGTGGGCTCTTTCGGCGGAGCAGCATCTGAATACACTCGCTCTCCGGCAAAAAGTAGAAGGCCACCTGCTATAAGCACACTACCGGTCCGCAGAACCCGTGGATGGAGGCTTGCCTTCCACATATTCAAGATGCAAGTGGAGATAGTGTGTTTACAGGACAGAGTCAGTACTAAGCAGGTGTCACGGCCGGATATGAGCCGGACCTGGATGAAATGAAAGCTTGATTTTAATTTCCTCATTGTGTGCCGCGTCTTTAGAGACAATGACTATGCCAGCATTGTTACACTTTATAGGTTACAGGTTATATCTGCTTTAAAGAAAACCTTAAGGTTTATACCCTAGCCCCTGCGTAGATCAACTCACGTGATTACTCCACACTCCGAATTTCGCTTCTCGAGATAACGATAACTGTCTTAGGCACTATCTTGCCCGTTCTAAATGAGTAGAAAGTTTATATAAATAATAGATCAAAAACTAAACTGAGTTAAGACAGCAGACCTAGTCGAAATAAGAACCTAAGGTGCCACTATTGGTGGCCGGTACCTCCTCTCCGACTGTTTTTACCGCCATCAAGGTCCCTCCCTCAGTAAAGACCTTCCGTCGTTTGGGACTCATACAAGCAATGTACATCTCAGGGACTTTGCTTTGTACAAATTCAGCTACATCCGGCTCCTCGTAATTGTCTCCGGCTAGTTCACGGAAAGCTTCAAACAGCTCTAACAATTCTCCCGTTGTTCTCGTGGACATCCATAGTTTAAGCTGCTTTCTTGGCTGGAACGGTCGCACAGGTTTCCGTCGCCATTCGCTATCCTTACGAGCTTCCTCGTTGACATCTGCATGCATCTGAGGTTCAGTGTCCACTATAGTATCTCGATCAAAGTCGTCTTCGTTGGCGTCACTATTATCTGCCCTTGGGTATGTACGCCGAAGCCACATTGCGAATAATGAATACAGGCAATAAGCTGCGTATGAGTCTCCCCTTATGTTAGCGCCGCTAACACATAGATTGATCGCGTCGTCAATCAGGTCGGCAAAATAGTGAGCATCGCATATAGCCATCTCGTGACGTTGGAAGCCTTCAATAAGAAGCGCCGCATAGTCTGCTGGGCCCTCTCGGATAGTGTTGACTATGCACTTCAAGACCTCCCTCAATACCCGTCGTCCAGGTGGCATGCGCAATAAGAGTGCAGGAAGTACGTCCTTGGCGTACTTTTCATCGTAGTGCTTAGCCGCAAGCTTGAGGCCCGTTGGGATTCGAGTAATAGTCAGTTCCTGGTATCGTTCAGCTACCAAAGCAAAAGCAGACCTAGCTAGATCTGATACTGGTCGATGCAATGATGCACTAGCGGCGATAATTTGCGGTAGGGAGTGAACGGGATTGAGGTAGTGGAAGCGAAGAGCACGGTGAATGAGTGTAATCGCTGCAACGGCCTCAAATTTATTGTCAGATAGTATGCGTTCTCTGATTATAGGCTCATATGTCCGCAGAAGCATCACCACGGCACCATCAGACTCATACATTGCTTCAATGCCGAATAGGCGATCCGCTGAACTGTGAGCCGCACGAGGAGATTCGGTCTGAGTTGTCAGGTACTCTATGAGCATCTCAATAAATAGCGTGCGCAAATCGTCTGCGGCGTCCTCGGCTGAACACATCTTGAACATCTTATCGACTTCAGGCACGTCAATAAGCAGTGCCGAGGGGCACACAGTTGCGACACGGAATGTCGTTCGCACCAAAGTCAGCTTTAATGGCCTATCTTTGCAGCACACGGCGAGGCCGGCTAAAGTTTTGACAATAGACAGGAGCTGACGTTGACAGTCTTGCATAGAGAAGTTCTCATTGGCAAGAATTTCTTCTCGCGGGGGCCACATGCGCACACAACCAGCTAAAAGAACGAGTTGCCGCGTTACAATCATCTGCTCTCGCGTCGATTCGAGAGGTTCAGGGCCCTGCGCCACTAGCTTTTCGTAGGCCGACCGCGCTATACCGAATAGAGAATCTTGTCGCTTTTTGGAATCACTGGCACTGCACTGGGTGGAGAGTGACCACATTATTTGTGCAATCAGCGCAATTTCTGCTTCGGTACATACTCTCAGGCGCTTCGATAGTTGTTTCAACAACGCCAGGGATGTGCGGGGGCCTACAATGAGTCGCGGGACGCATGTAAATGCAGCCTGAAGCATCTCAAGACACAACACCCGGTGCTGTGCATCCACAGCTGTGTCCATGGCAAGACCGAAAAGCCATTTTACTCGACCCTGAGGCATGTATACGCCATTGGTCGCCAGTATTGTAGCAGCAGCTGTAAGACTGTGATCAAGCAGAGTGAATACAAGCCGACATACTGGACCTCGCTTTAATTTTGAGAGAACCTCTTTAAAGCCCGAACGGATCAGACGCGGCCGCTCCTGCTGAAGAGTCGACAAGATTTCGCAGATATCGTTGTCGCTCGATGAAAGCAGTGCCTTGCTGAGAGCAGTTGAGCCTGCCTCGCGCACACTCGCCTCGTTATCAAGGCAGGCCGTGAGAAGAAGGCGCCAAGCGAAAATGCGAGCGTCATAGCTTGTGTCCGAATACTCAGCAAGTATGTGGATGCAGCGCCTCTTGTACCCCACAAGTCCGAGGTCATCCATTCTCTTCGTTAACGACTTTATAATCGGCAACGGATCTTTGGAAGCATCAAATGACTTGACAATTTTGTGAACAATCCGTACAATCACTTCGCACATGCTGGCCGAGGATGTTTCGAGCTTTTTGAGCATGGAATCAGCCTCGATAGCGGAAGGGTCCATACTCACGCCCTGTTCAACGATGCGAAGAATCTCCGACTGCTGCTGAAATGGAAGATCGTCGCGCTCGAGCATATCTAGCATACTCTGCATGATCTTCCAATAGTATGATCGAATAGGAAATTGTCTCAGCACGTTGATTCTTTGTGACCCTGGCATGCGGAAGCGTTTGGGTGCCTTGAATTCAGCCCTACGAAGGATTTCATTGATATCCTGCACTGGCTGGTCAGGTAACTGGAATTGTCGGGTTGCTAAGAACAATGCCGCAGGTAAATTACGATCAGCGAGCCGCTCAAGCTCTGCCAGAAATGCTAGCGTGCCTTCTTGAGCGTCTCTAGCCGACGGCTGTAGATCAGAGCGTGGGGGAACGCTTACTGCAGCTAGAGAGTCGTGAACAACGCTTAACATATCAAAGGCGAAGCTTGGATACGTGACAGCAGTACGATGAATGGTGCTGCGACGGAAGAGAGTCGACGTGAAGCTCACTATGAACATCTCGGCAGCTGGCCAATCGGGTTCCAGCAAAGCTTTGGCAACATCTTGGAGTAACCATCGCACCTGTTGTCTTTTCATGTCAGACTTTTTCAGCATCCACACACTTTCAATCAGTGCTCTACTGACACTTGTGCACACAAGGTTTGCGCGCTCGCGGGCTTTGGTGGCCAGCTTCTCGAGCTCCTTGCGACCTCGTTGGCTAACAGCTTCTGACCAGACATATGCCGGAAGTGAGCCCTCAAAAGTGACTATGTCTAACAAAAGAGCAGCTGGCGCGTTGATCTGGCGGCCATTTGTTGAATATGCTACCAGAGACCGAAGCAGATAGCGCATGTACTCGGCCCGTAATTGATCACGGGTGGCCTCGCTCTTGTGCTGGGTAAATGCGGAGGTATAAAGCTGGCGAAAGTTACTCCTGGCTCGTATAACGTCCACATTGATGGACTTGATCGCTTCGGAGTCATTATTCTCAATACCCACAAACAAGTTAAGATGACCAAAAACCCACTGCAAAGCTGTCGTGAGCAGCATATAGCTGAGATGCTCAGGGACGCCACCAGCATTGACCATATGAATCCATAACTGAGTTGTGTTGGCGATCTGGTGAATAACTGCGCTACCGAGTTGGCAAACAGGCACAGAAGCCATGTCAAGAAACGTTTGAGCCGCCTTGGCAGTGACCTCTTCTGAATTGATCACAAGTTTACCCTTGTTAAGCATAGACTGGTAGCACACAATTATTTGGCAGGCAAATAGGGCCGGAATCCGGTCATTCCCAGCATTATCGAGGAACTGCTCGCACTGATGGACAACTGCATATGCTTTGTCTCTGTCTGTATCATTGGGCATTAGACGCACCTTCTCGAGGTGACGAAGGAGAGTGAGCAATGTTGTCTGAGACGGTGATTGAAGGAAGGTATCACAGGATTTTTCATACATAGCGGAAGCCTCTTGGAGCCGCTGCTCAGGGGTTTTGACGATGTAATTGTAATTCGTTTTCATATCGCTCGGCTCGAATTCGGGGAGATTTTGTGGATGCAAACTATTTGTACCCAAAGAGGTTGTGTTATTCGACGCAGAAGCCATATGCGTTGCCTGCTTGTAGGCTTTGGCAGTCGACCGCTCAAGCACTTGACGTAGAGTTTTGGCTGCATCGGGGCTCAGACCGCCTAAAAGCTCATCGAGTGCAGCGGGCTCGGGCTGTTCAGAAACAGGACCAACGTTCCACTTGAAATTGCGACCCATACTTGGGAACTCAGGCTCAACATTGTCTTCGTTGTCCTCCGCAAACGTGGGGGCGTCATCGATGTCAAGATACAGGTCCTTAGAGCGTCTAATCACCGGGCACAAATTAAAACGTTTGGCCACGCCCAGCGGGATTGGAACAACCGTATTTTTGACAAGCGCTCGTCTAAATGCATCGCTATTGTATTGCATCTAAACAGATGGTCATTGAGACGCGACCTCCTAATGTTAGTAAACGCGACTAAATGGAAAAATCAATTTAGTAAACCTCTTGGGAGAGAGATGAGTCCCCGCGTGGCCTAACCCTGTAATGACCTTCCAAATGTAGTATGGCATTAGGGACCATTTCAGGAAGCATTAATTTCAGGAACTCGCAGCTATTTTATTTCAGAAATGACCCCCCTCTAAGTTTTATACCACCTAGAATATGAAGCTTTGGGTCGTGGCCGGTGCCATTAGCACCGCCGCCGCAATGGCAGGTAAGGATTTCTACGCGTCTTTCTGCAGTAGTGCGCTCGGCAATATCGCTCTCGACGGCAATGTGACAATTGAGTGTACCGGCAAGAAGAACTACGAATGCTTCTGTACTAACCAGAATTACCGGACCAACCTCGCCCATTGCATTGATGCTGCCGCACTGAACGATACCCTGGCCAGAACTGTTTCTTGGAATGCATTCCGGCGCCAGTGTGCACGTGTGGGCCACGACAGTGTCGTTCCATCTGATATCTCTACGCAACTTGAGCTTCCATCTAGTGTCAGCGTTCCTCAGGATATCATTGACGAGATGCACACCGTCGCAAAGGCTCATTATGCCGAGACCAATGCGTCTGACGTCTACGGGATTATACTGCTGTGTTATGTTCTTGGTGCTATTGGGCTCATGAGCGTGTTTAATAGCATCGTGTGGTTCTTCCCCAAGGTGGGTAAAAAGATTGGCAACTCGAGCGTTGGTCGCGCATGGCGCATTTACATGCTATTCCCTACGGTACGTACTTCAGGCCGTTGGCTCGGGCTTACCAGTGTGCCCAATGTACTCAATTGTTTGGTATTGTGTGGGTACGTAGTCTTGACTGGCGTCTTCTTGGGCGTTGGACATAAAACCGAGGCCCTAGTGTCTCCGATGCTGTTTCCCAGCAAACAGGTTGCCGTCATCTGGGGGCTAGGCCGGCGGGCATCGGCGTTTGCGCTGTACAATGCCCCACTAGTATTCCTATTTGGAGGCCGCAATAATGTCCTGACTGCATTGAGCGGTGCCAGTCGTGAGTACTTCAACATGTGGCACCGATGGCTTGCCAGAGTGATGGTAGCCGAGCTCATTGTGCATGCTGCAGCCCACACGCAATGGGCACTGCTTTTCCACGCTCTTGCTAAGTTCTGGACGTTTATTTACTATCGGTGGGGAGTGGCGTCAATTATGAGTATGGGGCTAATGGTTCTGTTATCTCTTCCCGTGTTCCGCCGGCTTTCATATGACACCTTCAAGCTGATCCACACCGTGCTCGCGGTCGTCGCACTAGTTGGTGCATGGTATCACATTAAGGATCACTGGATTGGCCGTGAACACTTATTGGCCTGCATTGGAATCTGGGCTGTCGAACACGGCATTAACCTCCTGCGGATAGGCGCCCTTGTCTCGCGGCCGTGGGGGACTAAAGTGAGCGTCATTGCCCACGACACGGACGAAGTGATTGAGATCACAATAGACACTCATGACGTTGCATTGCCACTTGAAGGCGTCGGCGAGTTTGTGTACGTGCACTTTCTCACTGGGCGCCACTTCTGGCAGGCTCACCCATTCACGGTGGTGCGCGTTCCTAAGCAAAGCTTCGGTCTCCAGCCCGCGATTGAAGAGACAGAGATGAAACTGTTATTCAAGGCTCGCGGTGGTGTGACACGACGGCTATTTGAGCAATACCAAGGTTCCTTCACCACTGTTCGCGTTTGGCTTGCCGGTCCCTACTACGCTGATTCCTTTAACATGAGTGGCTACACTGAAATTGTGTTCGTCGCCGGTGGGATTGGTATCACAGCAGTATATGCTCAAGTGTGCAGACTGATGAAGACAAACACTACTGCTTTGGCTAGTGTTGATTGGTACGTACCAGCACAGAGTACCTTGGAGTGGTTTGACAAGCCATTGCGGCACATGTCCGAGCTCGCCAATGTTACTATGCATACCAGTGAACATTCAGGCTCTTCGACGTCAGTTTTTGTTGAAGATTCTATGGAAAAGTACACATCTATTGACTTTGACGATGCTAGCGATCCTGGCAACTCACGTGCATACGATCTTGTGCTTGAGAGGATCCGCACTACATCCGGACCGATGTTAGTGTTTGTATGCGGGCCAGAACGCATGCATTCAGCTGTTCAAGACGCAGTTAGACGCGGCATTGGACTCACGAACCACTACGTGAGCTTGCATCAAGAACGGTTCGCGAGTTGAACACGTGATCACGGTATCACCATTTTACTCACACCTCCACATACTTTCCGTCAAGGAGAGGGGGCTAAAAGGGTGAAGACACATGAGCTACGGCGAGCCCGGCGTGTTCTATTTTGAGGGCGCCGACTCCTCAGCCAAGGGCCGGCTGTTTCGGTATGGATCCTACCCGCCAGATGAGTCGGTAGTGCTCGACGCTGCTGAGCAGACCAAATTACGCGAGCTCACACTGATCAGCCTATGCGAGACGCGTTCAGGAGTGCTTTATACCGAGATTGCAAGCCTTCTCGAGCTACCATTATTGCAGGTAGAGCCATTCGTTCTCCAGGCTATACTGAGCGGGGCAATTGACGGCCAGCTTGATGCGAGCCATGGACTCGTTCGCATACGCAACACAGCCGTGCGCAATGCAAGTCCAGACGACATCGCTGCAGCACTCACAAACTAAAAGGAAAAAGTAAAAGGATTAAACCAGTAATATATATACGTACGTGCGATTTTGTCTATCTTACGCCTCCCATGTGTTCTTGACGGCGCCCCAAAGACCCTCCTCCTCGGTCTCAAGCTTGTAAAGGCCGAAAAGGGCAATAGCAGTACCAGTGTAGAGAGCGCCATAAGCGACGTAGTGGCCACGAGGGAACTTGCGCTTTGGAATATAATCAGCGATGCAGGCACCGAAGCCAATGTGCGAGTGAGCGAGCAGAAGGCCGCCAAAAGTAGCGTCAAGCATAGGCGTGATGGAACCCGTTGCCAAAGGCAGGACAGTCAGGGGAACGAGCGAAAGGGCAATGATACGCTCGAAATCCCAGTGGTAAGATCCGTGGAAGGAGTCAGGCTTGGGCACAGGCACAGCATCGTTAACGGTGCCGACAATGTTGCCTGGGGGCTGGGGAACGCCGTAGCCCTCGAACAGCGACCGGCGCTGGGCCATGGCGAATGCGGGAGCACTGGAGCGCAGAAGCATGTTCTGACGAGCCAACGGGCGCGCCAGTTGGCGAGCAAGTCCAAGTCCTGAGCGCTGCATTATCGAAGGCTCTGGGCTGTTTGTGTGGAGAAGAGGTGAAAAGCGAAAGCGAGAGCCAAAGGCAGTGCCGGCGTTTAGGTAAGGATATGGCTACGCAGTGATTGGTCGTCAGCAGACCTGGGGTAATTATCGGGGAGGACGACGCGACTGGCGAACGTTTCGAATTATAGAGGTTATTGTTTGTTAAGGAACTCAATGTAAGGAAAGTTAAGCTATGAAAAGCAAGGAAAAAAAAATTAATTTTTGTTGTCGCACTCGTCTAACTTCGTCGTTAGTATCCCACATTTGCTCATGTGCTCTCTCAGCCAAGAAATCGTACGCTCTGGAATGGAGCTACTTCCAACGCAGGTGCCACACTTTGTCAGCTGAGCCTGAGCCAATCACGGTAGTGGTTTACGCAAGCGTTGGAAAAACTCCCTTCTCGACCATCTCTCTTCCACTGGCCGTTCAGTTCAGCTGTGTGTAGACCAAACCACCTCATAAAAAAAGATGTTGAGATCCTTCGCTAGGGCCGCGGCTACCCGCAGCGCCAAGCCTGTGGCGCTTCCCAAGATGCGGTTCGTCTCTACGTTCAGCTTCGATGCCCCCAAGACCTTGACCACAACCCTGCCCAACGGCTTGACGGTGGCTAGCGAGGCCAGCCCGGCTGCCGAGACCGCCACTGTTGGTGTTTGGATCGATGCCGGCTCGCGTGCCGAGCATGCCTTCAACAATGGCACTGCGCACTACCTTGAGCACCTTAGCTTCAAGGGTACCACCAAGCGCTCGCAGCAGGAGCTTGAGCTCGAGATCGAGAACATGGGTAGCCATCTCAACGCCTACACCTCGCGTGAGAACACCGTGTTCTACGCCAAGGCTCTCAAGAAGGACGTTCCCTCGTCTGTCGAGATCCTTAGTGACATTCTCCAAAACTCTAAGCTCGAGGAGTCCGCCGTTGACCGCGAGCGTGACGTGATTCTGCGTGAGGCTGAGGAGGTCGACAAGATGTACGAGGAGGTTCTCTTCGACCACCTGCACTCTGTTGCATTCCAGGGCCAGGCTCTCGGCCGTACTATTCTTGGTCCTAAGCAGAACATCGAGGAGATTACCCGTAAAGAGCTTGTCGACTACATCAAGGCTAACTACAAGGCTGACCGCATGGTGCTTGTTGGTGCCGGTGCCATCGACCACAACCAGCTTGTTGAGCTTGCTCAGAAGCACTTTGGCCACCTTCCTTCCAGCCCCTCGCCTGTTGAGCCCGGCCACGGCTCCATCCACCAGGGTGACAAGGCCAACTTTGTTGGCTCCGAGGTGCGCATTCGTGACGACACTCTTCCTAGCGCTCACATCGCCATCGCTGTTGAGGGTGTGTCTTGGACCTCCCCTGACTACTACCCTGCCCTCGTTGCCCAGGCCGTGATTGGCAGCTGGGACCGCCTCAGCGGCAGCACCAACACCCAGGGCTCTGAGCTCAGCCAGATTGTCTCTCAGCACCACCTCGCTTCATCCTTCATGTCCTTCAGCACCTCTTATGCTGACACCGGTCTCTGGGGTGTGTACCTCGTGACTGACAACGAGGACACCATCGATGACCTCGTGCACTTCACCTTGAAGCAATGGAACCGCCTTAGCGTCAGCGTCACCGACGCAGAGGTCGAGCGTGCCAAGTCGCAGCTCAAGGCCTCGCTTCTTTTGTCCCTCGACGGCTCCACTGCCGTTGCTGAGGACATTGGTCGCCAGCTCGTCACCACCGGCCGCCGCCAGTCTCCTGAGGAGGTTGAGCGTGCCGTCGATGCCGTGACCACCAAGGACGTCAAGCGTTTCGCCGACAAATACCTGTGGGACAAGGACATTGCCATTGCTGCTCTCGGTCGTATCCACAACCTGCGCGACTATGGTCGTATCCGCGCCGACATGTCGATGATGCGCTGGTAAGTTATAATGTATTAAAACGTAAAAGGCAGTTAACACTGTAATGCCCTCACCATCTCCTTTTTTTTCCCAAAGTTTATGTTTATGTTAAACCAAAAAAATAAATAATAAAATAAACAGGCAACCAACTACTCTTCGTCGTCATCGTCGTCTTCCTCTTCTTCGAGTCCCTCGAATTTGGGTTCTTCGTGCGACCGCATCATTTGATATGCAGGCTTAAATACACTGCCAATCTTCGAGATCCACCGCTGTCGTTTGTCAAGCAAGGCCCTGACAGCCGGCTTCTGGTCGGAAGGTGCTGGCATTGGCGACATGGCCGCACTGGTAGTGCTTCCTGGTGTACTGATTTTGTCCTTCTCGCCTTTCTTTTTCGACTTGGGTGCCTTGAGCCGGCGAAGGTATGCCTGGTCAACCTGCTTGTCGAGATCAGCAAGAATTGTCGAATACTCCTGCCATGCCATTTGTTCCTGCACGGCTGGGAGCAGGCGTCGTTTATAGTTAAGATTGTTCGCCGACACTTTCTTGAGTTGGCTTTGGAGGTAACGATGCTCGCGGCTGATTTCGTCGTCTTCGGTGCTGTTGATCCAATCAATTTCCAGCTCTCCAGGGCCAAGATCATCAAAGTCTGTGTCGACAACCATTGAGCTGCCGTTTTCGGCGCTGGCGGAACCATTGCTGCCGTTGGCACCATTGTCACGACCAGCATCGCCATTGCGTGGCTGTGAAAGCTTAAATCGTCGCTTGGCTCGCTCATACTTGCGCAAAATGTTCATGTCAAGGATGCCAACGTATCGGAACTCACGTTTAAGCCTCTCCTCCAGCCCAGAAAAGTCGTTAAATAGTGCGTTGCGGCCGACCTTTATGCTCGGTGGCGGGATAAGCGAACCAGATGGCGGTTCAGGCGGTGCGCTGCCATTCGACTCATCATCGTCGTCAGCAGCGCTCTCAGGGACCAGTGCGGCCATGAGGCGGGCAGTGAAGGGGCCGAGACCGACGCCGCTTTGCTCTAGTGCGGCGTCAGTGATCTCGTTAGACGAGCCCGAGGGCTCAAAGCGCTTGGCTTCGCGGGCGGCTTCCTGCGCCGAAGCCTCTGGCACGGCAATGTGATCTTCCTCGGCCCAAACCTCGGTGTAGTGCGGGCCTAAAGGGGGAATAGAATAGGGAGAGATTGTGCGGCCGAAACTAACAACTTCCGAGCCAACTGTCTTGGCTTCTAAAAGTCCCAGATCCTCTTCGGTGAAGGGCCGGAAATACGGCTCGAGGAAAGTTGCATAAGTGGTACCTTGCACCTGGTTCGCTGGCTTTGCATGCGTATAATCTTCATCTGGAATTGGGCCCGGAAGCATATCGTGAAGATCAACGGTAGGGTAGGCAGTTACACCCAGTCGTTTCTTTACTGCATCGTCGCCTTCATTATCTTTTTCATCGAATAATCCCAGCGCCGCAATTGGTAGCTCTTGTGACGTGACAAACTCACTGCGAGGGTTATGTACAAACTCTTTTTTGGATGTGCCTGCTGCGGTTGAACCAATGACTTTCGGACTCGTGGGTGAGCTAGCATTTTCTTCTTTGGATATTTTCTCTTCGCTTAGGGTGGAAACCTCAGTTTGCATTTCACTAACATCGTCGGCGCGGCCGTGGCCGTCACGATGAGCTGAATCGCCGTCGCCGGCGGCAAGATCGGGAGCATCTTCTTCGTGTTTTGTCACAGAGTTTGGAGTGCTGTGCTCCTCTTCTTCGTCGGGGCTGGGGTCGGGGTCATCCGCGCCTGCGTTGTTAGACGCGGTGGGGGTCGTGGTTGTCGACGCGGATGTAGTCGCGGCGGTCGCGTCTTCTGGCTCTATTTCCACAGGGTCGTCCGTGGGCTCAGTCTTGGGCGTTGTTTGAGGTTCTAGTTCCTCGGTACCAGCATCTGCATCACCAGCTCCGATGGGAGTGCGATCCTGGCGTTCTACAGACTCTTTCTTAACAATGGCAGCAGCACGGCTAAGGCGGTCCAGCTGTTTGTCAAGGCCTCTTACTTGGCCCTGAGCCATAGCCAATAATGCCTCGAGAGTCGATTGAAGTTGGCTCAATGTAACTTCATCCGTTGCACCCGCAGCCACTGCATGCTGCAGTTCTGTCAAGGCCTCTAAACGTCGTTGTAGAGCCACCATTTTCAAGGGCGCGGTTCCGGTAGCAGCAGCCACACTACGACACCTGCACCCGACTCGGCGAGACTCTGGTGGTGACTATTCCGAGCTGCTTGAGCTCGCCAAAGTTTGCCGGCTGGGAATATACACAATCAGACGCACCTCCAACAAGGGAATACTGCTGTTACTTTACGCGAGCACTAAGTTAAGGCGTAATGGTGGTCAACGAGGGTTGATCCGGTTAGTAATAGTCGTGTATGGGCTATCAGAGAGATACAATGTATTTGCGGGCCATCGTCATCTTAGCTAAGATCTATGAAGTTTAAGCAAAGAGCTTGGGAAGTTACAGTGCTAACTAATTAAGCCGTGATAAAACAAATGTGGGGTGCAGCTTACTTTAGAGATTGTACGGACTCAGACCCCACCAAGTCCTAGGTGAGTCTTATCTGAGAAGTGCCAATGATGCGCCGAAGGGAAGCGAAGAGTCTCATTGAGGAGCTAAGTGACCCATCAAAAGCCAAGAAAACTCAAGCGGGCGAAAAATGCATGTAATGCCGAGCGGCTATGCAACTCGTAGGCAGAAGCGACCAGACAAGGCGACCAGACAAGGCGTGTCGACCAAATTAGGCGCTGAGAATGGGGCGCTAAAAATTAGAGTAGGCGCTGAGAATGAGACGCTGAGAGGCAGAATGTACAAAAAAAAAAGGGTTGTAATTTTTAGTAGGACGCTGATGCGAGATCGTAGTTATCGAACAAGTATAGGTAGTCCTCAATGAGCACACTGCCAATGCTGAGCACGGGCCATCTTGCCAGGGTCTTGGCGACGCGATTGATGGCTGGACGGGTTGTGTTTTCGTAAACGGCACCACGAAGAAGCCACCAATAGATGCTCGAGGTTTTGGCCTGGATCTGCTGGCCCTCGAGACCTGTGGAGCGGCTGGGTGTGCCATTGCCGTAGGCTTTTAGGGTAAGCTGGCGCGAGAGCAGCTCGACGGCAATTCCGACAAGCCATGGGGTCCATCTCCGCCGGCCATTGCGCATACGAAACAGCAAAACTGCATATATCAGTGGTCGCAAAATACTAAGAACCTCTGCTGTGGTGTTTGTGAATGTCAATCGACGCAGAAGGTCAATGGACCGCCGCACCTTATCAGGATTGAGGACTTTTGACGACAAAAGCCGGCCGGCCGTTGATGGATTAGGAGGGAGCTCCTTACCCGACCTGGGCATTACCCAAGAGTCTGATAACGACGAGGATGTCCGCGTGGTCGTGGTGGGCGAGCCGGGGTCAGAAATTACTGGGTTAAGGCCAAGCGAACCCGAGCTTGAGGCGAGATCAGTCGTGGGAAGATCAACAGAACACGGTGGGCGAGCAGGCTCAGCAAGCTGAGCGATTGCGCCAGAATCCAGTGCCGCAATATGAACCGCTGGGTTTGGTAGTGCCCGTTTAGACAACCCAAGCATAGTGAGCCGCAGTGCAGCTTTGGTAGCCTCGATAGCGAGAACCGCGCGCTTACGGCCGTGCTCCCCACTGCGATGCCTAGCCGTCATTTCCAGCAGTAATTCCGAGCTGCGGATGGCAGCGACCACATAGGCCAAGACATGGTAAGTTGGCGACGCGTCGTACTGCGCTTCGAGGAACCGGGCGTGAAGGGCGGGGGGAATGCCACGCTCACGCGACACGCGGGTTACCAAGTCGTCCTGGTAAACTTTCAGCATCTGGAACAAGGCGGCAATGGCCTCACTGCCGAGCTCTGCGTTCTGGCTCTGACCCGGCAGGAACATTGTCAAGTACATGACTGCATTGTCCGCACTCTCAAGCGCGGCAGCGTTCTTGAGCAGCCAAGTTTCGTATGCACGCATTTTTCCTGAGTTCTTTGTGGCTGCTGCTACTACTTGTTATTGGCCGGGGTCTCTCGTCGCGCTAAACCAGCTGGCAGAGAGATCTCTGGTAAATGGACCGTTTCTTACTCACCTCAGATACCCATCAGATAAGTCACAGAGGCCGAGAGATATCGGATCCCCTCACCTTTCTGGACCGGGAGACGCACGGGTGGGTTTGGCAGTAAAGTAATCAGGCTGGGATTATCAGGCTTATGAGGCATCATAGTCCATTTGGCTACATGCAGCTCAATCCGAGTCGCATCCGCCTGAGACAAATGCCAGACAAACTATTGGCCTCTAGACTTCAAGTAGTTGACAAAGTGGAATGATGAAGAGAGTTTACTCGAGAGGTGCCTGAAGCACCTTGTCCGGATCAATTTTGCTTCATTAGACAACCCCCCTCCCCTGGTAGATGCAGGTTCAATCCGTTGTGTTGGTTCACGCTAAACGAGAGTGAGGAGAATCCCCTTGGTTATTGCTGCAGGCTCAATGGGATCTAACTAGCCCGGCCCTGGTAGTGAAGAGGGGTTGAGTGAAGGGTGGTGGTCATGGGGGTGTAGGTAACTTCTAGTAGCGTCTAGTACTATCGAGTCGAGAGGAACTAATTAGTGAAGTTAAAGTAGAAGCATATTTGGCGGAGCATTGGTTGATCATTCAATGAGGATCTCCTGAAACGTCACAACTTTTGGCTCTGTATTTAGGACAAAGTCGCCCAGTCCAAAGATTATGGAACTATACATATGGCTAATGTCATTGCATGGCGTGACGGACTGCCCGGCAGCATACAGGTAGTTTAACTAGCACTGATAGATGAATGCGTTCAATGCGTGGGTTAACTTATTGAAAGCGACGTCACCCAACGCGACTAAAGTCTAATTTGTCAAAGTGTGCAGACTATATGCATCCTGCAGCTCGGGATCTGTCAGTCGATGTGGGGGCTCGGGCAATACGGGTAACTTGCGTAGACTTTGAGGCGGCCCCAGAGCTTATGAGTGTCTAAACAGGTGTATTTAGAAAATGTATCCATCTTTGTTTCGGATAAACTCTTCAACAACTTATATTATAGGTAGGGTTCGACGGCCAGCCATAGTTTTCTTTAGTAGATCTGATCGATGGGATTTAAGGTGTATCAGCCCTGTCCAATGCGTATTGCGAGCTCGGTAGAATGTGCCAACCCGTGTCACCTCTTGTGTCACCTCTTGTGTCACCTTCATGTCACCTCTTGTGTCACCTTCATGTCACATTGTGTCAACAAGTTCACAAGTGCTCAGTTCGGACTAATATTCCGCTCACGTCCGGTTCAAGTCGCCTGCGGCTGCAGTCTAGAAGCTGCAGAGTATAAGCCTGCGATAAGCATCATTCTAGCCTAGCCTGTGTTTAAGTCTTCGATTGTCTCATGCAGAAGGCGAGAATCACAGGTCACTATTCTGACCAGTTAGGCTTCTATCTTGATCCCGCCTATTCAACCGCATATCTCATTGCGACTATGGCCACTATCATGTATTTCTCTCCATCTTAATCGCTGCGCAACAGTGTTCCATGCCCTTAGAAGCCACTTGTTGAGATGGGCCCACGCCATGCGGAATCGGATAGACTGCGATCGAACGTGCGCTTAAGTGACATCCTGCGGGATTAACTCTGCTTCAGGGGATCTCCAGGGTTATCTCCCACTACCATTAAGCGCTTCGGCTGCCAGTGTCAAGGACCACCCCCCCCTTCCTCGTCAAAAGGTAAGGGTAGAGGACCTCACGGCATTCGAATCAGTAATTTCCTAGCCCTCCCAGGTGCCTGCTCAATGACCCCTGCGATGTCTAAGCTTAATCCTTGACAAGCAGGCGCCGGGCCCTGATTGGCTGCACGGCATCCCGACAGTACCCACAGCCACTACAAACCTAACTCCCTAGCCTGCGAAAATAATGAACTTTTGGTTATACGCAGGGTTATTCAGGGTTCGGGCTTATGTGGCTGAAAGGTGTCGGCGACTCCTTTCCTGCACGACCCCGAGGGAAGGTTCCTGGCCCTTCGTTGTGTAAATGAAGTGGAGCTCATGTCTTCTTTTTTTTTTAAAATACATATATATATATATATATCAAGCGACAGGTCATGGTCTGTCTCAGTTCTTGTCAGTCATTAGCCATTGTGATTTGCGGAAAAGCATCCCTACTAAATCACCTTTAAGCACCACAAACAACAGGTAAACGGGAAAACCTCCGGTGTGTTGCCCAGTTGTTAGACGAATTCCCCGGTCTTTGATACAGAGTCAAGCCGCGTTAACCAAGAAGCCCGACTTTTCTTGACCTACAAATAGGTCGATCTGTCCCCCCCGCAGTATCATATCCGCTCTGACTATTAACTTGACTTGACCCCAGATTAATTGTGGCGTGCCTCCCCCAAAGCCAACCTCGCTTGTCACTTGTCACTTGTCTAGGCTTGTCTTTACATTGCTTAGCCTAACTTGTCATATCTCAAGTTGACCGTACACTGCATAACCCGCAGGGAGAACACCACCCTCTTAGAAAAGCCCACGACGCTAAGACTAGGCCCGTCGGTATTTGAGTCCATTTATTTTTTTTTATTCTTGGACTTTTATTTTCCTGGAGAGAGAGAGCCCCCAGCCAGGATCCGAAAAAGTTCGCGCAAAACCTTCGTTTTCCATACTTCTAGCCCTGCCCGTGCTCCCTGGTCCACCCCTGCAACTAAGGACCTCACCTTGTCGCCTCGCCCCACCTTAAACCTGTTCCACGCCCACACGGCGTGTGTTACTATTGCACGACGAAGTGCTTTATAGTAAGGCCACCTTCAAACTCCCAAGAGGCGGGAGAAGCCGGGATGCAGAAACAGGGACACTTACTTAAAAAGCCTCACCCAGCAAAATATATGGGTTCTCAACTGCCAGCAGCAAGCGGTTGGTCTCGAGAGTTTGACGGGACCCCAACAAGTCTCTCGCACAACATGTCTGGTAGCGACGCCTATTCAGAACCGGTCAACACAGATTCTGGCCTCCAGCAAAAAGAGTTACTACCGGCCTCCGAGTCCACCCAGCCACTAGATCAACTCATGAACGGCTCGTCACTAGCCCCCCAGAAAACCACCGATTCTCATCTTGAGATTCAGCCAGCCGTTTCGGAACAACAGTTCCAATCGGCTCAGTCCCAAATCAACTTGCCAGCCCCGGCGGCCATGCAAGCGGACTTGGCGCAGGCGTCGGCCCAGCTTCAGGCAGAGTCTCAAGCGCAGACCATGGCACAACAACAACTACAACAACAACAGCATCAAATACAACAGCAGCCTCAACAAATACAAATACAAGTGCAAGCGCAAGCGCAAGCACAAGCACAAGCACAAGCACAAGAACTAGCGCAAGTTCAGCAGCAGCAGCAAGACGCATACCTCGTCCAACAACATCAGCAGGATGAGTACGATCAGCAGCGTGGTTACCTCCAGCAGCAGCGTCCAAAGACTGTGAAGCAATTGCCTATCGTCCAAGAAAAGATCCTGCCACGGTCCCCCGATACCAAATACGTCACCCGTGGTAAGTATTCTATCAAAGACTTTGACATTCTTCGAACCCTGGGCACTGGCTCATTCGGCCGTGTCCACCTTGTACGATCCGTTCACAATTACCGCTTCTACGCCATCAAGGTGTTGCGCAAGGCTCAGGTAGTCCGCATGAAACAGGTTGCTCACACAAACGACGAGCGACGAATACTCAAGAAGGTCACCTTCCCGTTCTTTATTCGGTTGTGGGGCACGTTCCAGGACCGCGATAATCTATTCATGGTCATGGAATACGTTGAGGGTGGTGAACTCTTCAGCTTGCTGCGCAAGTCAAGACGGTTCCCATCCCCAGTAGCCAAATTCTACGCCTCCGAGGTGGTGCTTGCTCTAGAGTATCTGCACAACCAGGATATTATTTATCGTGATCTCAAGCCCGAAAACATTTTGCTGGACAAAAACGGCCACATCAAAATCACCGACTTTGGCTTTTCAAAAGAAGTCCCTGACGTGACATGGACCCTCTGCGGCACCCCAGACTACATTGCTCCTGAAGTTGTTGCTTCAAAACCCTACAACAAGAGCATAGACTGGTGGTCTTTGGGCATCTTGGTGTTTGAGATGCTCACGGGTTACACCCCCTTCTATTCCCAGAGCCACATGAAAACGTACGAAAAGATTTTGGTGTGCGACGTCCAATACCCTCCTTACATCCACCCTACCGCTGTGGACCTTCTGCAGCGGCTAATTACAAAGGATCTGTCTCTGCGACTCGGTAACACCGTCGGAGGTGCTGCTGATATCAAGGCACACCCTTGGTTTGCGGAAGTTGTGTGGGAGAAGCTTTTGAATCGAACCATCGAGACTCCGTACGAGCCTGCTATTCAAGTGGGCGTAGGCGACTCGAGCCAGTTCGAAATTTATCCTGAGGAGGAACTCCACTATGGCGTCGAGGGCACTGATCCTTACCAGGAGTACTTTGTCGACTTTTAGACTTAAGTTATACGGGCAATAATTAACCAATGAAAGATATATTGCTATTCTTCATCTAGTATAAATATTTTACAACCATCATCATTAACACTTTACCACCAGAAAAGAAAAAAAACAAAGAAATAAATAAATAAGTATATAGTACAGCTACGGTTTACGCCGCTGCGGGCGTGGGCAGCCCCGACGCCGGCGCCGCAGCATGAGGTGCATGCACCTGATCTACATTTTTATTGGCTTGGAACGCCGCACGAGTCTGCTCGGCTGCATCGCACACGCGGATGCTTCGAACCCATTCGGAGTTGAGCACCTGTTTGCCAGTGATCCGCCGCTGCGGCGCAGGATCAAGTACGCTGTAGATCACATACACGCACTTTGACCTTGCCAGCTTCTCGACAGGCGCATAGCCCTTGGAGGTCTTGCGGTCACTGAGGTATTGGCGATAGAACTCGTCCTGGTCAGCAGTGGCCTGACGCCAGAGATAGCTGCCAGTGCGCATGACCATGTATATAATACCCATTGCCCAAATATCGACAGCACGCGGATCAAAAGGCTTGCCCTTGAACTCCTCAGGAGCAATATATGGTCCAGAGCCGCAGATACCGTTAGACAAGTGAACCTGTTCTTCCCAAGCCATACGGAAGCACTCGCCATTGCCAAAGTCCGAGATCTTGCAAACACCGTCCTGGGTCAAGAGAATATTTTCTGGTTTTAGATCACAGTGAGCGACGCCCATCGAGTGCATATAAACGACACCGCGAAGAATTTGTTTGAAGAAGCAGTCGGCTTCGGTAGTTGAAAGGCCCTGGGAGCCCTGGCTGATCACCAACGAATAAAGGTCTCCACCAGGGCAGTACTCCATGATCTGGCAACACCCGCCCTGGGTGTCCTTCATCAAGTCTAAAGTTTCGATGATGTTGGCGTGGTGTAAGCTCGACGAAATACAAAACTCGCTCATGAGGCGGTCTTGGAATACATTTTCGGACTCTGATGACCGCTTGCGGAATTGTTTGACAGCATATAATTGCTCACGGCCATGAACAATCTTGTGGGCCACACGGACAATACCATAGGAGCCCTTGCCGACCACTTCCAAGCACTTTCCGTACTTTTCCGCGAGGCACTGACGCGTTGTCTCCTTCATCTCCATCTTTTTGTTGAAGCCGCTAGGAGCCTTGCCAGACGCGTTTGCAGTACTGCCATTCACGAATCCGACTTCAACTTCGCCCTTGGCAACTTTGCTCATGAGACCCTGCATAAGACTGAGGCCGTTCCTGGCGCCAGGTTTGGTGGGTCCCATGTGTTCATCAGAGGCCAGTCCCTGGGCATTACGGACGAAATCGGGAACAGCGGACACAGCGTTGTTTCCGACTTTTTGGCCGTTATTGCCCATGATTTCACGGAGCATGCGGCCAAGCTTTTCTTGTCTACGGGCATTGCGGAGATGATGTTCGTGTCTGCCATCCTCAAACAACACAATGCGCTTGTCAGTAGGCTTGCCAACCTGCGAGCCCTCACGACTGAGTTGAGCAGGGGGAGTATGTACTGACGACGCAGAGCTTGAGACGCCCGAAGTGTGCACGGAACTCGAGGATTGCATGCGAGCCGAGGCAAGACCCGACTTTAGCGAATGAACAGGAGGGACTTCAATGGTGGAAGTAGTGGAAGCAACGCTACTTGAGCGTGACCGCGACTCGACAGGTGAGTCTGCTGTTCTTACAGGGGTAATGGCCCTTCCTTCAGCGTCTTTTTCGCGCTTTGGACGCGAAAACATCGTCTTGAGGCCCATACTTTAAAAATTAGCCTTGAAAGGAACCAAAAATCAAACACAAAAAAGTGAAAAGTCAATGAAGGCAGACCACAATAATACAATCGAGGCGGGAAACCCTACAATAGGCCGCCCCGTGGCTCAAAATTTGCTTTGTTCTATTCAGTTGGCACTGCGAAAATGATGGTGTTGGTGGTGCCTGAATCTCTCTCTCCGCCAAAGGTTAACGCAGAAAATCGCAGGGCAGAATACTAAGCTCGATTCAGGGTGCGCGTTATAGTGCGCCGTGGAGAAGGTGGAAAACCAGGTGGTTCTGGCACTAGGCCGGGTGCCTTGTCTAGAGTATCTGGCGCCACTCGGGTCGGTTTGGAAGAAGAAGAATCTCTCGCTAGAAAGAAAAAATCTTCTGGCCTCCACAACGTCTCCTCCCATTCTCACATCATACCGTAAACGCCCTTGCCTTGGAACCCGATGGACTCACGTCAGTCAGACATATGCGACACCTTTAGTCATATCACCCGGTAGCCTACCCGTTTTGGGTGCCATTGTCGTCCTCCTGTTGCCGTTCGGCAGCTAAGGCTGCTAAGGAGCCCTGCTTTCTGGTGGACCCACCCGGCTTGGCCCGATTCAAGTGGGCAGGAATGTTTCCCATTTGAGTTAACTTAGCTGAGTTAGGTGATGTCAACGTTTAAGCGCGAACTCAAAAGAAAAGAAAAAAAAAATAAAAACACGAGCACGGTTAAAAATAAAAATTTCGATAGTTCCGGGAAATTCACAGCGGCATCCACGAGGATCCACGGGATCCACGGCCACCGCGGCTCTTTTTATTCAACTTCTTTTTTCTTTGGTGATGATAAGTCTTTCAAAATCAGAAATATAACAATAAATAGCAGCGGGCGCCAATTTAATATGTCGCCAGTCTAATATGTAGTGACAATTATCCCCAGGCATAGTACTAGTCTAGTAAGAGGCCCATTCAAAGTCACTGCGGTTCATCTATAGTGACAATTAGGTTAACCAAAACCAAACTAGTAAGGGGCTCCATTTGAGGTCACAAGCGGGTTCAATTCATTCAAGTGGGTAGAGCGAAAGTAATCTACTCCTCGTGCTCTGGGGTCTTGGCCCGAGGTGTATCTGAGCGAGAGAGAATATGTGCATCTGGTCGCGGAAGCGCAGCCATTTCAAACGAATCTTCGTACATTGGAGGCGGGGCCTCTTCATCATAGGATCTCCGGAAATCGGGCAAAGCACGCTGGCGAATTCCAGAAAGGCCACACTTGACATACGAGTATGACCAGCGGCCAAACTTGCCGGGTTGGCGTTGAGGTAGGATCGTGATCTTACAGATGGCAAACACAAAAATGGTCAACATGGCGCCGCCAATAAGATCAATAAAATAGTGGTGCGTCAAGTACATTGTTGACCACCAAATCCACATAACGTACAGGCCAACAATCGGTGTCACAGGCGGGAACAGATAGGCCATGAACAGCGCCTCCATGACTGCACTGCCAGAATGGAGCGATGGGAACGCTCCAAACACTAGTGGCGACGCACTGAAGCCTCCAGTGTACAAATTGAGTCCAAGAAGCTCGTCAATACGGCCAAGACCACCAGGAGATCCTTGCGTGTGGTAGCTGGCTTTCGACAAACCATGGAGCTTGCGGTACCACGGCGGGGCGGTCGGGAATGATAACTGGATGATCACACCAGTAATGTTCATGTAGCCAAACGCAAAATGGAATACTGGCAGCAGTCCAGGAGGTCCAAACAAGAATATAATTAATGACAACACAAATGGCGCACCATAGTGCATCAAGCCGTACGGGATCCATGCCAACACGTCGCAGACAACATTGGGGCTCGCAGCCAGCGTGTCACTCAAGTCTCCACCATAGAATATAGTTTCGAGACCCGGAAGGACACGCACGAAAATGGGCGGCCGATACTTGGCACTAATGAACCGGTTCACATAGAACAAAATTAGCCACGTTCCCGTGGGCATGAACGGTAAAAAGAACTGGCTGAACGCTGGTGCTGTGCACAAATAGATGAGCACACAAGCAAAGCCGAGCCGTGGCCAGAACGTTGGAACCTCACATATACAGAAACTGAACACCAGGATCGGAATCATTACACAATACTGGAGGTCACGGCGACGCCATCGGTGCCGTTGCAACCGGCGAACACCCTCAAAGAAGCTGATGCTCGTTTGAAGTTTCGAAACGGATGTGTCGGCGGGAGCATCCGCAAGAAACGCAGCTTTTATCTTGCCGAGTACCATCGCGCCGTGGGAATTCTAACTTTTTTGGGGGGGGGGATAAGAGAGAGAAAGCACGAGTAGTGGGTCGGTGAAATTCTTTTTATTAGCTGCACCCCGGCCTCTGCTCTTTTCACACAAATGCTAAGTCTGCGGAGACTGGAGAATTGCACTCCTCCGGGTCAGCCTCGAAAAACTAACAACCGTTCGACGCAGTGGGTCTCTAGCTCTGAAAATCTTAGAGGGTGGTGAGGAAAAATCCCTTTCCTAATCGCCTGCCCTGCCAAACCTATCGCCCCCAGCTTGTCCTGCTTGTCCCAGTTACACTATGCACAGCCTTCCCAAACCTCCCAACCCACTTCCCAAGAACGGTTGACAGGTCCCTTTTTAGCCTCCGGACTGCCACTGGGTGCATTTCAAAGAGGCTTGGGACCAATCCAGCACCATTATGTACCATCATAGCCGGTCCCCTACGTCATCATCGCTCTTTGGCATTGATCCAGTGGCCATTAATTTTTGAGTGGGCTGCACGCAGGGCCAGCCCACCTTGACAGTTACAAGCAGGATATTTCTTTACTTTGGACTGGGGAAAATACGCGTTACATGTGTCTAGTTATTGTTAGTATTGCCCATGGCAAATTAATGAGTTAAATTAAAACGACGTGCGCCAAGAACAACTGGAGGCAGGAGTGGAGCGTCATGCGCTCTACAGATCAAGTGGAGCGCCCCGTGGAGTCAAAGTGAAGTGTCATCTTTGAAGCGGTCGTATATGCCATAGCAAACTACAAAAGTTTATTCTTCAGATCGTTTTGGATCCTTTTGAGTATTTGCGAGGTTGGGATCTGCCGGATCCGAAAGACGATCAAAGGCGGCATAACAACGCAAGGATCAATCTAAATTCTGACTATGTAAATGATTTTGCAGCTATTGACGTCGAAGTACTGTACGGTTAATCTATTCACCTTGGGTTGGGACTACTACGCGAGCATGGCTGGCATGTCCGCCCGTTGCTGGGTTTCCAAGTGCCTGCAACTAGATTAAGCCCGCAACGCCCTATCAGTAAATCAATCTGGTTAAGTATTTAAAGTTTGCCCCTGCTCGGAATAGAGCCCATCTGCGGCTTATTCGCCATCTACCCCAGCCATTTTCTATATTGAGTTCTACAACGCTGGGCGTGCGCCCCGTACACTGCCCGTTCAGCGGTTCGAAAGTTTCCCCGCCTACCTTAACTTTTAAACTAGTTTGTCGATATAAACCAAGACGGAGGCTCGTCGCGACTGGTTTAATTTGAGTTTTTGTATGGCGATTGGTCCGAAAAAGACAACCTGGGTCCGTCACAATGTTTCGCGGACAAAATTGAAGATCGTAGCCCCTGAAGCTGCAGGCCAATATCCGGGCAATGCAACCGTAATGGCATACTCACGGGAATGGATGATCAGGCCCTCACCACTTCCGCGTGGAGCCAGAACTAACGATGCCGATACATTTTGGATCCCACGGGATATGCCTGTAGTCAGATTGCGGACAAAACTTGGTATTGTGTGGTGCACCCCCTTTTATTCGGTGATTCCAAGTTTAGCAAACACCGACAGAGAGGTCAATGCTTTATGCTGTCTAGGCTCCTTAACTCTCGAAGCTGTCATTGCCGATGCTAAATACCGTCACGAATTGTTCTTTGATCGCGACCTTCAACTTGAACCGCCAAGAATCACAAAAGACACAACGTCTGCAGATGCACCAATATGGTTGTACGTCGAATGGGAACTAGAGGGACTGCTTGGTGCTACAAGGTGTAATGGACTTCTTGTGCGACCGCCAACCCCGCTATTGCCTTGTTTGTTAAACAGCCTAAAGAGACTTTGTCTTGCTGTAGCACCACCAAATTTTCACCAAGATATCGCCGAAACCCTTAATTGCGAGCGAATTTACCACGACAGTGACTATTTGCATGAGATCAGAGCACTGATTCCTCCAATCCTTTCCAAGCACTGCCACCCGCGGCGACATGCCTGGGTTCAACGAGTCACCCGTTCATTTGATTCACCATTCACTGATGTTGCCGGAGTAGTAGACGGCTTTCGTATCACATTTGGGCTTCTTTGCATGACTGTTCTTGACCAGATCAATGCCAACATCAGAAAGATAGCCCCTGCATTAGTAGCGTCAACCAGCCTGGTTGAATACAATTACATTGAGAATCTGATCACAAGTGGTAAATGCTCATTGCATAGCATCCGCACGTGGCTACTTGAACAGCCTCGCGCAGAATATCTTATATGGGGGAAAACACCACCATACAACCTGGTTTCTTCACCACTGTTAAGTCGCTTGATAAGTGGTCTTGTGTCCCAGCTATGTTGTAGTTCCCCAATGCATCTCTGTCCGTTGTTTGCCTTGGATGCTGCCCGCCTTGCACACCTTCGAGAGCGGTTTGAGCAGTACGTCAGAGGATGTATAACTAACTTAATCCAAAAGCAGGCCACTGAGTTCTCGAGCTTTCCTGCGGGGGTGAACAAAGAGGTTTTGGCAGGATCTATTCATCCTGATTGTACTATTTACCGCAAAGTTGAGACACGAATAATGGCTTCATTGGTGTATCGCGTTTGTCGGTCGCTTGAGACTTGCTCTAGCCAGCCCCACTCAAGTGCCGTTACCAATAGTGCTGATGCCACGGACGAATTAAGTTCTATCGAGAATGAGCTGCGACTACTCATTCGATTGCATTGGAGTGCGGCCCACCCATTGTACATGCAGTTCGATCAGTTCGATCAGCTCGATCAGCTCGATCAGCTCAATGTGCCTGAGCATGAAATAAGAATGTAATTGAAATATAATTCTAGTCAATTGTAATCATAATAATGTGTAAAGTTTACTCCAAATAAATCGCGCTGCGACGGAGGATTGACTTTGGTAGCGCGGGTGCGTGCTTCTATGCTCTAAAAAACGGGTCTGTCCTGCTGAACCGTCGAGTTGGAGCGGCGGTGCTGGTTGAAGAAGTGGAATTCGTGAGTGCCCTCTAAATCTTCAAAGTCATCAGCTTCCTGGCCCCAATTGTAGCGTCCAGCGCCATTCTTTTTGACCCGATTGGGGTCCTGGGGAATTCCAGTCTTGCCAAAGTATTTGGGGAGGCTGTCCTCTGTAACTGACGACGAACGGTGGGTACGCGCCATTGTGGATAAGGAGCGATTAGAGCTTGGGTAATGAATCAATTTCTTGTGGTTTGTGAAAAGCTATATTAGTGCTTGTCTGCAAGTACACGAGTGGGGTGGGGCGATGCCTTAAATATTTAGACAGGAGATACAAACCCAGGGTGGGTCAGGGTAGGGGTACTGGTGCAGGCTCCACAGTGTTCTTTTGGCGGGGTAACGAAAGAACAAGAGCTTGGACACCGCACACGGAAGATTTTAAATATTTCTAAGTTTTGTCCCACTAAGATTGTTTGTTTGCGAATCCATTGCACTTATTCACGGATGTAAATCACAGTTAATTCGACAAGTTGCTATGCTGCGGTCCTGTTACCCTGATCAGACCCACTCGCAGCAGCACCTCACGCGCTGTGCTTGGGGGACTATGGCGTGACCCTCTTGTTGAACTGAGTCATTAAACTGCTCGTTCAACCCAATCATTAGCAGGAAGCACGTCGTAATAGCTGGGGTCACACGAGCGAATTAACGTTGTTGAAGCGAGACACCCAAAGTCGACGAGGGACTTCGACGAAGGACTCGTTCAACTTATTGGCTCAATTGGTTGTTATGTACTAAAACCAACCCTTGTAAACGCTATTGAGTAGATATATTCTTGTGAAATGGTTATCGATTCGATTGTTAGCTTTTATATGCATGCAGCCACAATAGCTTCCGGCTCAGATTCCGAGCCCACCCTGAAGCCACCACCTCTAGTGGGCTAGTTGCACTAGGTGGTTTCGAAGATTCCATGTTCACGTGACCTCAACAATCATAATCTAACATTGTTAATCACCAATCTCGAGAAATTTGTGCGACAACGTCATCTTATACAAGCTAGGAAAGTTTAGCGGCTAACTTTAGCTAGGATAGTTTTTATCACCTTCTGCTTTGTTGTACCTAACTAATTGCGTCCAGCTTGCAGCCTGCTCGATCGATGCATGGTGGGATATATTTGACTAGTTTGCTTTCTCTCTTTAGCTCTATCTCTCATAAGTTACTATCTCATATTCGGCATTGGGACAATCAAATGCCGGTTATCAGTGTGTTCAGTGCTCATAATTTTCTCGACACTATGGATATCCATCGTCTATGTATGGTCGACAGGGCAGGGCCCATCGCTTAATGCAGCACGTAATTGGGCCGATTCCGCCCTGCTGGGCTGTGACTAAAATGAGCGAAGTCCGGGAAGCTGAGTGCTTATCAATTCTGCAGACATTTTATTCCAAAAAATTCGCCTAGTTAGACTAAGCGGGCAAGAGAGGGGAGGAGGGGGGAAGATGTCCTTCTTTGTCACGTCATCTGGATAAAAAAGCCCAAGAGCATCTCCATGCTTAAATATACGGTTCCATTTCTCTCCTAAACTCGGTGCTTTTGTATAGCGATGGATTCGGCGCTAATTGTGGTTGCTACCGACATTGTGTCGAACCCACAGGCCGTCAAGGGGCTTGTGGGCGAATACTCTAAGAAATACGATGTTCATCAACAACTTTTGGAGCGCGTAGAAGTCCACGCGGTCAGTCTGCCGCAAAATTACTTTACACTCGTGCATGTTGCCACCAATTCGGGCGCAGCAAAGGTCAGCGGAGACGTGGCCGAGCAGCTATGGGCCTGCCTTAAGCCTGGCGGCTCATTGAATGGAGATATTGCTCCTCAAAGCAAGGCGAATCTCATAATTGCCGGCCTCGTCCGTGCCGACGATGGGTCATATAAGAAACTCGACACATCTGCGGTCAAGTCGACCGAAATCAACCTCAAGAGGGGTCATTCCGCCACAAGAGCACTGCCAAAGTTCCAAAAGGCCCCAAGTATAGCACCATTGACTCCAGACGAACTCGATGAAGATGACGACGACGACCTTATAGACGAAAACTCTCTTGTCGCGAGCGCCGGCTCCGCAATCAAGTTCCCTGCCAAATGTGACCCGGGTTCTGGTCGTAAACGTCGGAGAGCTTGCAAGGATTGCACCTGTGGACTCAAAGAAATAGAGGAGCAGGAGCAGGACCGTCTGCGGGCCTCTCAGAATGCCGTCGTCCTCAATGACCTGGCTGAAATCGATTTCACAGTTCCTGGCAAAGCTGTCGGCGGCTGCGGAAGCTGCGCTCTTGGTGACGCGTTCCGGTGCGATGGCTGCCCATACCTTGGCCTTCCACCATTCAAGCCCGGCGAGGTTGTGTCTATTGATAGCTTTGGGGACGACTTCTAATTTTCATTTGCATTCCCTCTCCCCTCCCCCCAAAATTAAAACCTATTTATCTTTAACCTTTTTTTTTCTTTATTCCGCGAAAGCTTCACCTGTCTGTTTACCCACACACACCCCCTTACCGTTCCTCCCTTCCCCCTGGGCTTCCACCCCTGAGCTTTCTCCCCGTCCATACAAAATGTAGTTCTGCACGCATGTTCACTTAAGCAGAGAGGCAAACTGGGCTCCAACCATCCAGCATCGGCCTTTGACCAAAAATAAAAACACAAGCATACGCTGCAAGGCAAATACAATGTTGAGAACAGCATTCCGAGTGCCAATTAAGGCTTGCAGTCGCCCATCACCAATAAATTACTCTTTTGTCCGCACAATCGCCAATTACTACCGTCTATTCCCTGAGACCCTCAAGGATGGTCCACCCCCCAAGGGCAAGTTTGATATAAACACACGCGAGCTACGAAAGGAATATCTTCGGGCCCAACAGGCAGCTCATCCTGACCTTGCCAACTCCAGACAAGAAAAGCCTCAAGTGAGCAGTGCTGAGCTCGGTTCAGCATATAGAACATTGTGCGACCCGCTACTTAGGTCGGAACATTTGTTGGCTTTGAATGGAATTAACAAGCTCGAGGAGGGCAATTCCGTTCAGGACGAGGAAATGCTTATGGACATTATGATGATTCGTGAAGAGGTAGCGGAATGTGAGAATTCTAATGAGTTACGAAAGTTGGCAGATGAGAACGAGGTCAGGCTACAAAAAGCGATTGACGACGCTCGTACTGCATTCGAGTCAAATGATCTTAAGGCTGCTCTACGCGCAACCATCTTTATGAGCTACTGGTCTAAGCTTAAAAAGGAGCTCGTCGAGAGACTTGACGCCGATTAGACCAGAAAAATTGACTCATTTGGTGTTTTTGTTTAGAACCATGCGTACTTGCCAGTGTGCACCCATTCCACGTTGTCCGTCGGTCCGAGACTCATTGGCCAAGATCCCTCCCGGGGAACAAGTTTGGCCGGGATTCCTCGAGCTTTAAGGGCCGCTAAGGCCTCGTCGACGTCGACATCAATCAGGCTCGTCGGGTACATTTCGACCTCGAAGAGCCCCTTTTCCGTGGCGGCTGCGGCACTGGCTGCGGCGCACAGGTCAGCAATCTCGTCGGCAGAACCTACGATCGCCAATATGTAAATATGATTAGAGTTGAAGTCTGTAGACCAAACTGCCCAACCATGCTGATTTTGAGTGCGAGCTCCATAAACCTCAATGGGATCGCGAATACCCACGGCTTCGGCAGATACTTCTCCCCGGAGCATAAAGTGATCAAACGGCATGCGACCAGGAAGAATCGCGACTCGAGGAGTGCTCGATGGCTTGTCTAGGTAGTTCAAAACAAGCCGTTTGTACTCGTCAACCAGATCCAATGCTTGTGCACGCGTCAACTGCTCAACGCCAACCGGCCAAGGCGCTTCAGCAGTCGGTTTCATTATGATCGACTTGCACGAATTAGGTTCTTGAGGAAGTTTGAACCCACACCGGGCATAATATTCGCCTACATCGCTCCAAAGTGTAACAATTCCCTCTGGATCCTCGGTGCGCATCGTTTTCACCACGCCTTTGATGAGCGTTTCTGCAAGGCCCTTTCGGCGATGTTTGGGATTGGCAAACACACTCGACAAGACATAGTCGTTGATGTAGCGCAGTTTAGCTGTGTTGTTGTCTTTAATCACCGCAGGTCGCTTCCAAACGTCGCAGCTGGCAAGATATTCTTGGCCATCGTCGCCAAATAATGCGAACACCCGTGTTTCTTGTCCAGCATCTTCGAAGCGAGCCCTCATTGTCTCGTGGCGGTCCTTCCATTGTTCTACTGTCAGATTCCCTCGCCAATGGTCGGCAGTCCCTTCAAGCACCCGCATCGCAGGCTCACTGCCAACAACAAGATCGTACATTTCCGGCATCCCCGGCTCCTCACACTGCCACAGTATGGATTTCTTTGAATCAACCGTGTGAGTCACAAGCCTCTGAACTCGGATGTGATTGGTATAGAATGGTGTCAGGGACTGATAGCTCATGACATTGCATATGTCCAGGCCATGACAGTGGCCCCTGCGGCTGATCCGCGTGCGATGAGCTCAGCCACAATGGTTAAACTTGAAATCTGTAGAATAAACTAGCTAAACAAGTATTTCAGGGTCCCCAAATTTAGCGATGTCTGCTACCCGAAGAAATTGTTCAAACTTGTGACCTGAGCTGATAAGAAATATATGCACTCGGTCCTCCCCGAGTTTGTCAGGTGCGCAAATGTTGCACTTCTCCATATCGCGATTGACGTTGACATGTGCCCAGAATAATTCTCAAATTTATGATTCTAAAAATGCAATTGAAACTTTCCCAGGAAAAGATTGCTCGAGGCAGATCTCTGTAGCAGTGCGACATCGAAGATCCACACGTGCCACTTGCTTGAATTCAGACCCTTGTGCAATATAAATATCTTCCCCAGTATCATGGGCTTCAGGCACACCAGGTTTAATTTGGTTTAATCACAAGCTGTTGAATATTAGTTTAAAACTATTTGGTGCATTTTCATGCCTTAATTGAAGAAAACGACTAGTTCTTAGCCTGTGCATGAATGCCAAAGATAAGCTTGAGAATCACATGATGAATTCTCGCCCATGCGTGCGTTTGACATTTGACCATGATGAGATGCGTATGCAATAAGAAAATTAATTGTCCGACAGGAACTATACTCAAACTATACACAGCAATGGCAACGACACTAATGAAGACACTTTTAAACGTTATGCTAGCTGGTAAACATATACGCATTTGTGCAATTGAGGGGAAAGTTAAGACGGACCTGATTAGATTTTTGCCCCGGAAGTGGCCCTGTACTGCTGTACATAATGTACCGAGCTTTTAGAGTGTTGTACAGCCCCTAAAGAGTGGTTGGTTGGTTTTGGTTTTCAGACACCGCTCGCTCATCATTTGCTCGTGACACTGCATCCGACTCGGGGGTCTGGCGCAGCCATTTCATCCGCGGGCCGGCGTAGGAGAATTCACTAATCCGGAAGCCGTAAAGCTTGGGTGTGTATTGTCGTTGCCTAATCTCGGCGCATCTTTGCTCAATTTCCGGCATGTACTCAAGGAACATTGCCGCGAAGCTTGAGCCAAAGAAGGCTCCATCTATGTTCAAAAAGCGCGAGCTGCGCGGTAAGTAAATATCTCTGCAGCATGGACAGTACAGTCTGACTGGCTCGTACCCTGGCATGTCATGTCTGCCAATGGGAAGCAGTCCTGTGTTCTCGCACATTACTCGGGGACAGGTTCCAAAATCTAGACAATCGTATTTTGTTGCCATTGCCGCAAGCCCGGGCCGCATGACAATATAGCGAGCATGTATAAGGCCGTATAGGAGCTCGCCGCTCTCACTTATAGATGGGATATCTGGAAGAGGGACTGGAGTCTCTGGCTCTAGATCTAGAATCAGCTCAAGTGCTTCCTTGTACCGAGGCACATGCTGTGCTAAACCAGTTAGATTGAAATCATCCTCAATAAAGTCCTCACGTACAGCACAGAAGTATTGATGGTGACGTGCCTCGCAGTACTGGGTGATCCACGGATCTTGGTATGATGATGGCGACGATACCGTATAATCGCTCATCACCTCTTCGTCTGAGGGGTCCCTATTAGTGGAATTCACTGTGAACAAACAGACTCGGCAGAGTTAATAACTAGTTGGCGACAATGCAAGTCGCAGTTTTGAGGTTGGAGTGGCCAACAGCGACAGAAGGGGGGCGCGGATGGGGGCTAATGTGAAAGCTGCAAGTAGGCCGGGTTTAAAGTGTATTCAAGCAAGCGATCGAGCTCGAAATCAATCACTCAACACTGACCCTCACACAAAATCAAGTACAAACAACCTTACACTGACTGCACGTCTGGCCTCGCAATCCACAAACAGTGCTCGAGCGGAAACAGTGACCGCGTTCGAGCTGGGTGTATCCAAAACTCGATTTTTACTTTCTTACACTACAGCGTGACTCAGCCCATCTCGCTCATATATTTCTCCTGTCCCCGCCATTATTTTCTCTATGGGCGCTGGGCGCGGAGAGATCCCTCGGGTGGGTCTTACACTTATCTAAAAGGCTGACGAGCGTTTGGGATGTCTTCACTAGCTTGGACTTAGAGCTAACTAACCTTTAAGCCCACATCTCTCACAAGCATACACTGCTGTACGCACGCACATCACGTTACATTAACAGAGTGAGCTCACGTCACCCATCATCATCAACTCGCCTCCCCCTACATTGCACTTGACAGAGGTTTGGAGTGCTCGGGCATAGCGTGGTGCTGAGGATTCGATAGGACAAGAAGGCAAATGTCGAACCCCAGTGAAATCAATGGCGGTATTGCCCTAGCCATGCGTGGCAAGGATTGTGTGGCAATCGCCTGTGACCTTAAACTTGGCCTCCAGAGTGTTGGTGTGGCTAACAACTTTGAAAAGATATTCCCTCTCTCGCATTCATACTTGGCTCTAGCAGGTCTGGCTACCGATGTTCAGACTTTGTCCACAGAATTCCGCAAGAAGGTTAATCTCTACGAGCTACAAGAGGATCGCGCCATAGAACCCGAGGCGCTTGCCCATCTTGTATCAAGCACTCTGTACAGCAAGCGATTCGGCCCCTACTTTGTGGGCCCTATTGTGGCGGGCCTCAACTCAAAAACAGGAGTGCCATACTTGTGCTCGTTCGACTCTATAGGAAGCATCGATGCTGCTGAGGACTTTGTCGTGGTCGGCACTGCTACTGATCAACTGTTTGGCATGTGTGAGACGCTCTACGAGCCTAACCTCGAGCCTGATGATCTGTTTGAAACCATCTCGCAGGCGATGATGAGTGCAATGGATCGTGATGCTCTGGCAGGCTGGGGTGGCGTTGTTTACATCGTGGAGAAGGACAAGGTTACTCGTCGCGTGCTCAAGACTAGACAAGATTAATGTTGTTGTTAATAGTCCTCCAAAACTGAATTCTAATCTAATCTATGTAAATTCATTGCTTGAAAGCTGCGACTTTGGCTCGAACGCTAGGAAGATAATTTAGTACGTGCTGAATTCTTTGCAGGAATTATCGCGTATTTTCAATAGCATTCAATGTGCAGTTGCGGATTCTGCTGGTCTCTCAATCAAGTTTTGTTCACTCAGCGTTAGTATTTCCTCGTGCTCGTTGGCCTGGGCTTGAGCCGGTCGCCGGGGGCGCTTCGTAACCGTTTCAACGGTTCGCCAATTACAACCAAAAAGAGATGGTAGCTTGAGCTAAATGATAAAATTAGATCCTTTTTGCATATGTACATTTTCCCGAGGAAATCAAGTCACTGGCGACTGGCGACTAATCCTCGTCGGGCTCGTCGCCACTCTTGAGCTTCTTCCAACGCTCCTCCTGCCGTTTCCGCTTTTCCAAGCCTTTGGCTACCTTTTGCTTCCGGTCCTCAAGACGGGCATTGTGTCTGCACATTCTTACGGCCCCCTCGAGATCGAAGCACGCGCCAGAAACCTTGGCAAAGAAGCCCTGCCGTTGGCACTCATCAAGGGCAATTATTAAATCTGAGCACTGCTCAATAGCCGTTTTATTGCTCATAGTTTTGGTGTCCAATTGCTAACCAAACAACGTTCTAAGTAGAGTCCTTTTCAGTCACCAATTCACTCTGAAGAATGGTCGTATGCGTGTATGTGTGTGTGTGTGTGCCTTATGATTTCGAGCTGGGGAAAAAGGGTATTACATCAGCCTTCGCTCAGTACATGTATTGCGGACGCTATTAAGCCGGGCCAAGCAGTTCTAAACTCGTTGTCAAGACACTTTTAACTGAGTCTTAATTCACGACCTTTACGTCAAAAGTCAATCAACCGTCATAATGGAGAAGTGGCTTCCAACTATCACTATTGCTAGCGGTCTTGGCACCGTCGCGGCCGCACTTTTGACAAAGCGAGCTGTTCTAGCTCGGCGATATGTGCCCAAGTATTTTGATGCAAATCAGATTCCACCGCAATTCAGTTTCACCAAAGACGCTATCCATGCAATTGGTGATGCCACACTTTTGGCTGGCGGTGCGTTCACATTTGCGGCATCATCAACACTTTGGATTATGGAGGTCAAATCCATGAAAGATTTCGGCTTGCAAATGCGCCGAAAGCTAGAGTTCCTAGGACTGCAGCCCTCGCAAGAGGCACTCAGCAGTGACGAATCTAAAGAGGCCGCAAAAGTCCTGCAGAACTGGTTTGGGAAGTAACCTTATCTTAATCGGGATAAAAATCGCGCCGTGACTGGATTGGTGTTCATCTTCTCAGACAAATCCAGTCAATTGGATGCATGTACATACTAACTACTTGCTAGACTAAAATGAATCCTTCCCTGTGGAGCAGAGTCACCCTACTCAAGTCGTGCAGAAATTATTCGGGGTGCAGCGATGAGGCGATGGGGTAATGGGTTATTCACGCGTTTCATCGTTACGCGGGGTCGAATAGCAATTCAGGATCCGATCTGCCAGTCAAAGTTCGAATGTGCAGTTCCAATGCAGTTCCGCTGGAGACGACATTTCCCCATTGGAGGTCGAGCCCTTCCCAACTCAGCCTCCAATGTAAACTTTCTGTTAAAGGTGACCCGGACCAGGGGGCGAGGAGGGCGAACATGTGTCTCGGGCAGACTCGTGGGCACCGAGTTGGCCAATCTCACACCATTACCTGTCCTTGAACACGACCGTTCCGCCACTTGAAAAAAAAAATAGAGGGGCCTGTCCACAGTAGCCTGACCGAAGGGGGGAGGCGAGTAGACCAGATTTCGTGACTTCAGCGGTCACCCAATTGACGAGACCAGTGGAACACAAGTAAATAACGAAGATGAAAAGAGGCATAAATTAACAACGCGCTTCCAGTATGCTTCAATGATCGTCTGATCTTCTGCAGCAGGCAGAGATTAGCAGCGACGCTTAATTGCACACAATCTAGCCCGCAGGGGAATCGGATCTGCATCGCCTGTCTCGCCTGCACGATCTGGTAAACTTCTACGCGGCATATTATTACCCTAACTATTAATGCATGTCAGGCGAGGGGCGGCTGTCTCTGGCCAAATCTGCATGCTGGAAATAAATGTTAAATCTGAAAATTATCCAATCGCGATGGACCCTTGACGGGTCTTCGAGGAATTTAAATACCGAGTCCCGACGTTAGGATTCATTTCTTTTTTTCAGCAAACTTCTTTTCGACAGTGCCATCGATTGCGGATCTAGCACGACTATCATCCAATGCACTCACTTCGCACGCTTTTAACGCTATACACGCTCTTTGCCAATATACCTGGCGCTCACGCCTGGTGGTGGCTTTGGAACAAAGGTAACCAAGGCGGCAGTTCTCAGCAGCAGGGATCCTGCTCTGGTTGTTGTGCCGTGGTTAGCAATGATTTCAACTACATGCTAAAGGGAATCATACCCAAGCAATACAGCACTCAGTGGGAGATCAGTGTCACAAACTGTCCTCAGACCGCTGTTCTATCTGCAACACTACCTAACTTCCAAGTCTCAACTTTCTCGACTGTTGTCTCTCAGCCATGCGCCTGCGGTGCTAACACTCAAGGCACCGCACCTAACGCAGGCGCGACTGTCACTGTGCCCGTTACTGTTCCGACCACAGTCACTCAACCTGGCGTCACAGTCACTCAGCCTGGTTCCACAGTCACTCAGCCTGGCACTACAGTCACACAGCCTGGTTCGACAATCACTCAACCAGCTGTCACAGTTACTCAACCTGGAGTCACAGTTACACAGCCTGGCTCGGCTTCTATACTCACTGTGACTCAACCTGGTACTGCATCGGTACTCACCGTGACCCAGCCCGCATCTTGCCCGGCTCCTTCGCAATGCACGCCAAGCACTGTTACTGTCACTGGCAATAGTCCTTTTTTATCCTCGTCTGAGTCGGCTACTACGCCGAGTGGCACCTCCCCTGGTCTCACCAGTAGTGGCATCGGCTCGGTTCCGACTAACTCGCTTGCGACTCAGTCGATTCCTTGCATTACAGCTCCCTCTGTTGCTTCATCAATTATTGGCTCATCTGCACAATGTGCCCAGTACTGTGCTCAGGCTCAAAATATCTTTGCCTCCGCAGCAGCTTCGCGAGTCTGCTCAGTACTTGCACAGAGCGTGATCATACAATGTGACCGTTGTAGAGCATACTACCAGACTGCAAGCCCAGTATCAGAACTCTCGGCCACTCCAGTGCCGAGCGACCTGACTGCGGCTGCGGTCAGCCAGCTCTACGCAACGCTAGTCGCTTCGTGTACTTACAGCCAACAAGTGGTGTCGTTGTGCGTGTCAACAGTTCCCGCATCGACCAGTCCTGCCACGACTCCAGCTTCCAGTCCAGCTACGAGCCCAGCTTCCAGTCCAGCTACGAGCCCAGCTTCCAGTCCAGCTACGAGCCCAGCTTCCAGTCCAGCTACGAGCCCAGCTTCCAGTCCAGCTACGAGCCCAGCTTCCAGTCCAGCTACGAGCCCAGCTTCCAGTCCAGCTACGAGCCCGGCCACGAGCCCTGCGACCAGCCCAGCTACGAGCCCGGCCACGAGCCCTGCGACTAGCCCAGCTACGAGCCCGGCCACGAGCCCAGCTACCAGCCCAGCTACCAGCCCAGCTACTAGCCCAGCTACCAGCCCTGCGACCAGCCCAGCTACTAGCCCAGCTACCAGCCCTGCGACCAGTTCAGCAACTAGCCCTGCTACCAGCCCGGCGACTAGCCCAGCTACGAGCCCGAGCCCGGCTGGTACTACGCCACTTCCTTGTATCAGCGCCCCCTCTGAGGTCACATCAGTTATAGGGTCGCCAGCTCAGTGTGCACAGTACTGCCAGCAAGCTCAAAGTGAATACTCATCGGTGGGTTCTTCCGGAGCTTGCTCCATTCTGTCCCAGAGTGCTGCCGTCCAATGCGACCGGTGCAGAGCCTTTTATTCCACAGCCACGGGTGTACCGGCACTATCTGTGACCTCAGTTCCGGCGGATGTGACGGCGAGTCTGGTGAGCCAGATATTTGTGACCCTTATCAGTTCTTGCTCCTACTCACCTCAAACCATTTCTGTCTGCCTTCCGGGCTCTACTGCTCCTGGAACTACGAGCCCGAGCACGCCGAACACTGCGTCTACCAGTCCGTCGCCGGCATCCAGCTCACCAGCATCTAGCTCACCTGCGTCGAATTCACCTGCGTCGAATTCACCTGCGTCGAACTCCCCAGCATCGAGCTCACCAGCATCGAGTTCACCAGCAGCGAGCTCACCGGCATCGAGCTCACCCGCCTCTAACTCACCCGCCTCTAACTCACCGGCATCGAGTTCACCAGCAGCGAGCTCACCGGCATCGAATTCACCTGCATCAAGCTCACCTGCATCAAGCTCACCTGCATCGAGTTCACCTGCGTTAAGCTCACCGGCATCGAATTCACCAGCTTCGAGCTCGCCCGCAACGAACTCACCAGCATCTAGCTCGCCAGCATCGAATTCGCCAGCATCAATTTCGCCAGCATCAAGCTCACCTGCATTGACTTCTCCAGCGTCGAACTCACCGGCCGCAAGCTCTCCAGCGACTACTTCGCCTACCTCATCTAGTGCGACTCCAAATCTGCCGTGCATCAGTGCGCCAGCTGAAGTGTCGTCTAGTATTGGGTCTCCTGCTCAGTGTGCGCAGTACTGCTCTCAAGTGCAGGCGGCCTTCGCTTCGGCCTCGGCAGGTATCTGCACGATTTTGTCGCAGAGTATCATTGTTGAGTGCGACCGTTGCCGTGGGTTCTATCAGACTGCAAGCACCGTGCCTGCTTTGTCTGCCTCCTCTGTTCCGACAGAGTTGGCAGCCTCTCAGCTGAGCCAAGTTTATTCGTCTTTGGTTAGCTCCTGCTCTTATGTGCCCCAGACGGTGTCATTATGTCTTCCCGGTGCGTCAAGTAGCCCGGCGAGCCCCACCACCTCACCTGGATCTACAGGGAACGGCTCTCCTGCAACCAATGGCGGCTCTAGCCCAGCTATCTCCTTCCCTACGACTGGTATGACCACGTCAATCAATACCGCCGGCATGACACCAGGAGTCTATACAACCTCGTTTGTCGTCACCCTCACAGCCACCGTCCCAGGTTCAACAATCTTCAGTACGATACCTGGCACAACAGTTGCAGGAACCACTATTTTCTCAACAGTTCCAGGAGCTACAATGGCACCTTCGACCTCCACCACAGTTACTACCATCACAACCGTCTTTACTGTTCCAGGAGCAACCGCAAGCTTACCTGCTGGTAGCGGATCCCCTGCCACAGCTACAGCAGCCGTCTCCGGCTCTGGAGCTGCATCTGCGAGCGCTGGCGTGAGTCCTGCCAGTAGCCCGACTGCTAATGTGCCTGCTAGCTCTGGTTCACCCGGAACCGGGTCAAGCCCTGCCGCTACCACGCCTGTAGGATCCACCCCTGGTAGTTCTGCCACTGGTCCGATCACATCGGTGCCGCCTGGAGTGAATACTGGCACAATGAGCCCTGGTGTTTATACGACAACCATCGTGCGGACGACAACTTCTGTTATTCCTGGGTCTACGCTATTTTCGACTATTCCTGGAACGACTATCCAGGGCACTACAATCTATTCAACTGTGCCTGGTGTCACATCTCCTGGAAGTACGTCTACAATTGTTATCACCGAGACGTTTGTGTTCACGGTGCCTGGATCAACACAAACCCCCACATCTCCAGGATCTTCGCCTTCCACACTGACAGCCGCCACTGGCACTAACTCCCCGTCACCAGGATCAGCCGGTTCATCACCTTCCGGATCCTCGCCTGCCGCTGGGTCTTCGCCCGCTGGGTCATCTGGCGGCTCTTCACCTACCGGATCGGGATCTTCGCCTGCAGAATCGTCACCCGCTGGTTCCTCGCCTGCTGGTTCCTCGCCTGCTGGTTCCTCGCCTGCTGGTTCCTTGCCTGCTGGTTCCTCGCCTGCTGGCTCCTCACCTGCTTCTGGTATCTCTACACCAAGCGGACCTATAACTTCTGTGCCGACTGGAGTGAACACGGGAACGATGACTCCAGGCGTCTACACCACGACTATTGTTCGAACGGTTACATCTGTTATCCCAGGCTCGACACTGTTCTCAACGATACCAGGAACTACCATCGAAGGCACGACGATTTTCTCCACTATACCTGGAGTTACGTCTCCTGGAAGCACAAGCACTTTCCTTATCACCGAGACTTTTGTGTTCACAGTCCCAGGAGCAACAGCAACAGCTCCGGGGCAGACGGCACCCAACACAGCCGCTACGAGCTCTGGTTCTGGTTCTGGTTCTGGTTCGCCCAACTCCGTGGCAAGCCCTGGTACTTCTGGCAATTCAGCGGCAACTCCCGCCTCTGTCACTTCGCCTGCCGGCTCTAGCCCTACTGAAGCTACATCACCGGCTGAATCAAGCCCTGCTAGCAACTCTCGCCCGTCTGGTGGATCAAACAATGCTGGAAGCTCAGTGCCCTCGGGCGTGCAGACCACGCCGCCTTCTAATGTGAACACGCAGAGTATGTCTCCAGGTGTCTACACGACGGAAATCGTAACAACTCTCACAAGCATGATTCCCGGAAGCACTGTCTTTAGTACCGTCCCAGGCACAACCCGCGCTGGTACTACTGAGTATTCGACCATACCCGGCATCACACAGCCAGGATCCACCTCTGTATACGTCACTACAATCACCTATATCTACACTGTACCAGGGGCTACGGCAACACCATCGGGTAGCGGTGCTCCTGCGAGCGCGGCGCCCACCGGTGGCAATTCAGCCGCAACAGGATCGTCACCAGGAAACTCTGCAGAAACCATCCCATCAACTGAGAGCTCTCCTAATGGCAGCTCTCCTAATGGCAGCTCTCCGGCTTCTGAGAGCTCCACACCGTCCAGCTCTACTCCCGGCTCAGGAAATGGAGGAGTCACTGGTAGTTCGCCCCAGTCGGAAGCGACGTCCCCCAACTCAAGCGGCACCGCTGGAAATAGTGTACCAATTGGCACGCAAAGCACGCCACCCTCAACTATGAATACCCAGACTATGTCTCCGGGAGTGTACTCCACTGAGGTGGTTTCGACTCTTACCAGTGTCATCCCAGGACACACTGAATTCCAGACTGTACCTGGAGAAACGCGCGCGGGTACAACACTCTATTCTACAGTCGCTGGTGTCACTCGCCCGGGAAGCACGAGTACCTACGTCACCACTATCACATACATCTTCACTGTTCCCGGTTCGGGTGGCGGTTCTCTTGCAACTGCAACCTCTAGTGCCCCTGCAGCATCCAACCCAACCTCCGGAACAGAGTCAGGTCCTTCTAGTGCTATAGCGTCCAGCACACCAGAGTCAACAGCTGGATCTGGTGCCGGTTCTAATAGCCCTGGATCTGGCTCAGGCTCTGGAGCTAATGCAGGATCCTCACCAGGTTCTGGATCCAGCCCTGAAGCAGTCACATCTACTGCCATCAATTCACAGCCTGTAGGTGCGGCCAACACAACTGTATCTGAATCGCCTGCTCTTGTCACGTCGGTCGTCACAGTCACTGAGACTTCAACTCTTCCAGGCACCACAGTGCCTGGTTCATCTGCCCAAGAAAGCACTGTTAATGGACAAACAATTCCAGGTACATCCGTGCCTGCATCAACCATTCCACCCTCTACTACGGTCCTGGTAAGCACAATCACAACTGTAATTACCCCTGGCTCTCAAGTGACGTCTCCTGTACTGACCGCCTCTGTTGCCGAGGGTGGAAGTGGTGCAGGCCCTAACTCTGAGAACAACGCCCCCGCCTCATCGACCACGCACGTTATATCTACGCTCCCTGGCACAACTCAGGAGGCGTCAACGGTTCTCGTGTCTGCGACGAATGGTGTTGGACAGGTCTCGGTCCTTCCTGGCACTACTGTTCATCCTTCAGTCATCACGGTTGTCACGACAATTTACGGTAGCCCGAATGCTGAGGGCCAAGGCTCATCACCAAGTGCTGTCGCCTCTAGCCCTGAGTCAGGATCCAACGCTGGTACAGGCTCAGGCTCTGGCTCTGGCTCAGGCTCTGGCTCCGGCTCCGGCTCGGGGTCTAGTCCTGAATCTGGCTCGGGAACTAACCAAGGATCCGGCTCAGGTTCAAACAGCGAGAGTCCCTCAAGCACAGCAACGACAGTTGTCACTAGTGTTGTCACCTCACCCGGAGTTACACAACCTGCGTCTACCATTGCAGAAAGTACAAGCAACGGTCAGGTGTTCTCCCAAATCACGGTTCCAGGCACAACAGCGGAGGCTTCGGTGGTCACGATATACCGGACAGTCACATATACTTTTGGTGGAAGTCAGCCCTCCGAGGAAGCAGCATCTTCTGCAATCTCTTCGGCCGTGGCATCGGCTAGCGCTAACGGCTCGGGATCGGGTTCAGGTTCCGCTGAAGGAAGCGGCAATGAGGGCAATGCCTCAGCTTCTGGGTCCGGCAATGGATCAGGATCTGGTAGTGCCAGCAGTAACGGTGCGTCCGCTAACGGCTCTGGAAGTGGCAATGGATCGGGATCAGCGTCTGCTAACGGTTCAGGATCTTCCGCGAATGGCTCAGGATCAGGCTCAGGATCGGGCTCGGGCTCTGCAAACTCTAATGGCGGTAACGCTCAGGCCAATGGCTCGGGCTCAGGCTCAGGATCAGCTTCCGCAAACAGCGATAATGGAAACAGCAGTGGCTCTGGAAATGGCTCTGGCAGCGGCAGTGGCTCCGCTAACTCTGGTAGTGGCAATGCCCAGGCTGATGGCTCAGGCACTGGTTCCGGTTCTGGATCCGCCAACTCCGGAAACTCGCAATCTAATGGCTCTAGTTCTGGCTCTGGCACAGGCTCTGGCTCTGGCGCCGGCTCTGCTAACTCTGGAGACCAAGGTGCTGGTGAAGGCAATGCTGGTCAGAGCATTAGCATGCAATTCTCCTCTGGTCAGCCTTTCACTACTGTGCTGGTGACCACCATTGTTCAAACGGAGTCATCTACGGCACCTGCGTCTACTATTATTGTCCCGGGACCGTCTGGTTCATCCACCACAGTTGCCGTTCCGGCATCCACCATTGGCCCTCAAACGATCACGGTCACAACTACTGTGTCTGGAGTTGGTGCTGGATCTGGTACCCAGCCTAGCGCCTCGCCTACAGAAACAGCGTCAGGCACCAGCGGTGGATCAGAAACTCCTTCCAACGGCTCTGGATCAAGCTCCGCCAATGGAAACTCCAACAGCGGGGCGAACGCATCAGCCGAAGGTAATGGATCTGGATCCGGTTCAGCTAACTCGGGTAACGCAAATGCATCTGCAAATGGAAGTGGCTCTGGCAACGCTGCAGCATCTGCTGCAGGAAGCGGAGCGAATGCTTCCGCAAATGGCAACGGCTCAGGTTCAGGTTCCGCCAATGCCGAGAATGGCAGTGCTTCTGCCAATGGAAGTGGTTCTGGAAGCGGAGAAGCGTCTGCTGGAAACGGAGCGAATGCGTCTGCTAACGGAAACGGTTCCGGCTCGGGTTCTGCCAATGCTAACAATGGCGAAGCATCTGCTCAAGGTAGTGGCTCAGGTAACGCTAGGGCCACGGCTGGTAATGGCGCATCTGCATCAGCGCCAAACTCTGGTTCCTCTTCTGGCACCAGTAATGGCAGCGGAAATGGTAATGGAAACAGCAATGGCAGTGGAAGCAACGGGAACAGTAACGGCAATGGCAATGCAGGATCACCGGGAAGTGTTATAACGTCAGTTATCACCACCACTGTCACTTCAGTCCAGCCTGGGTCTACTGTTCCGGGATCATCTGTTGCTGAATCTGTGTCCAATGGTCAAACCATACCAGGGTCAACGCTCGTCTCTACTCTTCCAGGTTCTACTAGTGTGTTTGTGACAACAGTCACTAGCACTATCACACAAAGTGGTAACCTGGCTTCGGAAAGCACGACCGCCGCATCTACTCCTACTTCCGGATCGGGATCAGGATCGGGATCAGGGTCGGGATCAGAATCAGGGTCTCCTGCTGAGTCGAGTCAAGTCGGCTCACAGGCGTCTGCTGCATCAGAACAGTCCACCCCGAGCATCGCCGTCACTACTCCGGCCGGTGCAACTCCTGGAGTCTATACCACAACGATTATTACCACAGTCACCAATGTTTTACCAGGAACTACTATCCCTCAGACTGTCGTTCCTGAATCAACTATCAACGGCGTGACTGTGCCTGGTAGCACGGTGATGTCAACTGCTCCTGGCTCCACGGCCATCTTGCCAACCACTGTTATCGCGACATTCACAGTCACTGCGGGCGAAAGTTCGGGTGCTACTCCTACCTCTGCGGTAACAAGCCCTGCGCAAGGATCTAGCGGACCAGCTGCCAATACAGTTACATCTAATGTTGGTCAGGGCAGCGGCTCACCTGGTCAACTTGTGACATCGGTAACCACCGTTACTGTAACGAGTATCATCCCTGGAACGACTGTTGCCGGTAAAACCGTACCGGTGACCACCATTGAGGGTACCACGTTCCCTGGTTCGGTGATTGCAGAATCTACTATTCAGCCATCTACTACGTTTGTTGTGACAACAATTACATCTGTGGTATCATCAGGTCAGTCTATGACGGTGCCCAGTGTTGTTACAGGAAGCCCATCAGGATCAGAATCGTCCCCCAGCTCCGGTGGTTCCCCTGCCTCCTCCGGGACTCCTTCATCTACGCCGAGCAGCTCACCAAATGCCGGCCCAGGAGGCTCGAATAATTCAGGCTCCGCTTCTGCAAATACTTCTCCTTCAGTCTCTGCCAACTCAGCCGAGAGTTCCGCTGGCGGTTCATCCACCCCTGTAACTGAGAGCGCAAAAGAAACCACTGAGAGCTCCTCCACGCCAAACGCATCTGCGAATGCTTCAGGCTCCGGTTCAGGCTCGGGCAACGCAAACGCAAGCGGAAGCGGTGCGGCCGCTAGTGGGTCAGGCTCTGGGTCAGGCTCCGGAAACGCGAACGCAAGTGGGAACGAAGCATCGGCTAGTGCTGCAGGGTCAGGATCAGGCTCAGGCAATGCAAACGCGAGTGGAACTGGCGCGGCAGCTAGCGCTGCAGGCTCCAGTCCAGGTTCTGGCATTGCGAATGCAAGCGGAAACGGTGTAGGCGCGAGTGCTGCAGGCTCCGGTTCAGGTTTTGGCAATGCAAACGCAAGCGGAAACGGTGCAGGCGCGAGTGCTGCAGGCTCCGGCTCTGGCTCTGGTAACGCAAGTGCGGGCGGTAATGGTGCTGCTGCTAGTGCTGCAGGCTCGGGTTCTGGAAATGCTAATGCCAATGCTAATGCGGGATCCAGCCAGCCCAATACGAGCGGAACAGCGGCTACTAACAGTCGCTCTCCTGCTGTGAACAGAGGATCACCCGCTACCAATAATGGATCACCAGCCACCAATAGCGGCTCGCCTGCCTCTAACAATGGCTCTCCTGCTACCAACAGCGGCTCACCCGTTTATAGTAGTGGCTCGCCTGTGTCTAACAATGGCTCTCCTTCTACCAGCAGTGGCTCACCCGCCTCTAACAGTGGCTCACCCGCCTCTAACAGTGGCTCACCCGCCTCTAACAGTGGCTCACCCGCCTCTAACAGTGGCTCACCCGCCTCTAACAGTGGCTCACCCGCCTCTAACAGTGGCTCACCCGCCTCTGGCACCGGCACGTCAGCGCCTGGTTTACTCACCACAAGCGTTATGGTGGTCACTGTGACAAGTATCTCACCAGGAACGACAGTCCCTGGCTCTACAATGCCCGTCTCAACGATAAGTGGTACCACGTTCCCAGGATCCGTCGTTCCAGTCTCAACTCTTGCGGAGTCAACCACTACCCTAGTCACAACTATCACTACGGTCTTTACTGTCGGCCAGAGTATTTCCGTGCCTACAGTTATCACTGGCACTGTACCCGCTAGCGTCAGTGCGACAACGCCCACTGGCCCCAGTAATTCACCTGCAAACACGGGAAATACTGGCACTAATTCTGGATCACCTGGAACTGCGGTTGCTAGCGCCAGTGCTGGTGGCAGCGGTAATGCAGCAGCATCGGCAGGCGCTGGGTCAGGTAGCCCTGGCACCGCAGTCACAGCCCCTGGGTCCATGATAACGTCTGTTGTTACAATGACAATGACGAGTGTCAGCCCGGGCCAAACTATGCCTGGTTCGGTGATTCCAATTTCTACTATCAGTGGTACTACATTCCCCGCTAGGACTATTGCCATCAGCACCATACTTCCATCAACTACCACATTCTTGACAACTATCACTACCGTCTTGCCCAGCGGCTCTACGTTGAGCGTGCCTTCAGTGATAACAGGATCACCTGGTACTGGCTCGTCAGCGGCGCCAGGCAGTAATGGTACACCCGCGTCGGCTCAAGGAGCATCTTCTACTCCTGGTAATACGGCGCCAGGCACTAACGCACCTGGAAGTACATCTCCCTCAGTAAACTCTGGCGCGACAACACCGGCGGCTAGCTCGCCAGCAGCATCCTCTCCTGGTGTAACTTCGCCTGGAGGCACATCGCCAGCAGCGTCGTCGCCTGGAGCTTCAACACCTGGAGCGTCATCTCCCGCAGCTTCGTCTGCCGCAGTTTCGTCCCCCGCAGCTTCGTCTGCCGCGGCTTCAACACCCGCAGCGTCATCGCCCGGGGCTTCGACCGCTGGAGCCTCGTTGCCTGGAGTGTCATCACCCGCAGCGTCGTCGCCTGGTGCGTCGTCGCCAGCAGCTTCATCCCCTGGAGCGTCCTCGCCAGCAGCTACTTCGCCAGCAGCTTCATCTCCTGGAGCGTCCTCACCAGCAGCTACCTCGCCAGCGGCATCCTCTCCCAGTGCAACCTCACCTGGAGCTTCATCGCCTGGTGCCTCTTCTGGAGCCACCTCCCCAGTTCCATCTGCTGGAAATACCAGCCCTGGAACTTCGTCACCTGGAGCTAGTTCACCTGGAGCTAGTTCACCTGGAGGAACCTCTCCAGGAGCCAATGTCAATAGCGGTGCCAGTTCATCTCCAGGCGCGACTACTCCTGCTGGAAACACTGTCACGACCACTGCACCCGGATCAACAGCGCCAGGAACTACGGCTACAGTGACTATACCAACTAGTGGCATGCTTCCAGGTACCTTCACAATGACCGTTCCCACAACTATTGTCCAGGCTGGAGCTACACAGACCACAACTGTCACAACTGTGCTCACAGTGTCAGGAACGTCACCTGCTCAAAATTTGCCTTGCATATCATCACCTGCGCAAGCCTCAACTGCCTTCGGATCCCCTGAACAGTGTTCCACTACTTGCCAGAGGGTCTCGACACAGTATAGTTCGTGCGTCGGATCAAGCGATCCTAACTCACTTACTGGTGGCCAGCGACAGTGTGTATGCAACTTGGCGTTACTCGTTGATACTTTAGTGTGTTCCCAGTGCAGCAGCTTCTACCTCCAGCAGCAGGTCGAGAGCAGCGTGAGCGTGTCACAATCCGTGATATCCGTGCTTAACTCAGTCCAGACTGTGTACACTTCGTTGACCAGCTCTTGCTCATATTCTTCCAATAGCGTGTCTGTGTGCTTCGCTGGATCTACTGCTCCAGCCACCAACGCTCAGACTACCGCTGGTGTGACGACATCGGGCCAGACAACTCCTGCAACTGGTAACACAGCGCCCATATCGTCGTTCCCGGTTTCTATGTCTATAAACACAGTGACGTTACCTGCTGGCACAACGACGATTATTTCACCAACCACCGTTACAACTGTCGTGACGGGCGCTGGTGGAACGCCGGTAACTGTGACAGTACCTACCACGCTTATCAGTGTGATCACGGTAACACAGCCTGGTAACACGGCCCAAGGAACAACAGCCCCAGGCACTACAGCTCCCGGCACAACTGTGGTTGGAGGCAATAGCGCTGGCACGGGGTCTGTCCCGGCAAACGGAGCAGCAACCACCCCAACGAGTCCAGCCACCTCTGCAGTTAACACACCTGGAGGTGCAACAACTCCGGGTGTGACTACGCCTGTGACCACGCCAGTAACCTCTTCGCCTACCACCATTGTCGGCACGTCGACATTCGAGTCGCAACTGACTTATTTGACGATTCCATCGATTCTGTCGGTGGTCACTGCTCAGCCGTCAACTGTTACGAGCATTATCACTGGTAGCACAGTTGAAACCGGAGTCGTGGTTGTCGGAGGTAGCGTCGTGAGTGGTGGCGGAAGCAGTGGCTCGAGCAGTTCTGGATCGAGTATCGAAAGTTGCATGTCCGACTACTCAAGCTGTGTTTCGGAATACGGTATCAAGGGCAAGCTCATCTGCCTGAAGCAGCTTCTCGAATGCAAGTGTAACGCTGGAGTGAGTATGTGCTGTTCTCTCAAGAAATGGTAGTGATTTCACTGACTACTTCCCCAATATTTTTCCTTTTTCATATCCGTTTATATATACATACCCATTTATGTTCACTTTCTACAACTTCATTTTTATTTGGCTAGCGAGCAAGCAAGCAATTTTTCGCATGAGGTCTTCTTCCTTCTTATACTTGAATAGCTGTGATAGTGTTGGAAACCAATAGGCTCCTCAACAATGACTGATCTAAGTGAAGAAGCCAACATATGTTGCCCACAATTAATTACAGAATGTCCATGTAAGGGAGGGTCAATGGTATTTTAAGCTAATCATCACCTAGAGAATCGAGGAAGTCTTGCGAGGGAACAAAGAAAAGACATCCAGTCTTGGCCGTTGAATAATCGAGGATATGGTCATAGTTGCCGTCCTCATCAGCGATGAACATATTGCGCAGCATTGCCTCAGTTTTGGTTGGAGTCGACGAATAACCAATGAAATAGGTGCCGAACTCGCCCTTGCTGATGTCGCCAAAGGGCATATTGTCGCGGACAATCTCAAGTTTCTCGCCGGTTTCAGGATCATCAATGTCTGTCAAATGACTGTGAGCGAAAGGTTTCTTTTCGTCCTGCTCAATGTCATTCAATTTATTTCTTCCAATCACATCTTCCTGCTCCTCCGTAGAGAGGGATTTCCACTTTTTGAGGTTGTGTAGGTACTTTTGTATAATCACGTAGCTTCCGCCAGCAAAGTCTGGATCCTGATCTTCAGTGATTACGGTGGCCTTCACTGCACCAGAGTCGACAGGGTTCTCTGTTCCATCCACGAAACCAAGAAGGTCACGCTGATCAAAGTATTTAAAGCCGTGAACTTCGTCAACTACTTCAATCTGGCTCTCCAGTTTCTCGACAATGGCATGGGCGAGCTCGAAACATAGATCCATCTCGCTACCACGGATGTGGAAGAAAAGGTCTCCTGGCGTCGAGGGGGCATGGTGCGCACCCTTCAGTTCTATGAAAGGGTGTAGCTCCTTTGGAGCCGGAATCGACTGGCCAAATAAGAGGCCCCAGGCTTTGGAACCAATTCCAGTTACACAGGAAAGTTGTCCATTGGCGTTTCTGAAGCCCACTGCTCGCACGAGAGAGCTCACATCACCGAGGACGCCCTTAACTTCAGCAGCATCTGGCTTATCAGACTTGAACTTCGTTGTCAAGAAGATTGCGGAGCCCGTCAGCTTAGAAGCAACGTTCTGAGCCTTCGCTGCAGTAGCTGTAGCAGCAGCGGACACGCCCACAGACGCAGCTTGTCTGAACCGTTTCGACATTAGTTACCTCTGAAGATGATCGAACGAGGTTATTCAGTTGAAACAAGCACCTCTTATACGGGGCCCAATTGTAAGCACATCTGGAGTTTATAAGGGCATGGGCATGGACATCGAACGCTGATGCAGCCAAACAGCATTCGGGTAATTACTGCTTAAAGCCTTTACGTAACCCTGATGATGTATGTTCAGTGCTAGTTCCTCGCATAGCTGCGGCTCAAGCGGGCGTGAAAAGACATATGCAGCTTGTTTCTGGGATATCATCGAAGTGCTTGATTTAATCAGTTACGAAGTCAGAGGCTAAAGAGAAAGATGCTTGCTTTAGTATAGTTCACGAGGGCCAGGTGCATATGAAAATTTGACATCCAGATCGATGGCGGGGAGGGAGCAAGATCTCGTGCGCCAAAGTGAAGCTGCAAGCGATCTTTTTACCTGTGCTGTGTGCGTTCCAGGCTCGTCCTTAAATGCTATATCCAAAGTAAGTTAAAAAAAACCGTATACATCACGTGATATAACTGAAAGAAACACGTGAGCAGATCTTTCTCACGGCGAAACACGACCCTTTAATTTATTGTGCTGTAGTCAAGTGAGCGAGCAAGTCACTAAAGAGGCACACTCGAGGCACAATGGAATTTAATGCCGTAACTCTAGTGATCACGTTCATTCTTGACAAGGCTGCACTTTACTCGTCGGCGTTCTCTTGTGATCAGTTTGATACATCGTCACAGTTGTCAGTTCAATGGCCATGGACGCATTTGTATGTCTGGGACCTCGTGCACTACACTAGCATAGCTAAATCCTATGCACAGGGGGCTTTATTACCTGAATTTGAGCACCAGTACGCGTTCAATTCTCTTTGGCCGCGCGTCGTTGGGCTACTGCCAGGCTCAAGCACCACTGAGATCCTAGGCAAGTTTGTTATCGGATCCTTATTATGCCATGCGGTAGCAGTCTACTTGATATATCAGTTGACACGTCGCGTCGACAGAACCCTTGCATCCTCAGCAGCAATTGTGTACATTTTGAATCCGGCTGGCATTTTCTTGATTGGTGGCTACCCTGAGAGTGCATTCGCATTGTTCTCGTTCCTGGGTCTGATTCTATTCCACGACAAGCACTATATTTTGGCCGGAGCCGCGTTTGGTATCAGCTGTGGGCTTAGAGGGAACGGCCTGTTGTGGGGCATTTTATTCGCGAGTGCCGTTCTGGCGAACCGCAGATACCTTATTCCGAAGTTAATCGGTGGAAGTCTGATTGCTGTGGGATTCTTGGGGCCACAAGTCGAGGCCTACTTCCGAATTTGCCCCGGCAGACCATGGTGTGATGCACTGTTCCCCAGTGTTTATAGCTACGTGCAAGGTCATTATTGGGGTGTTGGTGTGTTCAAGTACTGGACAGTCGCCCAAATACCCAATTTCTTGCTTGCAATGCCTAGTCTTATCCTTTTGCTGCGCTCCCTTGGCGCTAACAGGAGCAGAGGCTTGAAGGCCGTCCAGTTGTCCATGATAATCGGGTCTCTATTCTTCTGGCACGTCCAGATCATCACGCGGTTACAGTCGTGTCTTCCAGGACCATGCTGGTATATAGCATCGCTGATGCGAGACAGGAAACTAGAGGGTAAGCTCTGGATAGGCTACTTTATAGTTTGGACGACTGTTCAGGCTGGTCTGTTTGGCGCCTTCCTTCCACCAGCATAGTAGTCCCTTTTATGTACTCATTAATGATTGACGGTTGTAAACGACGACGACAAGCTTGAGTCAAAACAGAAAAAAAAAGGGCAACTGGCCCTGATTAGTGCCAGCTAGTGGCGATAATATATATAGTAAATCGTTTGGTCATGAGCTCACTGGTCCGTAACAGCAAAAAAATAGTAAAACACGCATGAAAGACTATGAGCTCTCAATAGGCACACCGGAATGAGCTCTCGCTTCTCTTCGTGCAGCGTCTTCTAGCAGGGCAGTGTCCACCGCATGTGAGGGGAGCTGCACATACCTCACAACGGATCCACGGATGAACAGGCTCTTTACGGGTGCGAGATGAGGATGCTTGGCGACGTCGATAACAATGTCTTCAAGACGCAAATTGTGGTATTGATCAACGCTGCGAAGAACGCCTTTTATCTGTAGATCGTTCTTCAGCTCGACGACCACTTCCTGACCGACGATGGTCTTCAAGAAAGAAAATAATAACATCTTTGGTTTACTGCCTCTTCTCTATGCTCCGAGTCAAGTCAATAGATTGAAATTAACACCTCTTCAAAGCACGGCAATCGGTTAGAGTGACCAGGAGAGAGATGCCCTTGGGCTTGTAATGCTATGCTAAATGATTATCATATCCTTGTCACTGAGTCAGTGGGCTAGGCTGGACGAGTGTCGTGGAATCACCAGAACGCTCCACAGTATTAATTTAGGTACTAAAGAACATTGAGCAGTCTCGCTTTTTGTTTCTTCTCTGGGTGCAGATTTGATGACCAGCGAGGCTGAGGTTCTCAATCTTGTAAGGGGAACGCGGTCTCCGGATGCGGCAACTCGGCACGCTGCTGAAAACGCGTTTTCAGACGCAGCCCTGGCACATCCCCAACAGTTTCTGTCCTCTCTTTTCAGTGTAGCAGCGTCCCCCGACTCTGCCGTTGACGATGCACAAAGTGCACTTTTGGTGCTCAAATTGATAGTCGTGAAGCACTGGAGCGCCGCTTTCGAACAATACGATGGTCATCCGCTTGCTAATGAGACGCGTGAATATATTCGTACCAATTTATTGGAGCTCGTGGCAGCCACGCCACAGAAGCTGGTTAGAAATGCTGCGGCCCTTGTAATTGCACGGATCAGCGGCTATGAATACCCTGATCAATGGCCCGACCTTGTCAAAGTTAATATGCAGATGCTATCGACTCAGGCAGCCTTACCAGGTGGAATCGTACTCTTCCGTGAGCTTCTTGCGGAGACAATAAGAGAGCAAGATTTCTTCGAAGTAGCCCCGTATGTGATGCCTCGCCTGCTTGATGTTGCCTCTGGGTCAGATGTCGCAGTTGTCATAGATGCTATTGACTGTTTCAGGCAGTGCTTGAGCTTCCTTCTAATGGGAGATGATGACGAGCTGCCGCAGCTCGAACGTATTGCTGGTGAGCATATCCCTGGATGGATTAGTTTGTTTTGCCATCTGATTGGAACTGTTGATCTTTCGCGAAAGACAGAAGTGGTTCGCGAGATTATCGAGACAGTGAGAACTATAGATAACGCCTTCCATGGGTTGTTAATTCCACACTGGCCCCGTATATTCTGGACACTTGTAAGTGACTTAGAGACGCTTGATAATAGCACCGCTAACGCGAACGTCGCCGCTACAGAGGCAGATCTGCTTGATCATGCGATAAGGTCAAATCCAAGCGATCTCATCCTCTCTGATCAGGGTGCTGATGCTTTACCTAGATTGCTTCGGGTATGTCTCAAGCTAGCTACGTTGAATGATGAGTTGCAGGAAGACTGGATGGCAGATTATAATGAATTTGTCTCGTTCGAGCTCGAGCTTTCAGAGGACATTTGGCCACGGCAGTCGGTTGCAGCCATAGTTGGCACCACTGGCAAACCTGAAGTGTTCAGTATTCTCCTGCAGGCGGCACATGGAGCACAGAACTGGCAACAGCTTGAAGCTGCACTATTTCTGTTGTCCAATGTTCTGATTCAGGTTGATCTTAGTCGCACTGATGCCAGTGCCGAGTCTTTGTCTGCAGCAATAACAATTGCTGAGCAGGCTCGGCTCAGTACTGATGCTCACCCTCTGCTAATCTCTCGATGTATTTTCACAGAAGGCGTTCTTGCCAAGTATGGCGCACCCCTTCCTCGCGAACGGCGGTTAGAACTCTTCATGGCATTCCTTCAAAACATGGGCAAGGACGAAGTTATTCGGGTTGCACAGATCAAATCATTGAGTATGGGCGCCGCTATTTTCCCGAAAGAGCTTGTGTCTTATCAGCGAGAATTTTTGGAGCTGATCAATGGGTTGATTGCTGATGCCGAGGAAGATACACCTGCCTTCCTCGTGGAAGCATTTTTGGCTGCGTTGAGACTAGACTTTGCAACTGCAGTCAAATATGACGAAGTTTTCCAAATGTTCTTTGCTCTTGCTAGCAAAGACACCGCCGATGTTGAACTCAACACTCAAATCATCGAGTTTGTCCACGAACTTCTTGATCGAGCGGCTAGCGATGAAGCCTCAAACGCTCGCATCATTCATCAATTATTAGTGCCTGTACTTCAAATCGCGAGTCAGGCTCGAGCGCCTGGGTTTGAATATAGTCCTGACCTTAACTTCGCTCTAGACTTGGCCTCCGCAATTCTCGAACGTGAGTCTATCTCATTGGCGGAACAAGAGCGCAACGAATTGTTGGAAGTCTTTTATGACATCGTTACTACCACGGAGGATGCGCAAATCCTGCAAGCCGGAAGCTTTGCCTACGCGGCTCTTGTAGCGAACATGCCTCCTGGTTTCGTTGTAAATGAGGACACGGCACGTAAAATTCTCGGTGTAGCCGCACGACTTCTTGACCCTGAGCTGAGCGACTCAGCAGCGTTAGCTAGTGGAAAGCTGGTCGCTGCTATCGTGAATCGGGATTCTGATGCAACCGTTGAAGTTTTAACTGCCGCTGCCCATCGTCTGGCCAAGGCAGAGAGTGCGTTACTCATTGAAAGTCTGACACTAGTATTCTGTGACCTCGTGCTTCGCAATGCCCATGCTGTTGTAGATCTCTTGGCCGCGTCGCCTGGATTGTTAGAAGCTACAATGCAGAAGTGGGTAGCTACATTCGAGGTCATCAGAGGTGCAGACGAAATCCACAAAAATATTAGAGCGTTCCAGATCCTCTACGATCTCCATGACCCACGGTTGGACTCCATCTTGATCAACGATAAGCCAATCATTGATCCCAACAAGATTCTCACCCGATCCAGAGCACGTAACCTTCAATTCACTCAGATCCGGCTGCCGTTGAAAATAATCAAGCTGCTCATCAAAGAATTGGCTCAGCAGCCAGCTATGAGCGAGCCTGATGAAGTCGGTCAAGCTGGGGATGATGGTGACTCTGAATGGGAGGAAGAAATAGGTATTGGGGCCGATGGTGATCTCGTTGACTACCGAAATTTCCGATTAATTCTCAACTGGTTCAAACAGGTGGGGCAAGATGGCATGCAATGGTTCCCACAGTTATCTGGAGATGAGAGACGGATTCTGATGGATGCGACAAAACACTGAAGGGAGTAACTGATTCCCTGGACAGAATCTGGAATAACGGTCTAGGGATGAATCTGGTTCGTATACTGCTAGTTTTTGGATCACTTTCGACTAAAAACTTCGAGCTCATGCTGTATATAGAGTCCAAAGTGGCCTTATTGATATCGGCGGGTTAGGGCGGAGACAATTGAGCCGCGCCTGACACTTGTATGTCGACAATTGATGAGCCATGATAAAAATAATTGAGTTAAAGCTCAAATAATCTGATTGCAATAGATATATGTTTTTTTTTGCAAGTCGACAGTATTGAGACGCGTCAGCCGTAGATCTAGCCGCAGACAGGCACCATCTCGTCAAGAATTATATGGCCCGAGGACTAACGCTTATTCATCTAAACGGTCGTACCAGTAGGGAATGTCGTATTTCCAAGCCTGAAAACCTACTGACCTCCTTTTAGTCGCGAGAACTTAAAGTCGAGATGTTTCACAGATCTTTGCTCGGGTCTTTGAACCTAAGCAGATCTCTTTCAGGTCGTTCTGCTCTGTTGCCACGTGCTCAATTGGCAACGAGATCTTTCGTGGCTCCCGCAAGAATCCTGTGCAGGGGTCAATTAAGCAGTCATAAACTGGACTCTAACTTGCAACGATTTTCTTCCCGGGCTCTTAGATTTGCCTCGACTGTGCCTGAGCCATATCCATCACATGCATCGACTCAGCCTGGATTAGACACAAAACAGATTCCGCGGCCCCCGCAGCCACTGGGCAAGCCGCGTCTGATCTCGACCAAAGCTGTAGCCTACTGGCTCCTTTTCTCCGCGGCTGCTGTGTTTGGTATTGTTGTACTTGGCGGCTTGACCCGCCTTACGGAGAGTGGATTGAGTATTACTGAATGGAGGCCATTGACGGGTGCTCTGCCACCAAGAACAGAGGAAGACTGGCTCGAGGCATTTAATTTGTACAAAGAAAGCCCTGAATTTAAAGAGCTTAATTCAAACATCACCCTTGAGGACTATAAGTTCATTTATTTCATGGAGTGGGCCCATCGATTGTGGGGTCGCGCTATCGGCATGCTCATCTTGTTGCCTGGCGCCTACTTTGTGTTGAAGAAGAAGACTAGCCCTTCTACCAACAGGAAATTGGTCGGGATCTCGCTTCTTTTGGCCCTTCAAGGATTCATCGGCTGGTGGATGGTCAAGTCAGGTCTCGACAAGGATAATCTTGCGTCGCGTGCCGACTCTCAACCAAGAGTCAGTCACTACCGTTTGGCGACTCACCTTGGTGCTGCCTTCTTGCTCTACTTTGCAATGACTCTTGAGGGTCTAGGCATTCTTCGAGAGAACCGCTTCATCAAGAACCCTGTCCAGGCTAGCGCCGACATCAAGCTTCTTTCGAGTCCTATCGCCACCCCTCTGCGCCGGTTTGCAATCGCTCTTTTGGCGCTTGCTTTCGTTACCAGCATGTCTGGCGCGTTCGTCGCTGGCCTTGACGCAGGACTGCTCTATAACTCGTTCCCTATGATGGGCAATGGCCTCACTCCCCCTGCCTCTGAACTTTATAGCGACCACTATGCACCTGGAGCGACCTCAACCGTGGAGAGAGTAGTGAAGAACAGTCTTGATAACCCTGTTACAGTACAGCTGAACCACCGTATCTTGGCAGTGACCACCTGGACGGCTACTCTGCTTCTATTTTTGGCCGCTCGCAAGCGCCGAAACCTTCTTCCTCGCAATATTTATAAGGGTGCCCACGGAGCTCTTGGCTTTGCAACCCTTCAAGCAGCTCTCGGGATCACCACTCTTGTCTACGTTGTTCCAATCTCGGCAGCGGCTCTTCACCAGTCTGGTGCGTTGGCCTTCCTCACGACTCTATTGATCCTAATTGGCCGCTTGCGCCTTCCTCGCGCACAGATTCGCCAGCTGATCAAGGTCATGGCCAACCAGAAGAAGACTTAAAAAAAATCTAACCAGACGTTTCTTGTACATAGTCTATGTAAATATTTTGATCACTTTGAAGTCTCGGTGGGCTTTGTAGTATCTTCGAGCTTTCCTGTGGGATCGTTAGTAGTCCTACTAGGTGATATAATGAGCGGAACTGCGTTGCGTTCAAGAAGCATACCTAGTGAAAGCTTCAGAATCAGCAACCCACTGAAAACGAATGCAATGGCCAGAGGGGTGGCCAATGAATGCTTTACAAACATTCTAATACAGATGATGGCCAGAGGTAGGACAGGGAGTCCTACGGTCTTCATCATTAGATGGTGACTGCTCAATTGTCTCCTTTCAACATAGTCTTTGACGAGGCGATGTAAGAATCGGTTGTAGATGGGGCCTGGATCAAATGCATTGAAATTACCAATGTATGAATGCTTGAGCCAATCAACAAAAATCACAGATAAGTTCACCATAATTGCCGGGCCAATTGTGCCTGTGCGTCCTGCAGAAGAGTTTGCGGGCCCCTGTTCAAGAAGATTTCGGAGGACAATGACGGCCAGCATAACCGCTAATTGGAATCTTTGAGTGATATCTGCACAAGTAATCTGGAAAAGGGTCTCCAAGTCGAACTTCTTGAAGACGGCACTCTTAACCTCGCCAAATTGAGAGGTTAACATCAGTGACAGCAAAGCATTGGAGTATGAGTTCACGGCAACATTTAAAGTGACGAGTTGCCAGAGCAGGACAAAGGTGTGGGAGGCCAAATACGCCAGCGCAAGAGCCGAGTACCACAAAGTCCTTACTGTTGATGTACATGTCGTTTGGGAAACAAGGCTATCGACAATATCTTGGCCAATGGCACAGCAGAATTTGTCTGTGACCTCGAAAATGCTAAACATCACAAACAAGGTCACGCCAGCCTGACCGCGGATGCTATGATATACCCGGGACGTGTTCAAGTGCATCAGACCAATGAGTGTCAAAATGCTGAGGGTTCCTTTGATCACGTCGCTTTGATGCTTCTTCCATGTGCGCCAATTGCGTGCGACTGAGACGCACGCAAGGGCAAATCGCATTGGCAGTATGGTTAGAACATACACGAATGAATCTAGGCAGGTCAAGGTGCCAAATAGGATCACCCGTTCAAGGTAGTACGGCGTGCGGATAAAATTGAGGAGCGATTCCTCTCTATCTTCAGAGGTGGGCGTGCCATCTTTAAGCTCCAATTGAAGTTGATTCCAGAACTTCTTCCCCACCAGCCTTGCTTTGTGCACGCTAACCTTTACAATTGTCGATGGCATGATGGAATCGAGTCAGGCGGGGGGGACTGCCAGTTTAAGAGCACAGTCTGGGACTGCCTGCGGTCGCAGTGACTGGATTTAAACAAAGATTCTCCTTTATGCGATACCCCAGATTGTAATTTCGAAACCTTTGCTTACCATGCGTGGTGGTGTGGTCCACTTTGCTGGCCTTGCCGTATTATTATCCGTTCAGGTTTATCTCTGCCAAGAGGCAGCTAACTAAACGCATTGATCCCACATATCAACAAAGTGACAGAATGCGTGGAATCAGGTGCGCGCGCGCGGCTTGGGTAATCACTCTGTTCGAGCTTAGCGAGCTATCCGCCTGATATTTTAGAGTGCGTGTGACTTTTAGGTGTTAAGGGAATTTGCACATGCAAGATTTAGGGAGACACGCATGGGCATTGGTATTCCGGTAGCAACGCCAGCAACTATTCGTGGTATCTTTAGATGCATAGTGAGACATTGCAATCATATTGAATCCCCGAATTTGGTTCAAACTATCAAGAGACAATTCCTCCGAAGACGGAAAGTCGCGAAAATTGGCCATATTCGGGCCGCATACAACCTTGAGAGTTCATTGCGAGAAGTTTGTGCAGGCACAAAATCTTTGGATGACCTTCGCAACGAATTCAGCTCGACGCCTAAAAAGTCAACCTACGAGAAGAACGCACACGGAAAATATAAACTTTGGATCCAACATGAAAGCCGACAATTAGACGCATACAATGCACCACCGCCAATTGGACAAGAACGTAACCGTGTCGATAGAATGGCAAAGCTCAACAATCGTCGATGGAACTACATTGACAGCTTTATGCCTGGGCTACGGAAGCTAGACTTTGACCCAACGTTTGTCGATACAGTTCTCGCCCCTGCTCATTATTGTAAGCCAAAACCAAAAGAAGACCTCGGTCCGCGGCGTGTGGACCTGAAAACAATCACCCGTTCTGGAGAATTGAGCCTTTTGAAGGTGAGCGGCCTTCGGCCGCGAGGCAGAGGTTTCAAGATGCATATGCAGAGAGTGCTGCGGGATATTCAGCCCCGTATAGACCAACTTGATGCTCAAATACAACTCGCACGGGACTATACCCAAGAAGATGCGCAATTCTCCGAATGGGTGGCTTTGCTTTCCAGGGCCCGATACGAGGAGTCACGCAAGCTCCGCGAAAAAAAGATTGCAATGGAGGTTCACCGAAGAATTCTTGTTCGTAGACAGCAAGAGCTGCAGCAACAATGGAATTGGAGAAGGGACAGAACTCTGTCGAAACGGGCCGATGTTGTCGCCAAGCCGCACATGCGACTAGATGACCTTTAGTGGTTTCCTTGTTTAGCAATAAACAATTTAATTTAATGTACATGCAAGATCTAGGTATAATTCATCGTTCAGTGATTGCCAGCTTTGTTATTGAATCTGCTGCATCACCAGTGTCTTCCTTTGGAACTTCATCAATGCTTAACGAACTCAGTCCGCGGTTCAATTCGACTTGTCTTCGTAAGGTCTGGGCAACAACTTCACTGACGGGCTTGCCTTCAAGTTTAGCGATGACCAGCATCTCGTCGAGCAGGAGCATCCCGTTTTCGTAGTTCATTTGGCCGTATGGCAGCCACGCCACATCTTTTCTTGTGACCAGGCTCTCATTGCTGAGCTGTTTTTGATAGAACATTGATGCTTGGAAACAGTGCGGGCTACACCAGTACTTTTTCCAAGGATCCAGAGGATTTGCAGGTGGTTTTCGGGGCTTGCCCCTCATATCCAAAAGCTCTCGCGAGCACGTGGGATATCCACATTTACTGATGAGAGCGCGTTCCTCCACGAGGTCCTCATAGTCACTAGGTGTGAAAAAACGGCTTAAGTATCGCAACGAATCCGAGTCTCTCGTATCAAGAGCGTACAATATAAGCGTCAACACAAGGTTCGTGGCACGGGTCTTATCCAAGAGACCTTTAACACCCGGCCGTAATATAGAGTCAATTTCTTCCACCGTCATATTTGCATTTGATTTGAAGTGTCGTTTGGTGGTGATAAAAATGCTGGTGGAGTCAAACCAATAAATATAGGTAAAAGATGCGTTCCTACTTGGGTGCGTGGTTTTGTCCAATATTTTGGCCCTGCTAAAAGAGACAATCACTTGGAGCAGGTGATTAATTAAATGGGAGTGGAGAAGGGAGACATTAGCAGGGCATGTCAACAGAAGGGCACGGGTCACTAGTTAGGTGGTGCTGGCTAATTAGGTCAACTTCCGCTTTGGATCCGTGTTTTGAATTGATTTAAAACGTTAGACAGTAAATTAAAATGTTGGTTTATGCTAGTGAGTAGTATGCTGGAGCCGTGTAGATGTGCGTAGGAGTTCCTACAGAGTATAAACGAGTCGCGCCGTAGGAGTACGTTGGCAATGTGGGGAATGGAGCTACTGATGGCGTGGTGCTCGAGCCACTACCACCTCTTCCGTGTTTTCCACAGAAGGGATTGAAACTGCCAACGAATGCATTCGAAAAGTATGCAATCACGTTAGGACGCGCCGAAACATCGGCTGCGTTATGATTCACACCATTGTATCGTTGGTACTCCACAGGAGCATTATTCTGGCAGTAGAATTTGACGATTTTATCCACATCCTGCACAGGCACAACCTCATCCTTGACGCCATGGTAAATCAACATTGGAACCGTAGGAGCAGTTTTGCCAAGCGAGTTATCAACATAAGTTTGATTGACGACCGTGTTCTGGAAAATATTCTGAGATCCATAAAAGAAGCCGTACATATTCTCATTTTCGAATGGCAACAAGTAGTCGCTGACACAAGAGTTGCCAGCCTCAAGGAAATGGTTTTGCCTGCCTGGAACAATCTTGGTGAGCACGGCCTGCTTGAATTCGGGGTACTCATTTCCCATTCCAATTAGGGAGGCGGCAATGTACCCACTCAACGGGCTTGTGTTGACGTTCTCGAGCCAATTGATAATCTGCGTGATGAAACCACCAACTGCTACAGCAGAAATGGCAACATCGGGTGCATAAGTATCCCTGAGCTCTGCTGCCCATCCAGTAGCGAGTGAGCCGCCTCCATAACCCCAAAGGGCAATCTTCCAGGTGCGGTCATTGGTCGGATCGAGTCGCGTTAAGGCACGCTGAGCATCGAGAACAAGCTGACCTGACAATTGGCCAGCTGTAAACGCCGAAGAGTTGCCAAGATAATCGGGGAAATTAAGAGCCCAACCCTGATCCAAAATGTCCCGTACCATAGGCAGGGCAGGGTCCGTCAATAATTGGTATGATGGGGAGCAATTAATATCGGCAGAGTCTTCAGAATATTGGTAGGAAACAATGTTTTGAGCAGACATGGTGTTTGGAATCACAATTGTGGTGATGCCCACCGTGGAATCTCCATTCGCATGCGATGACTTGAAGATGACCTGCCAAGCCTGAGTATTGGGATAGGCTCCCGTATTAACTCGTCTCTGATCAATGATATCGCCATTGCGATAGCCATCCAATTCCAAAACCGTATAATTTCTATTGTAGAACCCTGTGTCCAAAGAAGGCTCGGTAGGATAAGAAGCAGGCACAGTGGCTGTGGCTGTTACAGTGGTTGTTAATGCGTCTCCTGTAGAACTAGGCAAATCACCTGGGAAACCACTAGGGAAGCTGGTGGCAGTAAGAGGGTCAACTTCTGTGTCTGTGAACTGTGCGGCCACAAGCGCTGCAGCAAAAAATGCAGCAGAGAATAGCACCATCTTCAGTGTCTAGTCCCATGGTGGTGGTTGGGCGTGAACCCTTTAATAGCAGAACACAAGATTAAACTCGAGCTTATTTTCTATAGAAAAAGCATCCGATAGAATTAAATGAACAAAATTAAAAACGTTTAAAGTTTGTAGTATATGCGCCCACGCCATCAAGAACAGGGTCTTGGAGACACTTCAAGAGCACATTCCACGATCTCTCGAACCAACTCTGGGAAGTATCAAATCCACATGAGTTTAGATTCTCGAGCTTGATCTACTCCTCCACCAGAACCCTTTGCTTTATGGGGTCAAAAAAAAAGCATGGGGCAGAAACGGGAGCGGTATACTTCTAAGTAAGGATGCTCGCCCTAGGCTTTTATAGTTCCGGTGGAAAGGTAAGAGGTTAGTTGAAAAAATTTACTTAATAATGAATAGCTGCAACGCTGACATGAGAAACCAACGCTGTCAAAAGAATTGGGAAGTTGGCCACCCTAGCCCTAAGGGAAGGGTGATGCGGAAATATGGCCGAACCTGATAGAGAAGGCAAATTTAGGCAGCAGAGGCATCGGCAATGGCTACGGCAGGTGCCATTGGAGCTGATGGTGTTTCAGAAGCCTCAGTATCTTTGTGAAGATACTTGTAAGTCTGGCCCAAGAGCTCCATTACGTGGTCGCCCATGCGCATGGACTCGCCGCCAGTTACGGGAGTGATCTCTGTTTCGTAGTCGCACGTATAGAACAATGGGAAGCTATACCGATCACAGGGGACATTGAGGACTCTGTGGCGCGTAGCCTTGAGCTGGCCACCGGTCAAATGCTGTAGCATATCACCGATGTTGACGATGAAGGTTCCAGGGATCGGCGGTGCGTCGATCCACTCCCCGAGGTCATTCTTGACCTGGAGGCCCGGGGCGTCAACAAGAAGAATTGTGAAGAATTCATAGTCGGAATGCTCGGCAATACCGACTCTGTCTTGTTTTCCGCCCCAGTAGTGAACGAATCTGAGCACCGAGGGAGGGTTCTTCGTATACTTGTCGAAGTAGTTCTCATCGAGGCCTAGAGATAGGCAGAATGAGCGGAGGAGGCGGGCACCTAGCTCCATAATCTCGTCGCGATACTTATTTGCAATTTCGGCAAATCGCGGAATTTCCTTTGTGGGCCAATTTACGGGACCTACGAGTAAATTGCCTGCCTTGACGAGCGGATGGTCGGCGGGCACATCCAATCCATAATCGAAGGCCTCTTTGTAGTCGGGAACCTCATTATCATCAAAGACCTCATCACCCTCGGCCACGTATCCATTGTGGAATCCGTTCGATCCAATGTGATATTCCATCTTCGTGGCAGACGGAAGTGCGAAGAATTCCTTTGCCAGCTGCCGGGTCTCTTCAATGAGCTTTGGGTCAACTTGGTGACCACTCACATAAAGAAAGCCCACATTCTTCGCTGCATCACCAATCTCTTCCGAGACTGCTTTACGTTCGTTAAGATCATTCGAATAAAGTCGACTAACGTTGACCACAGGAATTTCCTTAAAAGACATTGTCGAAAACCGGTTTATTTGGAGATAAGACACGTCGGAGGGCGGCTAGGTGAAGGGGTGGGTCTTATTGCAACTGCAAAAGAGCCTGGGTAGGTGGGAGTTATATGCGGGCGGGTAAATCAGGGCCGGGTTAGTTGGCACGACTTTATAGTTGCCCTGTAGGTGGAAAAATGTTATCTCTAACGGTCGCGTATCGAGAGATAATCAGATTAAAAATGTATCCTACCACACGCCCGAGGGGTTATCAAATGGTACCAGCTAGCGACGCTCTTGTTCCCCGCAGGTACCTGCGCAGAGATCAACAGTTTTGATAAGGGGACTGCAGATCAAAAGCTTGTCATCACAACGCCTAAGCGTTCCTTGTATCTGACACTACTACTAGGGGGGAAGGGGGATGAAACCGATTATGTCCCACAGAATGCAAATCGAACTGCTCGTATGAGCGCTGTGGGTTACCTTTTCATTTGGCGAGTCACCTGAGTCAGTCAGGCTAGGGTCGGGTTGGTCCTAAGCTGAGCCTGACCTTCCGGCTTGTGTGGAGCATGAGCCTCGTTCTAGGGGGTAAGCCGTACACAAGTTAGCATTGACTCACTTTGTGCGGCTAGTCACTGTATTTTCAAGATTAAGTTTGGGTTATCAATGTATGTTTTAGGCTTGATTTTTTCTGGTGATACTATTTCCAAAAGCATACAGTTTTTCTTTGAAAAAATCAGTCACATGGTAGCGACCGCCCAGAGTACGAAAAGTGTATCGAGGAGGCTTTTTGGCACAGTCATCTCCTACCCCTGATCCTACATAATCCGCCCAAAGAAAAAGGCACGCTCATGCATCTAGAACGGGACCATCAACACTGTTTGTCCATATAGCCTCCTTATTGACTGCTCCGGAACGAGAATACACAGCCTCTCTTATGCGAGATCTGCAACCAGGCTTGTCACTAGTTTAAAAGGATACAAGTTCTGGTCTTGACTTTTTGGTTCAGTATGACTTGTCCAGATGAGATCGAAAGCGTAGAGTCACGGCCTCCGTCCCCGTTACCCCGGTTACCCCGGACTAGCGGGGAAGGAGAGGTCAAAGAGATCAAAAATGATTTCGAAGTTGAAAACAGTCACGTAGAAATACGTCCGACACAGACACTATCAGATGATGATGGAACGCCTCAAAGGCACGGCTGGCGAAAGTACTGGCATGTGTTTTTGAAATTGATGTCGTTCGTCGGACCCGGCATGATGGTGAGTATAGCGTACATGGACCCCGGTAACTACTCAACAGCAGTACAAGGTGGTGCACTCAAGCAATTTAAGTTGTTGTTTGTGATTCTGTTGAGCACTCTCATCGCACTGTATCTCCAAGTATTGGCAGTGCGGCTTGGGAGTGTGACTGGCCGCGATTATGCCCGCAACTGTCGCGAGCATTTACCCAAGTGGGTCAACTGGCCATTGTGGGTCCTGGCTGAAATTGCCATTATCAGTACCGATATTGCCGAGGTCTGTGGTACGGCCATTGCCCTTGACATTCTGTTCCATATCCCCCTTATTGCCGGTGTGTTTATTACCATTGTTGACGTGTTGTTGGTCCTTCTTGCGTGGGGCCCTTATGGCGGCATGAAAGCGGTGCGAATACTTGAGTATTTCATCACGGCCCTTTTGTTGGCAATTGTGTGCTGCTTCTGCGTGCTGCTCTCCAAAATCCCGCCTGTCGGCGTTGGTAAGGTTCTGTTGGGTTATGTCCCATCACACCAAATTGTCACTGGTACTGGTATTCAAGCTGCTGCCGGTATAATGGGTGCCACTGTTATGCCCCACAGTCTGTATCTTGGTAGTGGTACTGTTGTTCCACGCGTTCAGGATTACGATGTTAAGCATGGCGCTGTGGACATGAAGAGTGATTCTCTTATGTATAGGCCGAGCGCACGGGCGATCAAGGATACGCTTAAGTATTCTGTGACCGAATTGGTGATGGCTCTTTTGTCTATGGCAGTGTTTGTGAATTCTGCCATTCTGATTGTCGCCGGCGACACTTTATATGGCTCTGAAGCCGCCCAAAATGCTGATCTTTACGGTCTATTTGATATTCTCAAGAGCTACCTAGGTAAAGGCTCGGCAGTTTTGTTCATGGTCGCATTACTTTGTTCTGGCCAAAGCGCCGGTGTCATTTGCACTCTTGCTGGCCAAATGGTTGGTGAAGGACACATCAATTGGGCGGTGCGGCCGTGGATTCGCCGGCTGGGCACGCGGGCCGTGTCAATGATCCCGTGTGTTATTGTTGTAGCCACTGTTGGCAGAAAGGGACTGGGTGATGTGCTCAATTGGTCTCAGGTGGTCTTGACAATTACGCTGCCGTTCCTCATGTCACCACTCATTTACTTGACATCCCTAAAAAAGGTCATGTCAGTGCCGATTTCTCACTACAGTAATGGTGCACCTGTGGACTCTGAGCAGGACGCAGTTAAAAGCTATGCTAACCACTGGTTCTGGTACGGATTTGGCTGTTTGCTTTCGTTGTTTGTGTCCATTATTGTTGTTTACACGCTGGTGAATGTCGGCCTAGAAGGTCCTTGATTTTTTTGTACTATACTTATGATTTAACGCTAACGATTTTGTTTTATTTGGTGGTGGTGTAGAGCCTAAATAGGTCACGTTGGTTGGAGGTCTGCTCACGTGTTCACCCAACCCATCCCAACCATACAACTCCAATTATTCCGACCAACACCACCACTGCTACTTTTGTTTTCTACTTCATTTTAGTTCTGGTCTAGTTCTAACCGCTACTTTTAGTTCTACCAGCGTAAAATATTGTATACGAACAGGCTGCATGGTCTAGCCTAGCTTGAAGCCTGATTGATATCCGAAAATAGGCCCAGCAAATTAGGCTGACTGTAGTCGCGATCACCCTTAGACAGCCGGGCAAGGGCCACACGTTCAGATGCATATGTGCGTGCCAACTAGGCCTTTGGACCACCCTACGCGCTTACCAGAAATGCGAGCGCTTAGCTGTCGTCTGGTCGGGTCACGGGAAAGCAACAATCATCCATGACCGAGAAATACAGGGCATTTTGTTGCTATGCAGGCCGGAGAGTTGAAGTTTAGTTCCGAGAACTAAGAACTCCTTGTTTCCACGGCGACCCCCCAGACGCGACGAGGATAAATCCTATATTTAGAGTGGGGCTACATTAAGTGCTCAAAAAAAAACGCGGCCCAGCTAGGTAGGCGTGGCTGGCTCACATCTACACATGTGTTTAGAGACGGGCCCACGTGATGCACTCAAGGAGGTCCCGTGAGCATCTTTAGCAGTATAATACCCTCCCCTCCCCAACCCTTCCCCCCGCCCCACCCATGCTTAAGGAGTTACATTTGTAGCCCAAAAAAAGGTGGGTTGGCATAGTCCTGCTGCCCACACGTGTGAATTTTTGGGAGGTTTGTAACTGCAGTTTACGTGGGTAGGTGTGGGAGGAGGCAGGGAGGGAAGGGAGGGCATAGAAAGCTGGAATTTTGGCGTGAGCTTATTTTCCCTTTCTGTTGTATAAACGCGCTCGTGCATCGTTGGAAACCTACAAACTAAATCGTTTGAGTTGAAGAGAGGTGCGACTGGTTTAACTTTGGCCTTTACTTTTGGTTTTACTTTCACTTTTGTTGTTGGATTGTTATTATAATGAGCGACAACCACACGCGTAGAACCAGTGCGTTCGCGCTCGACCGCGCGTCCACAAACATGGCTGCGGCCCAGGTCCGTAACGCCTTGACCAAGTTGACCGATACTGCTCCTGATATCGTTCGTCCCCGGTTCGAGCAGGAAATGGACAGCTTCTTCTCGCTGTACCAGCGTTACCTTGTTTCGACCGTCAAGGGCGAGACTCTCGCGTGGGACCAGGTTAAGACTCCTGGCCCTGAGGAGGTCGTGCAGTACTCTGCTCTGCAAGGCAAGGACGGTGCTGAGCCCGTCAAAGAATACTTGAATAAGCTCGCTGTGCTCAAGCTCAACGGTGGCCTCGGTACTTCCATGGGATGCGTTGGCCCCAAGTCTGTGATTGAGGTGCGCGATGGCAAGAGCTTTTTGGACCTCATGGTGCGCCAGATTGAGCACTTGAACCGTACCTACGATGCCGATGTGCCATTCATTTTGATGAACTCATTTAACACTGACGCTGACACTGACACCATCATCGAGAAGTACAAGGGCCACAACATCAATATCCGCACCTTCAACCAGTCACGATTCCCTCGTATTAACAAGGACACCTTGCTGCCAATTCCTGAGGCTTGGGATGATGCTAACGAGGCGTGGTACCCTCCTGGTCACGGTGACCTGTTTGAGAGTTTGAACCGTTCTGGTATTCTCGACGAGCTTATTGCCCAGGGCAAAGAATACGTGTTCATCTCCAACGGTGACAATTTGGGCGCCACTGTTGACTTCAGTATTCTCAAGCACATGATTGAGTCTGAAAGCGAGTATATCATGGAGCTTACTGACAAGACGCGGGCTGATGTCAAGGGCGGTACTATCATCAACTACGACGGCCAGGTGCGTCTGCTTGAGATTGCCCAGGTGCCAAGCGCTCACGTTGAGGAGTTCAAGAGTATCAAGAAGTTCAAGTACTTCAACACAAACAACTTGTGGATCAACCTCAAGGCCATCAAGCGTTTGGTTGAGACCGACGAGCTCCAGATGGAGATTATTCCCAACCCCAAGCAAGTAAAGATCGGCGGGGTAGAAATGAACGTGCTTCAGCTCGAGACTGCCGTGGGTGCTGCCATCCGTTACTTCAAGCACGCCCGCGGTGTCAATGTGCCACGGTCTCGATTCCTTCCCGTGAAGACTTGCAGCGATTTGCTGCTTGTCAAGAGCGATCTGTATTCACTCGTGCATGGCTCTCTGCAAATGAACAGTGCCCGTTACGGCTCTGCGCCTCTCATTAAGCTCGGTGGTCACTTCAAGAAGGTGAGCGACTTCCAAAAGCGCATTCCTCACATGCCCAAGATCATTGAGCTTGACCACCTCACAGTTACTGGTAACGTGTTCCTTGGTCGTAATGTTGAGCTCAAGGGCACCGTTATTGTGGTGTGTGAAGAGGGCAACAAGATCCAGATTCCTAATGGATCTGTGTTGGAAAACGTCGTCATCACCGGCTCGCTGTCGATCCTTGAACACTGAACCTACCTAACCAATTGCTGTCTTTATTCGTGTATGTACCTATTCGATTGCTATAATTTTCTCGTTTTTGTTTGCTTTTATGTAGATAGTAGATAGGCACCAGTGAACCCTGCTGCTGTCACTTGCGACCTCCCTGCGTTACGGGTTAGGGCCCTATGCCAAAGGAAAAAAGGTGGGATGCGAGCTTTTTACCTCCGTTACTAGTGGCCCAGCGTACGGCTAGGACTGCATCTCGCGAGCTTTTTTAGCCTTTGGTAGACATTGCGCTGATACTGGCTAAAAGATGTGTGTGAGCCGACTGCCGTTAACTAGTTAGTATAGATTGTATGCACGATCGAGCACATCGTGAGCACAGTATGATCCACACAGCAGTTTTCTGAGTACCAACAACAAATCTGTAGTGATTCACAACAATTCACTAAATTAATATACTTCTACTACAAAAAATCACCAGAATAAAAAAAGACGTTACACGGCCTTCATTCAACCGCATGCTGCAGGAGCCTGCTCCCATTTATGGCGATCAGCGTGACTCATCCATATGCACCATTACCACCGGTTAAAATTCGCCCTCCCCTCCTCCCCTCTCCTCCCAATTCTCGTGGTAACCCACCATCCCTCCGCCTGCCATTAACACCACGATGTGCGTAGTAAGTGAGCTTAGCTGCGAGGACATTAGAGGGCTGCATTTGGAAAGGGCCCCAGCCCAAGCCCATGTAGGGAGGGAGGGGTTTAGATTTTGTAGGTTTAGTCTTTCGGTCCAGGTTAGTTACCGGGTTAGTTAGTTAGTTAGTTAGTTAGTTAGTTTAGTTCTCACCACCACCACCTTCACCGTCGCCTATTTTTTTTGGTGGACCTCACAACCACACCTTCCCCGACCTCTTGCGCCGCCGTAGCAGCAGCAATTTTTTCCTAGGTAGGAGCTAACGTTGCCCCTTTTACCTATATTTCCTGGTCGTTCTCGTTTGTACGCGTTGCCAGCAGGATTGATTGTTTGGAGCTTCGCGTGATTAATTTTCCCAAACGGCGTCGTTGTCGTTCCCTTTTGACAGAGAAATTTGTTAGTTAGAACTCTCCCGGGAGCGGTTGTGCCTGTACACTTACAACACAAAGCAGCGCCATCATCATCTGCACAGCACTAGTAAGATCACCAAACTCTCTAGTAGCTACCAACCCACCACACACCTACACTCCACCACCACTCACCCCCCCTCAACAACCCACACCCCCGTTAACCGGGTCCTACACCTCCTTGAGTAGCCGAATATTGAGGCTTCAAGCGCAAACAAAAACCCGACTGCCTCTGCAGCTGTGACCATAAACCTAATATCACAATGCCCGGATTGTTCGGCGGAAGTAGCATTCTTGGCCCGAGCAAAAGTTCGGGTCGGTCCCTCGCGGGTAAGCCGCCGTCACCCAGTGGCGATGTCGACGACACCGATGAGGTCGACGATGGAAACCGCAACATTATTCTCAGCATCATCAAGCAATTGAGGCCAGGCAGCGATCTGTCCCGCATCACGTTGCCGACGTTTATTCTTGAACGCAAGAGCATGCTTGAGCGCATCACCAACACAATGCAGCACCCGCACATGCTGATCGACGCTAACCATATTGATAACGACATTGATCGCTTTGTTGCTGTGCTACGCTGGTACATGAGTGGCTGGCATATCGCCCCCAAGGCGGTCAAGAAACCCCTTAACCCCGTGCTCGGTGAGTACTTCAGTTGTTACTGGGATATCGATAACAACGGCACAAGGGCATATTACCTTGCCGAGCAAACAAGCCACCACCCGCCTAAGAGCGCATACTTTTATGCCGTGCCCAAGTACGGCGTTCGGGCCGATGGCATGCTGTTGCCGCATTCGCGGTTTCTCGGAAACTCGGCAGCATCAATGATGGAAGGCGTGGGATTCATCTCCTTCACACGCCCAGACGGCCACATTGAACGCTACGAAATGACCCAGCCTAATGTCTATGCCCGTGGTATTCTTACTGGCAACCTCAAGATGGAGCTTGGCGACAAGGCCAGCGTCATTTGTGAGTCTCTCAACCTCCGCGCTGACATTGAGTTCAAATGCAAGGGCTTCATTTCTGGTACCTACAATGCGATTGCAGGTACGATTTCTCAGAACGGTAAGGTTATTTTCGAACTGTCCGGTAAATGGAACGAGGTAATGGAAATTAAGAGCACCAGCACTGGCCGCACCTCGGTGCTGTTCGACGTCAAGAAGGACTGTCCCGAGCCGCCATCCGTGCGACCCATCAATGAGCAAGGCGAGTTCGAGAGCCGACGCCTCTGGCTCGAGGTTGTCGAAGCCCTCGGCAAGCGTAACCACACTGTCGCTACTGACAAGAAGTTCGAGATAGAGAATGCCCAGCGACAGCTCGCCAAGGACCGTCTTGAAGGCACGGCCCCGCCTTACGTTCCCAAACTGTTCAAAGAAGCTGCGAGACCGCTCGAGTACAAGGTTTGCGTTGATGACCAGCTCGTCGCGGCTGGTAACAACCAGGCCTTGGCAGAACAGATTCTTCAAAGTGTCATGCCCATTCTTCCTGGCTCGACGTTCCCCGAGGACTTCGAAGAGTCGGGTAATGATAAAGCCCGTCACAGGGCTGCCGGAAATGAGTCGGGTCCCATCCCGCGCCAACCGCGGGATGCATCAGGGGATGACGACGAGTTTGTGGATGCACTCGATCATTTAGAAGTAAGTTAGACTAGTGAGACATGAGTGTGCGTAAGTACTTTCAGTGTTTCTATACTGTTATTTTTCTTTAATTGTTTAACCACGCTCATTATTTTTTTTTTTCATTTGGTTCTGTTGGTTCGTAAATATGCACTTACAGACTCGTGCGGGCCCCATTTTTCAATTAGTGCTTCTGCATCTGCTTTGTAGGCACCATTGTCAATTGACCCGAGATATGTCCACATGGAGACATCACTCAGGTTGGATTGGCACAAGTCCCACATTTGCACTGAATGCTCAAAATCAAAATGTCTCAGGTAGCTCCATGCATAGTAGTTTCGTGGATGGTTCTTGCCTGCCTTAACCACCACATCAAATTCATGATCACCATTCACCAATTCACGGAATTTTTTCAGGAGCCAAAGACGGTGCGACCACAATTGCGGGCTCTTGGTTTGTTTTGGTAGGTGGCTTGTCTGCAATAAATCAAGCAGCTGCAGCTCCGCCGTGGGTGACAACGAACCCTGAACCAATAATTGCCGACGAGCATTGAGCGCCGAATTATGTTCTACCACTGCAATTAAGGCCAGCAGTGATCCCTCACGCGTTCGATAAAGCCTCAGTCGCGAGATTTCAGCATAGGCTTTATACAATGCGTCGGCCCTGATTCCCAGCGTACGCTCCTCAACCACTAACGGCATCTCAAGAAGCGTTGGATGGACTACTTCAATCCCAACCAGATCATTTTCTTTTATTAGTTCTGATATTTCATTCGCAAATTCCATTCATCCAACCAAACACACTCTGGCTCAGCTGAGTTTATTTGGTTTGAACCGGCTTAAGCTTAAGCTAAGTCGAAAACTAAGCTGAGCTGAGCTGAGCTGATCACTCCCTGCTTGCGTTCATGTGCTTCTGTACTGAGCAGCTGAGCTGCCCGTTAGCTAGTTGATTGAAGCTTACCCAATCACAGCCCTGCAGCAGCTCGACAACTCCGGCAAGATGGAGTACCAAAAAGAGCAGCCGGTTATCAACGGCGTGGAAGTTCTGAATGGAAAGTCCTTCCGTGATGTCGTGCTCAAACCTAGACTCGAGCCGCTTTTGCGTGCTTCGACTCTCGAGGAGCTGCTCGCGGCAGTAGACCCTGTCCAGCGATCGTTGAGATTGTTTGCGGCCAACCCGGCGTTCACTGTGGACCTTGACAACCAGGGCACTCCGCGTGGCAACGGGATTCTTCGCACTAAAACTATTGTCGACCTGACCTCGGCATTCCCATCAGCTCAATTTGGTGTGGGTGCTCTCACTTATGACCGAGACCATGCTGCCTTGTCTGCGCAGTTCACGCAATTTAATCAACTTGGCCTCGCAGAGTCACTTAACCTTAGAGCTCAAGTCCGTCCCCAGCCATACGCCTTGGGCGCAGGATCTGCTGAGCTCCAACTTCCTACTCCCACGGGAGCCGCGACCCTGCGCACGCTGGGCTTCTTCCACAACGAGGACCGTTCCTGGGTCTCGTATGCAGTTGCGTCCCACGGAATTGCCGCATTCCTCGAGGGCCCACTTGGCACCAGTGGTAACTTGAATGCCGAAGTTGGTATCGAGGCTGTCGCCCGTAACGTTCACTCTATTAAAGACAGCGCCAGCGATCCGGTGCGTGCTGCAGCAGGTGGTGCATCTTCAACGCTCAAAGTTGCTGCCACTGCTGCAATTCGTGGCCCTGGCATTGCTCTCAGTGGTGAGGTCGCCGGCAAGCCTGGCGATGCGAACCACATCAAAGTCGAGGCGGCTTCATCGCGAGTATTCGAGATCCTGCCTACTCTTACCGCCGAGCTTGGTGGCTCAGTTGGTTACTTGCATACGCGTACTGGCACTGGCGCTGCTGCTTCCAAGTGCAGTGATCTGCTAGATCGGTTTGTGCTTGGTGGAGGCTCATCCTTGACCGACCCCCGTAGACTTATTGGTTCTAAACGTGGTGGCCTTGGCCCCGTCGAGGGCACTGACGGCGTATCTGCGGATCATCTCGGCGTGCACAGCTTCTGGGTCGGCCGTGCAGCTCTGCATTCGAAGGTGCCCTTCACAAGCTCTCGTTTCCCTGATAGCCCGCTGCGTCTCACCGCCCTTCTGAACGCTGGTGCGGGTCAATTGAACTCACGATCCACGGTTGCGTCGAATCTTCGTGATCTCGCAGGCGTGTCTCCGTTTATAGCCACTGCTGGTGGCCTCACATACTCTACTGGCCCCGCCAGCATGGAATTGCTGTACGTGACGCCATTGCAGACTGGCACTGGTGATGTCACTCGCCCTGGGCTCCAGATTGGCGTCGAGCTCAATCTTGCTTAAATTTCTGTATAGCAAACCTAAAATAAACTAAAACTCACGGAAATGAAATGTAAGTTCACGAATTTTTGACTTCCCTTATTTCGGATCTGGTCTGATTACATGGATAATGGGATTATAAGCTTGACGCGCCATGTGGACCGTCGAGGCCGAGGGGCGCCGGCTGTGGCTCAGGCCCAATTCCACCTATATTATCGGGCGGTCCAGCAGTAATAATGTTGATATTCCTATAACAGCGACCTCTGTCTCTCGCCAGCATCTGCGGCTCAAGATTGGTGCTGTACTGCCGGGGTCCAGCGTCCATCCTTCGGTACGTACATCTGTTACCGTGACTGATTTAGGATCGCGTTATGGCTCTTCAATGGACTTTGAAAAGTTAACCAAAGATGTCCCCCAGAAGGTTCCCTCTCGAAAAGAGCCCGTGATATTCAAAATGGGCCCTAGTGCCCGCGTCAAGCTCGAGTGGGTGCCTCTCACTGTCACGTACTCAACTGGTGCCACGAGGGAGGACGAACACAAGACATTGTGGGATTATGCTGTGGAGAAGCTCGAACCTTTGGAGGCTAAACTAGTCCCTGACTTTTTTGAGCAAACAACTGTTTATATGAAAACTGGCCGCGGGACATCGAAGCTGTGCTATGCTCTTGCTACGGCGCTGCCAGTGGTGAACACCCAATATATCACTGCCCTCGAGGCAATGCCTCGGATTTCAGAGGGACCCCCCGACCCAGCACCGTATTGCCCTGACCCAGACTTGTATACGCCGAACCCTGAGCGCAGTCACTGTCTCGACCAGCAAAAGTTCCAATTTATAGACCCTCAGCAATTTGAAGCTATGGGTCTAGTGATCAAGGCTGCCGGCGGAGACGCTGCTTTTGATAGTGAAAAGGCCGTCGCAAATACTCTGGTTATATCACCCCCTGCATCAAAACAAATTCCATTTGCAGCTTCTGTAATTACTGTGGACGATATAGTCACGGCAATCACAGGCTGTCGCAACGTTGATACAGCCTGCGTGAAGAAGTCTGAGCCGTCAGTCTCGAATACAGCCAGCAGACCACTTAAACGAAAGCGTAGAGACATGCTCGAGTTTCTGACTGCGGCAGAGGACCCAACACCAGTTCAATCGCCAGTCGTGTCGACGATCGCGTCACCAGTCGAATCGACTGAGCCTTCCCCAACTGTGCCGCTAGAGGACTCTGAGCCAGTCCCAGTGGCCAAGGTCGCTAAAAATGCTCCGAAAGCTACCCCACGGGTATCAAAATCTCTGTCACCTGAACCAGCTACGAATCCACGAAAACGCATCACAACAACAAATTTACCTGCTCCAGCTGCCAAGCGGGTCAAGCGGACGAAAACGAAGGAATTAGATGACCACATACATGTTGAACCAGAACACGAGGTTGCAGAAAGTGACGGCGAGCTTGATCTGTCAAATCTGGAAGAACTCGCTCTGGTCGACTACACAGTCGATGTGCAACCACAGCCTTCAGTGCCTGAGACGGTGTCTGAACAGTCTACAGAACAACACAATTACAAGGCTTTCAGGCGCCGGCCACGAGTCGCGCCGTCTGGTGAAGCACAGACCCTGTTCATGCCATCCCCAGAAACGGACTTGCTTGATCTTCCTGCCGCGTCGACCGCTGTGGCCACTACTGTAAGTGCTTTGGCCCCTTTGCCTGCAGAAAGTACATTTCGAGCTGAAAGCGACATTACCCGGGCTGAAAGTACGTTTCATGAAGGTACGTTACCACCTGTTGGCAGCACTCTTATGGAGCTACCCGGCAGAAGGGTCGACAGCACGCTCATCATACCCCCAACGCCGCCTCGGGGACGCCCAGTAGTAGATAACGAAGAGGAAGTCGATGAATTCTCATTCAACATCTAGCTCTACTGAAAGAAAAAAAAACTAGCAAAGGGTATAATTTAGGGAAAAATATAGATAAATAATGACAGGCCCTAGGGAGCGGCGGTGGTGGTGGTATTTTCAGAGGGTTGGCTAGGAGCCAGCGGGTCCTTGCGGCACATGGGACAAGTATTCCGACTTTGCAGAAGCCAACCATCTACACAACGCCGATGGAAGGTGTGTTTACAGTTGAGTTCATGACATTCGTCGCCTTCTTCATAGTCCGCAAGGCAGATCGGACACCGCTCCTCGTCTTGAATAAATGCATGGTCTTTCGTGAGCTCGAAACGTTTGCCGACTTTTTCCAGATCTGCTTCAGAAATGACGGAAGGTTTCTCTGGGGAGAGCAGCTCCTCAACAAGCAGCAAGTCTTCGTACGTTGGATTGTCAGACATGAGGCTCGATGCATGGAAAATCGGGTGGGACTCGGGGTACCAACCGCCTCCTGCATAGATCACCCATGTAGGCAAAACTGTTTCGCGCTCATTGTTAGCGGTACGCGGGCGGACACGGCGACGGCTGTTGCGGCGGCTGATTGTGTCGAACGCACCACGATTGCCAAAAAGGTCTCTAAAGCCGGGGCGCCTTAGTCCCAGAACATCTGAAGCAGCATCGTCGTCGCTAGCCTCGCGACGGCGACTAGGTGGACGGTCCATATAGGTGGGGTCACCGTGTCTGGACCTAGCGTGCTGGCTTGCCTGGGCCAATCGCTCGAGGATAGTCGAAATGAGCGACGTTTGATGATCCATCTCTGCAGGATCGCGGGGACCTGGGGCAGGCTCGTCGTCTGGAGCAAGGCTGTCGTGGGACGCGTTCAAACGCAGCGAACTAGTACTATGGCGACGTTCTAATGGACGTCTTTCTCGTGACCAGTCGAAGCCAATTGATGGTCGTCTGAAGAGAGAGCCGTCATCACGATTGTCTGTAGATTCCGGTCTAGTGCGGCTCCAATCGAGCCCGAGTGATGATCTTGCGAAGAGAGAACTGTCACGATTACCTGGAGACTCAGGCCAATCGGGAGCAGAATGGAAGGACTCGGCTGTGAGCGATAATTCATCAGCGTCCCGAGGCTGAGGTTGGTGTTCATCGGCCTCTACTTCAGCGTCCTCTTCATCTACGTCGTCGTCATCTTCTTGATCCGACCCTGGTCCGTGATTTGGTATACGGAATGGTCGTCCTGATCTCAAGGAGGAAGTGGAGCTTCGTCGCAACAATGAGTCTTGCGCATCGCTGGTTGCTCGTGACCGATCTGACGCCTGGCGCTGAAGCGGGTGCAACGAGAAGCTTTGGGCGGACCATCGATCGTCGGTGATAATCTCGTCGGCACCTCTTATTCCGACCAGCAACAATGGGATACCTCTTGGGGTACCTGGGAAGCGGAAGAGACGGAAGAAGTTCTGATCGGAGATGCCGCGATCAACTGAGGGTGCTCGTCGCATGAGATGTCGAAGTTCGTCGACATACGCACCCTGGGATAGTTCCTCGAGGAAGGTGCTCAGGCTCTCGTTGTCAGTTTGCGATGAGTGCCGTGCATACGGTGACCTACCATGCAAGGATCCGGTATTGAAATTACCCGTAACCAATGTGGAGGCTGTTATAGTCGCTGTGACGTAGAGCATACGCGAGTAAACACTAGCTCTTCCGTCTTCGTCGTCACTATCTGAGTCTTCGTCGTAGTCACGATTCGCCGCGTCATCGGCGTCATCTTCGGCCTCGCCTGCATTTGCTGCTTCTGCATCGCTTTCTAAATCAAAGTTGGACTCAATGCCACTCAGAGATGAATGGGGACGAGGGGTATTGTCACTATTGTCATCCTGTGGGGAAGGTGTATTGTCATTAGCATTGTCGTCAGTAGTGTCCTGTTGGATGGGCTCGACTCGGGCGATTGGAGTCGCTGGTGGCGGAGAAGTCGGCTCTGCTGGAACGTCTGTGCTTGATTGTGGTCTTGAATGAGGTAGCAACCGTGGCGATTGCGTGGGCAACCCACCTCCTTCAATGGAGGGGGAGTGACCGCCGCCACGCTGAGCTTGCGGAGTCTCTTCAGTCGGTGTCGCTGGCTCTGAGTTGCTTTCACTATCGTCAATTTCTTCGACATCTTGATTATTGCCGAAAGTCGACATCATAAGATTCGTTAATCCTCGAAGCGGGTTGCGCGATCTCAGTCGCTTATGCTCGTGTTCCCCGCGATGGCTTGAACGCCTCCGGCGAAGTGTCCGACCTTGCTCGCCAAGACCTGGGTCTGGCTCGCCGTCAATGTATGCATCTCTACTTGGCCCGTCACTGGAAGGGCCAGAGCGTTGTGGTAGAGACGAATTTTGGCCCATGGTAAACCCAGAGGGGAATGCCTAGTGTGGATAAACTAAGATCGTGTGTGCTTTCGGGCCCAGCTAAGGCTTAACCCGATTATCGGTGGCCCCCAAGCCTAAGCGAGCTTAGGAATACTCACCATGCTGAAACGCCGTTGGGAGTTTAAATTATGAGCTATTCCTCTAGGTCAGAGGAATGCAAACAGTGCCATTGATCAACAAACGTTCCCATAATTGCTCAGGAAATTAGTGAATTGATTGTTGTAGAACTCTGCTTCTTGAGCCTGTTAAAATTAACATTTGTTGATGGTGGTCTTAGAACAGGCGACTACGGAATTAAACTGGTTGATGTCTATTCATCGTGAAGTTGTCCCTGCTACTACCTTGGAATTGTACTTAGCACTCTATGTGATATGATTTACTAGCTTAAATCATTATCTAAATGACTACGACTAGGATTGGCTCAAGATAGGGCCGAAGTATCTTATCAGAGTTGCACTTTGAGCTTTAGAAAGCGACCAGAGTCGAGTTGATGTTAGTAAATGGTCGGTGAAATTGTGTTTCCGGCAGTGACACCTCTCATATTTAGATTTCCGAATCTAATAAGACTATCAGGTGGGGTGGAAACTCACCCTTATCAAACCTGAGGATCGCAACTCTGATGATCTGAAAGCCGCAGGTACAATTATGCCCTAGCCCTCTATGACAGCATGATTTCTGCTTGGTTTCTGCTTGACTTCTGCTTGATACTTTGCGCCTATTTACAAGGGCCCAGTCTCAAGCTTCGAGTTTTCTTTGCACTCAAGTACAATACAGATACAGCCTAAATTTATGCAAGAAATAGCCATTGTTACAGCGCAATCACCCTAAGCACTTCGACCAACTACAATAAGAGAAGGTACACATGGCAAACTTGACAAGGCAGTCTCAAATCAAAACATAAATTAATAAATAACTATTTAAACAAAAAGATATACGTCGTTTCATCATCCTCAGCATAGAGAGTGTCCGTACGAGCTACTGCAAATGGCAGTTTACGGTACCCAGAATTCCATTTTAGGGACCAGCGATCAGCTGATTGTGCCAGACCCAACGGCTTTCCAGCTATCTCGAGCACGTGACTTGGGCGGGGTCCAGGGCCACTATATGGGCCCCTGTAGAGATGGAAATAGCCTTCATCAACGCTCGGTTGTACTGACGTTATTTCTGTGATTTTCAAAGAATTCGTTGCTGGCTCGGGTTTGGAGAGTTGTGGCTCAGATAAGATCGTGCTCAACTTGCTTGGTGGGGGAGGGGCCTGGGGCGCGTCGGGGATTTCGAAGCGTTGCAATTTGCCCTTTGCCTTCATTTTGGGGAGTTTATATGCTCTGCTCAACACGAGTCCGCTCGCATCCTCAATGAGCTCTATACAGGTTTCAATTGTCAGTAATTTCACCGCGTTCTCCTCCATACCCAACAACAAAACTTTGGGGTTCACGACGCAATCGTAAACCAAACAAGGCCCTCCGGATTTGTCTGTATCATGTCGAGCATTCGGACTAACCATTATTGGCACGATCCAGTTCTCATCGCGGGAGACTCTTAGTGCGATCTCTGCAGGGTCTAGAGTGTCTGGAGCAGGCACTTGGGGATCCGAGCAAGCATTGATGAATATTTTCACATTATCTGGGACCGTCGTAGTTTTAATAGCATAGCCAGGAATTGGATCGAGCTCAGGCATTTTCTCAAATCTAGCCAAAACACTAAAAATGAACCACGCAGTTAAATGTCCACTGCCAGAATGCTCGCCCTTGCAGTGCGTAGCTCCGTCCAGTGTATGACAAATTTTTTTCCCTCCAGCCAACGGAGTTTCCATTGCTCAGAGCTAGTTTCCCGCCTCTGCTCAACAGCTTATCGTCACCATCCATCATCATCTGCACACATATTTATTTCACTCAACCTTTCCAGCGTGCCAGTCCGGTGGGTGACTCTTTTATTTTTGCTCCGCCTGCAACCAGTCCTGAGTAATTAGGCAGAGCTTCACTCAATTTTAATTATAAGAGTGGCGTGGATTCCAGCAGTAGTATGGATGATGGGCTCAGAACGCGTATCGCCTCGGCCTGCGCTGGCTCCCTGGCCACGTCGCTAGTGGCGAACCCGTTCGATGTTATCCGCGTGCGCATGCAGCAGTCTTCGGCGCTTCAACCGTCACTTGTACCGTTCCAGGCATCGTCGCTTTTATCGAACGTTCCTGCACAAAAATCAACATTTGTCAAAACAAGCCTCGGTGTATCAGTGTGCTGTAGAGATGTGTTCTGGTTCCCCTCAACTGTAGAGTACTGTGTGGCGACTCAGCAACCACATGACTGTATTATCGACGCCAAAAAGGCCACGACATGGTCGACCTTGAGGTCAATTGTGTCGTCAGAGGGTCCATCAACACTTTGGCGTGGCCTGAGCGTACAGCTCGTGCAATCAATCCCAGCCAATGTCATATATTTCATTGCCTATGAGAACCTTAGAGACTATGTCAGTCCTACGCTAGGACCAGCGATATCGCCGCTCTTATGTGGAGGCGCAGCTCGAACAATGTCGTCTGCCATTGTGTCACCTCTGGAGCTATTTAGAACCAGGCTTCAGAGTGTGGAAGTGCCAGAAGGCCGAAAGGCTTCGGCAATTGTAATGAAATCAGTGCGGGACATGCTCAAAACTGACGGCATCAAATCATTGTGGAGCGGACTGGGACTCACGCTTTGGCGCGACGTCCCTTTCTCGAGTATTTATTGGCTCATTGTCGAGTCTGTGCGAACCCATATGTTCGGTGCCGCACGCACATCATCAGATAAGTTCGTTGAGAGTTTCACATCTGGATGTTTGGGTGGAATTGTCGCCGCTACTGTCACTACGCCCTTCGATGTTGGTAAAACCCGGCGGCAGATTGGAAGCCGTGCATGCACGTCTGCACATATGAGCATGCCCACTTTCATGGCCCATATTGTTCGACAGGAAGGCTGGCGAGCATTATTTGTTGGTCTAGGACCTCGTGTGTTTAAGGTGGCTCCCGCTTGTGGAATAATGATTACTTCCTACGAGCTGGGCAAGCATTTCATCAAGACCGCGAGCTTAGAACCAGATGATATGGAAACTGAATCAGTTATGAACTAACGAGAGACGAAATAAAAAATATGAACATAGACTTTTACATTATTTGGACATGCCTTCATTAGCAGACCCATTCAGTTCTGCGGCTTCCACACATCGAACCCTTCGTAGTTCCGAGCGAAGTTTTCGGCGCCAGTCAAGCTTTGGGTGCGGCTGGATGGGTTCTGCGGGTGGTGCGGGTGACGGTGGTGCGGGTTATATGGTGTAAAGCCTTTCGAGTGCTGCTGCGACTGCGACTGCTGCTGATCCTCGTTCGTGGGCTCGTTCATGGGCTCGTTTAGCGGGTGAACATCGCTACCAATGTCAGATGGATCGGGTGAGATGAGGTCGGCTTCGTTGCGTCTAGCATGCTCGGAGAATGTACGTACAGCCTTGAAGCCAACGTTGCATCCATCCCGGAGAGCGTGCTGAGCATCGCTGAGAAACTCGAGCAGGCGATGAGTAGTTTGCGTGATAACTACAGTGCTCGTTGTCGCAAATCTCATTTCTTCCGTCTCAGCTTGAACACGGAGCATCTCCCACTGGCGCTGGTACTGGTCAATGTACTCTTCGTCATAGCGCTGGTAGATCGCCTTATGCATAGCCCGCTTGCTCGCTTGAGCCTGGCGCTCCATGTCCTGGCTTACGGCCTCATCATGCTGAAGCTTCAAGAGACCCTGAAGTATCGCATCAAAATTGGTTCTCATCTCAGTGTTGCGCGATGGGTCCCACATGGGCTTGAGGGCGAGGGTGGTGTCGCGCACAAGTACCTGCAGTGCAGGATTAGGGACGGTGAGCGACCACTCACGCAACGTCTCGAGCAGCTTCTGAGTCTCGGAATTGAATTTTTCATACGTCTTGAATGTCTGCCGCATGCTGTGGTAGACATCTTCAGCATTGGTGGGCTTGTGGGACCAAAGCTTCAGCTTCTCCCCGAAGCGACGCAGGCCCGTACTCATGCGACCGGCGTAGACCGTAGAAGAAGTCACGCTCGAGTACCCTGAAGGGGTCAATGGTGTGCCCAGCTGGGGCGATGGCATATGCGAATCCATTGAAGAGGTGAGTGTGGTGCTTGATGAAAATAGTGATGATGGAGAAGGAGAATAGTTCTGAGATTCAGGTTTTATACACCCATAATTTGCTTGGGAGCTCAGGTACATCTGAATTTCAGGTTGGGGATGCATATTACCCCGCCTAGTCCCCTAAATTTATGCAAAGCCTAAAATTATGCCCAACGACCAATCTGAAAAGCTGACTTGTTCCGCATTCCTCAGATGCTTTTGTCGCAAATAAACTTCCAATTGCATGTGATTATCCTTTTTTTAAATGCCTATATAAATAAAAGCTGTAGGAGCCGTTTTTGTTACGCCTGTGCTTGCCTCTGGCTAGCCTTAGCTTCCCGGTAGGCTTTGCGAGCATCCGCGAATACCTCTTCTATGCGGATCTCGGGCATACGTCCGAACATCTTCCTGATTTCTCTGTTATTTTGATCGAGAACGATAGCCCGCACGTTGTCACTCGCTGCCCATTCGAGAATCAACGATGAAGTATCATCGACTCTGGAGATATCTGGCAACGAAGGAGTTTCTGCTTGAACCAAAACCTGCGTCAGTTCCAGACTAGACGTGTTCCGAGTTGGAGTAAGCAGCACCTCATCTTTATTGGGCTCTTTTAATCGAGGCACGATTGGGGCCGCGGCTGTGGAGGCTTTTAGTACTGAAACTGTCGTTTGGCCAATTGGCGGGAGTCGGGGCTTTATTGCAGCAGGTGGGTAAATCCCAGATGCTTGTTTTCCCGAGCTCTTCATTTCTACGGCGGGTCGCACCGATCCCGGCCTGGTAGAGCCCGGTCTAGTGGAGCTTGACCCATTAATCGTTGATGTTCCAGGTTGCGATGACAGCTTCGAGGTTGCTGAAGAGTAGCCAAAGATATGACCGGTCCTTGGGGCAGCTATTTTAGGTGGAAGTCCACGTGTAGAAGTAGAAACTGACTTTGATGTACTCGTGCTTGAAGGTCTCGACGCGGGCGGTTTAGGCGGGCGCAGTTGGGTATTGGATGTTTGTCTAGCAGCCATACGGGGCTGAATTGGAAGTAACATAGACTGCGGCGGTCTCAACTTCGGTAGCAGAGAAGTCGCGGAGGCCGTTTGCCCAAGCTGAGAGGGCCCCGTCGATGCTAGAGGTCGAATTGCCTTAGTGGGGCGCTGAAGGGGCGAAGCTGCATGCTTGTAGGCCCTCGTTCTAGCCGCACTAGCTGCTGTTGGCCGCTGTAGGCGTTCAAATAGTGACATGGTTGCCTGAGACGACATAACAGTGGATATTTTTGGTGGCCTGTCTGCAGCGAGGGACTTGCTGGCTAACGAGCTGTTACGAGGTGGCTCAATTGAGACCTCGTGCCGCAATGGAGAACGAGCTTTGGGAGATGCCTTCTTGGGCGAGGCATTAGCGTCGAGCTTCTGGAGGGCAGGCTGTTTGCCAAGAGTCTTTTGAGGCGTGTACTCCCTGACTGCCCTGATTGGTGCACGATACGGGCTGCCTGGTTGCAGTGGGGAGGGGATGGGTATGCAATCGTTGTCTTGAAGCAAACGAAGCTTCAGAGCAGGGCTCAGATGAGGAGTGGACGCAGTCACAGGGCTTCGGTCATAGCCACTATTGACACTTGGTAGTGAGATAGTAGCGGTTTGCTCACTCACCTGACGGGCCGAATCTTTACCAGCTAGTTGTGATGGCTCACGGTTGTTTGTACGTCGAGCAGACACTCTTTGAGAAGGCTGAGACTCGCTTTTGGCGCGGGCGGCTGTCGCAGTGCCAAGTTTCTTGTCGATGTCCAACGCGGACGCAGCTTTAGCTGATCCGGCTCTTGAGGTTGTGGAGGTGATTGGAGATGAGGGTTGCAGTTCTGCAATAGTTTCCTTAGTGGATACTGTCGAGACAACAGCGTCAGAAGGAGCCTTATTGTCCACCGAAACGGCAGCTGAACCTGCAGGTTTGGCAACGCTGTGGGAGGACGCCGAGGATACAGAGCATTGAGTCTCCGCAGATTCGTTCTGTATGACTTGTTTCTGTGCATTATCCACAAGAGGCTCCACATCTGGGCTCGCACTGCCGTTTTGTAGCTCAGTCTCAGGATTAACTACCTTGGCATTGGAAGCAGCGACTTGGCTAGGTTCTTTTCGGGGGCTCTGGGGCTGTCGAGAAGGCGCAGCCGTCACCTGCTCTGTCTCGGGAGGGATCATTAGCACTCCTTTGGGTTTTTTGAGCTGCAATGTCTTGACGCTTTGGCTCAGCATGCGCCGACACTGGTCTGTATCTGTAGCTACGATGTTGCGCGCGAGCGTCAGAAGCTCGATATTCTTTTTATGTGAGTCCATAGTCTCGGTTTCCCTAGTTTCTGCCTTTGGACGAGAATAGATGCGGGACTTTGGCTTTGCTTTTCTGGTTGTCTGGTGCTAATAATTGACTTTGTAGGTGGGTCAACCACGCCTTGGTTTAGGATGTGCTTGCGTCCCAGCCCTTTTGTTTATGTTTAGTCGAATCTGGGGAGGAGCCGATTACGGGAGCGGGAGATTCAATTTCTGCCCTTACCTCCTCAGGCCACATTGTGCCTAAATTTGTTCGTCGTCGTCCCAACGCAAGGTAAGTGCATCACGTGACCTGTATAATATGATTTCGATGGAAATTAAGCATGTGTGTGCAGATTAAATAGGGATCGTTGCCCAGAACTATAACCGTAACATCTAACAGATCTTTAGGTTCGATCAAATTCTGTACAGAACGTGAACACTAGAAGAACAAAAAATCCGGTTATACCTGTATTAAGAATTGCTATATATTTTTATAATTTATTCCTCCTCCTCGTCACTGATCTTAGGCGCGAAGTAGTATCGCACATGGCCGTTAGGAAGCTTGTACTCAATCGCAGCAGGCATACCCTCAGCAAGCTCGAGGGTGACAGTGGGGCTTAGGCTGGCGGCCTTGGCGATGTTATTGAAGTACTGCAGGTTGAAGCTCAACGAGACCGGCTCGGCGATATTGATGGACACGCTCTTCTCAGGATCATCCACATCAGTGTAAGGCTTGAGCTGGATAGATCCTGAACCCATGTCACCCTTGGCATTAAACTTGACACCTTCCTTATCGGCCTGGATATCCACAGCCTCGGAAAGCTGACGAAGGTCACGGAGAATACGCTGCAGCTCAACACTGGGGAGGGTTATGCTGGCAGTGTACTCAGTTTCTGGAATGCTAAGGTACTCTTGGTCAATATCCATAAGCTGGAGCTTGAACTCACTGATACGATCTTGCTTGGGGTCCTCAAATGTAAGGGTGATGTCGCGTGGTTGGTCCTCGCTGTTGATGCGCAGAATGTCATCGTTTCCACCGCATCGTAGCACGGTCGACAAGGAGTTGATGTTAAGACCAAGAGTTACAGCGCGGTCACAGCGGTAATCGCTGAAGCCCTCAGAGCCAAGAAGCATTGACACGAGCACAATGTGGGATTTATCGAGAGACTGCAAAGCGATGCCGCTGTCAGAGCAGTCGAAGTTGCACTCTCCAAGCATATCGCGCACAGCCTCGATGATTTTCTTAAGGCTTGCAGCCTGATCAAGCTTTGCTTCGAACATTTTTTGATGGTTGTGGGTTTGGTTGAACGGGCAAAAAAGGTAAAGAAAGAAAAGAAGCTGACGCGACGCGTCTCCCTTTCTATTTGGCTCAATTGGGCACTGTGGAAATTGACATTTCCTTAATAACCAGCGAGCCCTCTCGCACACGTGTAGTAGTAATCCGCGTTACCCTGCGAAGGTAGAATCATCAGCCAAACGCGAAACGCAGGAGCCGATCGTGCGACAGAACTGAATGGAAAAAAAAAAGACGAACAAATGAATTATAAGAATAAATTAAACTAACAAAATGGTTATGTTGCAATCAGTGCATTCGGATGAACAACATATGTGACGGGCCCTCCGCGAGCATGGCCGCGCTCAGCATCTTGCAAAGTACGTGCCACACCGCGCAGCTCGAGAAGGATATGATCTTTGACCATTCTGCGCAAAACCTTATTTGCGAGCGCCCTCTCATTTTCAAGAGTCTCCTCAGAGTCAATTGAGTCTTCTTGGGACTCGAGGTAATAGCGAACGAGATCGTCTCCAGTGACGCCGTTCTCTCCTTCATTCTCATCCTCGTTGCCATACTCTTGAATTCGCTGGACGAATAAGCGGACCATAGCCATGTACTTGTCGTAAGTTACCTTGGTCTTCGGTGCAGCCTCTCCGCTTGATGGTTGCGTGGAGTCGCCGAAGGCGCCAAGCGAGCTCTGTTGGGCGGTTCTGTCAATCGGTGGTGCTTCAGTGAGGTTGTGCTCATCTTCATCGCCAATATCAATATCGTCGCGATCAACGTGGATAATGGATTGTCGCAGAAGGTTATAGGCCTCGCGGACAAACTCTGGGGTGACTTCTTCAAGACAATGCGCACGGGCAATAGCCTCGGACAAACGCACGAGAGACTCGAGCTGACGAACAGTGATACGGTAGCTCGTCAAGCCGATTCCAGGAGTGTCCGACATTCTGAGCTCCTTATACTTCTCGACCAAGTACTTCTTGGCATCTTCGTTCAATCTCGGCTTGAAGGTTCGGGCGAACATGATATAACGGCGAAGTTGAGATGTTGAGAATGGCGGTGTAATCGCCTCATCACGGTTCATGTGCAAGGCTACAATATGGTCGGCCAATCTAGTATCACTCTGCTCGTTACATTCATCAAGAACAACAAAGAACAGGTCGAAACGACTCATGATTGGAGCTGTCATATTGATGTTTTGTCTCAAGCTCAGCTTGCGATTGTAACGGCCATTGATTGGGTTCGCAGCTGCGAGGATAGAAGTGCGTGCATTCAATGTTGCGTGAATACCAGCCTTGGCGATAGAAATCGTCTGCTGCTCCATGGCCTCGTGAATAGCGACTTGATCACGCGTATCCATCTTGTCGAACTCGTCAATGGCACAGATTCCATTATCAGCCAGCATAAGCGCACCAGCCTCGATAGTGTGTTCCTGAGTTTCCTCGTCTTTAACCACGGCAGCGGTGAGACCAGCTGCTGAGCTGGCTTTACCACTCGTGTAGACGGCGCGTGGCAAGAAACTGCACACGTACTTGAGGAACTGCGATTTAGAGGTTGAGGGGTCTCCAACCAGACAAATGTTGATATCACCACGCAATTGGATACCTTCGGCCGTAGTTTTATGAACACCACCCAAAAGCTGAAGAATGAGGCCCTTCTTGATAATCTCGTGGCCCCACACCGTGGGAGCTATCGACTGCACAAGCTTACCATACAAGTTTTCAGTCTCCATCATTTCTTTGAGCTCGGCGACTTCTTCGGCTGTGAGATTTTCAAGGAATCTCTCCTGATCGCTCTGGCGGTTTGCGCGACCGTTCGCAGCGCGGTCATTTTCTAGTCCATCATCGTCTGCATTGCCGTCGAAGTCTACAGCGCCTTTTCTAGTATCATCCTGGACCATACTAGCCAGGAACGCAATGCGGTAGGTGAGCTCGCGAGCTCCAAGAGCCTTAAGACCACGTACAGCACCGTTCATGCCCTCACCACGGCCTTGATCACGCTTGTCTCTGAATGCTTGCGGTTTAACGCCTGGAAGACCGAGCTGGGACACGTCCGGGATCACAATCGCTGTGCCTGTGAATACACACTTGTCGCCAGCTTTAGCCGTGTCGACAATATTACCACGCAGAACAATATCAAGAGTTCGGGGCATGGAGCCAGTAGGAATTTCACCCGGGTTTTCCTGGACACGCACGCGTTGCCAATCAACAAATTGTGATTTAGCAGGCACTAGAGTCCACGATGTACGGTTTTGACAGGTAGGGTTTGGGCACATGTACGGCTCTGTGTAGCGGAACACTTGCTCGACACCAGTAACCTCAGCACGACATGCATCACAAGTAAATGTGGCCCGATACAATTCTGGCCGCACCTCAGATGTACGGGTGACAGTACCTGACAATGTGAGAAGTGTACCGATCTTTTCAGTGTGCAAGTCTCGGATTTTATTGACAACAGGCAGACCGTAAAACGCCACTTGGAAGATGGACTGGTTCTCTCCGCTCGCACCTCCGCTTGAGGACGAGCCAGTGTGGGATGGTGCATTCAGGTAGTCGTCTGCTTGAGTGGCTGCAGTTCCGAATATGAGGGATGGTTCATATCGCTTGATCAGAGTTCTCAAAGCTCGCTGGAGATAAGGCAAAAATCGATAATATTGAGTGCGAATAGCTGCGGCCAGCACACCACTGTCCTCGTTCTCACCACCATTATCTATGCTGTCGAGGTGGGCCCAGTCAACGTAAATGGTATTGAGGCCATAGTCCTTAAGAGCCTTGATTTGTTCGATGTAGTAAAGCTTGTTATCCTCCGGGTTGCGGTATGTGGCGAGGAACTGCTCGAACTGCTCCTGGACCTTTTCAGCGACCACATCGACCACACGAGGAATACCCTCCAAGTCTGCCAACGCAGCTCTTCTCAGCTCATCTGCAGGTATCTCACCAGTTCTCTCCTCATCACCGCCAGTACCGCGGTCTCTACCGGGTCCATCACCCGACAAACTCGACGGACGATCGTAAGGAAGCTCACTTGAGGGACCACCCCTGTCTGTACTGAAAAACGTTTCTCTTTGTGGGGTGCGTTCACCAGCCCCCAAAATGGAGGACGTCGGAGATGATGGAGGGAACTCCATTTTCAACGACTTTTAACCAAGTGGCAATACCTTTTTGTGTCGCTGTGCTTGCGAAAATGTGTTGTACCTGGTTAATAGGGGTAGTAGATGAATCAAAAAAAAGACGCGTCTGGCCCTAAGCGGTTTGGGAGGGAAAATAGTATCAATTAAGGGTATGGTTAGCATACGTAACACGCGTCTGTCACGTGTTACTTCATCAAACATGGCTCACGAGCGTTATACTTGATTGTGGCCGTCTGCGAGTCCTTAGCGAGAACACTAGTATATCGTTGACATATAGAGGGAAAGCAAAAATTTAAATCTATTTGGGTATATGCCTCTGTGAAAGGAACCATCACTCTATTACTGAGCTCTTAGGTCGTTGTATGCGGCGATCTGGGCTTGGTCAGGGACAATGCTAAGGCTGTTTTCAGTCCAAGACCTGAATGACGAGACAAGAACATCTTCAAAGTGCAGCTTTTCAAGATCATCACCACCACCGCGAGACTCACCACCCACAAATACATTGGGCACAGTTCCACGGCCAGTCTTGTCCCGCAGATACTGCTGCAGCTCCGGTCCATTCTCATGGAGGTCGATCTCAATGATTTTCGGTTGAGGGTACATCGCATAAAGGTTCTGAAGGATGAACTTGGCCTTCTTCGAAAAGGGACAGTATGACTTTGAGAAGATCACTACAGGTGAGCTCTCGAGAGCAGCGCTGACCTCTGCGGCAGGATCATAAGGTGTGCTAGAGGGAGCAGGCTCGTCTGCTGCGTGTTTAACGCCCAAGTGTTCCTCAACGATATGATCAGGTGCTTGCTTTGAGGATACCTTCTTGATGTCAGACAAAGAAGTTGTAGTCACCGAACCGCTGCGCGAGATCTTCCACAGGAGGATGAATACCGCAATGGCGGATATCATATATGTGAGCCTCTTTGTTGTAGAGCGACGCATGTTACCAGACCTGCTAATTTAGTGTTACAATGTCCAGAGAAGAGGTCTCGTTCTTGGCCTGCCGAGCTTGTTGGTGAGTGGGTCCGGTTACGTGTTACCTGAGCTCTTGGCGGGAATAAGCTCCTCCTGCCCCTCTCTCCCTTCCCCCCTAAGTGTTATAATAGTACAGTCCCACTCGGATGTTGACCAAACTGTCTATTCTGGTAATAAAGCAAGAGCCTTAAAATAGTAGGAGAAAGATTAAAGTTATGCATTAATTTATAGCTCAAATAAAGGACCTCGTTGAAACATCTGGCAATGAAAGACACACGTGTGTCCCATGCATGTTTCTGGGGGGGTCGAAAGTTATATACAAATAAATATTTTTGGAGTTTCACTATAGGCCGGGCACAGCCTCGACAATTGCATCGGTGCCTCGATGCTGCCCGCTGCCGGGGTCCATTTTGGCGGTGCGAGCCCCGAATTGGATGGCTCGCTTTTTTTCCACAGCTGCATCACCGATTCCATACATTCCAGCAGCTTTTCTCAGTATACATTTGTTTCTTTTGCAGTCCAGAGGTAGCGATTTGGCCAGTTTAATGACGCGAGAGTCGAGGTATGGGTATCGAACTTCGCGGGCGTGCGCAGCCATGACGCGGTCATCTCTACCTAAATTGCGGTGTCCGAGACGCCCGAAATCGAGCTCAAGCTCAGAGGCAAGGTCCGCTGCACGCTCATGCCGGCCGTAACCACCGAATAGCTCGTCTGCTCCCAATCCAGAAAACAATACCTGACTTGAAGCATGTTTAGCAGCAAAATAAAAAGCAAGGGCTATGCTGAAATCCATGACTGTTGTTGAAGGGAACATTAGCTGGCGCACGTCGTCGGACGCAGCTATTGCCTGTTCATAGGATACATCCACGAGGCTGAGGCTAACTCTATCGCTGGATGAGAACTCCTCAGCATGGGTTTTCTGCGCAAGGATGCGATCAGGGGCTTCAGCAGGCTGCTTGTTTGTGCGTCGGTTCTCAAATGCCACGTTCACCAGTTCTATCTGTAGGTCAGGACGGGCGACTTTGTCGAGAATTTTAGCGAGAAACGTGCAGTCCAGGCCGCCGCTAAACAGCACTGATATCGAGGGCGCTTTGAACGAGGGAAGAGCCGTACGTGAAGCAGCTGACTCGCTCAAAGCGAACGTGAGGGCGCGGGATGCTTCTTGCATATCACCGCAACTAGTATCTCGGCTCACAGAGAACTCTTCTTTAAAGCTTGTCTGCATTAATGTACCGTTTTCGAACGAGTAAAGAACGCCTGCATCGCATTCAATCCACCCCGGTTCACCCGTGCTGACACTTGAGACAACAAGCTCTTGGTCATTGTGTCGATAAACGAGGCTTCGTCTTCCAATCGAGTCACGGCCAAACATGAGTTTTGAGCCGTCATACCAGGCAAAGGCATACTCACCTTCCAACGACCGGGTCATAAGCTGGGAACGATGTTCCCAGAGCCATTGAGAGTCGTTTCCGGGTAAATCATATAATTCACCATTGTACGCAAGTCCCTCTGTAGGTGAGCTTAACGGCTGGGGAGTCAATGGATCTCTTAATGCGAGAATAGTCGACTCGATATAGAACGGGCCCCTTTCTATGACGCACCAATGGTCCGGTCCGCGTCGTTGGATATTTGCTCTCAGCTCATTTATCTCCGATTCTGTTAAAGCATTTTTTGTATAGGCGAGGATACCGCACATAGCTTTGAAGCACTCTCTTTATTATTTCCCTCTCTCAAAATAGCACCATCAACCTCCCGTGCCTAAAAAGTAAGGGCACATGACTAACCGCGCTGTGTATACTGGAGCTGTGGACAAGGCCAAGCGACAATTGCACGAAGGACAAGATCGGTAAGTCGGCCGATAAAGGTCCTATTTAATTATCATGTGGAGCGGATTTGGCCCATTGGGTGGTCCAGGATCCCCGAGACCTGTGGCTCCTGTTTTGTCCACGGACCAGACAGAGGCTAAACCCGTGTTCAGTAGTGGGCGCTCTAGCATGGAAGCAACGCTGCACAGTCTTGAGGACGGCTCCGGCAGCCAAAATGCTAGCGATGCAAATGATTCAGATAAGGAGTCTGTGCGTGCGAATGGTGGCTCAGAGCTCATTGATTTGTCTGAACCTATCGCGGAGCAGCATGCTTCGCCTAAAGATAAAGCAACGGCAGTTGAGGCCGACAATGACGGAGAGACGGGAACCGATGAAGCCCCAGAGCTTAATGTCCAATCAACTGAGTCTCAGGCTGATACCAAGGTGGATGCACAAGAGACTGCTCAATCGCGAACAGATCCTTTGCAGTCTGGCGCGGAAGCTACCACCCACAAAGAGCTCAAAGAGACGCCATCAAAAGCACAAGCTCCGGAAGAGCAGGAACCAGAGGCACAATCATCAGACGAGCAAACTTCGTCACAAGTGCCTTCAACCAATCAACCCGCGAAAGAGCAACACGAGGAGGAAGAGTCCCGCGAGCAGTCGCTTAGACCACAAGGGCCAGAAGATCAATCAGAGGAGGCAACACCGGAATGGGAAGCCTTCAAAAAACAGACGCTCGGATCCAGAGAAGACACGGCAAATGCCTCCATTGCTAGCGACACTGAAGACGTAGGACCAGAAGTTCAGGCTCCACGACGCGAAGCTCATACCGGCGATGTTGACCACAGTCTCCCGCATGAACTGGAACGGCGTACAACTACCGAGAGTATGGGTGAAGGGTCGTTGCGTCGTAGTTCAATTGCTGCTATGCGTGAGCTAGGTGAGCCCCAAACAGCGGGCGGCGATGAACAAGTTCCTTTCGACTTTCAAGCATTCCTGGACCTCATCCGCACGAAACAAGCAGACCCGATTGTGCGGTACGTCAAGTCGTTTCTACAGGAGTTCGCCAAGAAGGCTTGGACACCTGACCAACAGGAGAAGATCGTTGCTGACTTCCACAAGTTTATCACCCTCAAAATGAAACAATTTGAACCATTCAAAAGCCTAAGCGATGTAAAAATGCGCAATGCCGGGGAAGGAATGGAGAAACTGGTTATGAACAGACTATATGTGCGCACGTTCCCGCCAGTGATGCCCCCAGTTCTTCGACGAGATGGCCACGACGAGGATTTGCTCAAAGACCAAGTTCTCCAGGAAAAACTGCGGCTATGGGGATGGGTGGAGGGAAGACACCTCGATATCAATGTCGAATACCTACAGCCACAATTCCTAAAGCTGGCGTGTGCTGAACTATCACGTATTCATCAGTTCAGAGCTCCGAGGGACAAGATGATCTGTGTGCTTAACTGCTGCAAGGTAGTGTGGGCTCTTATTCGACAAGCGCACTTGGAACAGAATGCCGATAGCTTCTTGCCCCTGTTAATATTTGTTGTCCTAAAGGCGCAACCCCAGCATCTCGTGTCTAACATCAATTATATTCAGCGCTTCCGGGCAGCGGAATACCGTGCCGGTGAAACCATGTACTACCTCAGCGCATTAGCAAGCGCTGTGGTGTTTGTTGAGGGCCTTGATAAGTCTAGCCTCACAATTACGGATCAAGAATTCGAAGAAGAAATGACCAAAGCGGCTGCTGCTGAACGCGAACGGCTAGAGAACTTGCGTGCGGAGTCCGAGAACAATGCTAATGAATCTCGTCGTACCGATTCGCGAACAAGCAGCGAGGAAGACGATTTTGGCATGGAAAGTGTACTAGCGGCGTCTGCAGGGCTACTTGTTGATCGTATGAAGACGCTCACATCGCATTTCTTTGACGATTCACCCGACATCGACACTCATGCTCAACCGGGAACGTCATCAGATACTGCGGGCTCTTCTGCGGCCCCCGAGCAAAGAGACCGGAGGGTACGGAGTCGTGAGTCTGCCGAAGAGCAAGCGGTCCGCGAGGCATCTGCAGAAGAATACGAGGCTCAACAGCTTCGAGAGCAAGAATTCAACCAGATCCTTGATACTCTCGAAAAGATGTTCCCTGTCCTTGACAAAGAGGTACTGGAGGACGTTCTGCGCGAAAAGAACACAAATGTTGGTGCTGCAGTTGACGTGTGTCTTGCCCTTGTCGGATCATCATGATATGCATAGGGGGTGAGACAGATATACTTATTTTAATTTAAATAAAATCCAATAGTTGCCATGGATTGATATTTTAGTCTTCTTTGTTTTCAGCGAGAGCCATGCGTTCAAGGAGCTCAGAGTTCTCTAGTTCGAGCTGAGCAATCCTGGCCAGTAGACTCCGTTCTTTAGTAGCTGCCTCCTCGAGTTCGTTCTCGGTGTGAACTTTGAGAGCCGCGAGTTCTTTTTCGAATTTAGCTGCCAGAGACTGTGCTTTGTCCAGAGCATGCTCGAGTTCAGCCTCGATTTCTTTCTGGATATGCCATGCCTTGTCGGTCATACTGCAACGCTCGGAGCTATGCTATGGCTTTGCGAGGTGAACGATGATGGGTCTCCCCGGACCTGCCATGTGACGGGGGATGTTAGTGCTGATGTCATGGCGGCCTAGGCGAGTGAGCACGTGCAGAAGCGATGCCAACCAAATAAATATGAATTCGAATTGCCCCGTTCCTGAATTGTAGTGATATTCGGAAAAATGAATTGGATTTACCCGATTTCAAAGATGGGATCGACAGATGTGGTATCTTGCACACCTGAAACAAGGGGTGGGCGACTTTAGGCAGCAGAAGGTAACTAAGCTTTAGCCTATCTGCCCTGGCATGAGGCGTCATGTCAGTCCAATCTATGCAGACATTTCGCCTCCCTTTTCTCTTCTTCCCCCTTCACATTATTTTCGGAAGGGTCTGCAAAACTGGTAGTACGCCACCATTTTCTGCATTTCAGGTTCGTGATATAATTTACAGGTGTTCAATTCGCCACTCATCAAAAAAATAACCCAAAAGTGCTCTTTGCCACTTGGAAAAGAAGCATACCATAATGGCCCCGGTGAAGTTATACGTTTACGATTTGTCTAGAGGACTTGCTGCTGCATATGCCCCAGCATTCGGCCTGGATATTGATGGCGTGTGGCATAGTGCAATAATTGTCCACGGGAAAGAAATTTATTTTGGAAGTAATGGTGGTATCACGATCATCGACGGTGTGGGTCTCACACACTTTGGGGCTCCTGACCGTGTTGTTGACTTGGGGAACACTGAGGTTGACTGGGACCTTGCCAAGGAGTATATTGACGAGATGAGCACGCGATATGGGGAGAACCACTATAATTTGTTGCAGCACAACTGTAACCACTTCAGTCAGGAGTTTTCACAGTTCTTGACTGGAAATAGCATTCCTGAGTACATCACGTCGACAGCTCTGAAAATTAGTGCGACTCCATTGGGCCAAATGCTCGCGTCGCAAATCGACATGGGAGTAAGCCCAATTTGAGTTCTTCTTCTTCTTTAGCATTTTGCAATGCAGAACCTGTATTTATATATATTTTTTCTTGGCTTTAAATATCGCTACTTTTTCGTCTTTTTCTTTTTCACGTACCACAAAATATCTAACCCCATTTCGCAGAGAAGATCGATGGGGCAGGCTTCTCGCTCACGGGACTTCGTGAGTAGGCGCCATTCATGGCACGTCCTTCGAGGGTCGAGGGGATACCCAATTCGCTTGGACTGTTCTTAAAATTCATATTGCTCATAATTTGCGGCAGAAGGTCCGCTTCCTTGCGGTATTTGCGAGTGAGGAATGGCATCTTGAGACATTCCTCGGCAGTGGGACGGGCGTCGGGTTCTATTTGTAGACAGGTCGTGATGAAGTTGCGAGCATCCGACGTAACATGGATCCAGTACTCCTGGGGCTCGAACTTGACCTCTCCCTTGGCAATTGCCTCGCGCTCCTCGGCAGCCGTCTCACGATCAAATGGTGTGTATCCACACAGCAAGAAGTAGGTGATGACACCGATAGCCCAGATGTCCACGGGTTTGCTGTGACCCTTTTGAGTGAAAATCTCGGGAGCCATGTAACTAGGAGTACCGACAGTGGTAGTGAGCATGCGGAAGTTCTCCTCGTCGATGATGCGGGACAAGCCAAAGTCGCAAATGAGCAGGTTACTGCGATCGCTTTGGGTTTTGAACAGCACGTTCTCTGGCTTTAAATCACGATGGACAATGCCATTTGCATGAAGGTGGGCCACCCCAGATGTTATTTCCCGGATGATCTTTGCCGTATCACTTTCGTAAATTGAGCCACGCGAACAAAGCCTGTCGAAAAGCTCTCCCCCCTTGGCGAGCTCGGTAATTAGGTATAGGCTATTGTCGGTTTCAAAGTAGTCGACCAGCGTCAAAATGTTCGGGTTTCCTCTCGACACACGCTTTAGCACAATGATCTCATTGCGCACAAGATGTTCACGGCCACGCATCAGCTTCTTGTTGATGACCTTGGCTGCAAACCATTTATTTGTCTCAACATGACGGGCTTCCTTCACCACGGAATACGTTCCCTGGCCGAGTTCACGGCCAATTACGTACAGGCAATCGCATGGCTCACCACGAGGTTTCTCCTCTTTGGTATCTATCGAGGAAGTGATTTCTGGCTTCACACACGATGACGTGGTCGTAGCAGCCACTGGAGGGTTCGTCTTCGGCGTACTTTGTGCCGGTTTTGCCTCATCCTTAATTTCCAAACTTGAGGGATTGCTACCAGCCGTCGAAGTCGCTTCTGACAGGGAAGGCGACGACGTGGAAGTGCCGCCTGGGGTGGTGGGTTCGGGCACGTTCAGCCTCTCAGAGGTCGGGAGGGAGTCGCATGCTTTTGGAACCCCACTACCAGACGTCGGCTCGGACATTGCGTACCTTCAAATCCGCAAGCCACCCGTCCTCGTTGCGAGTGTAAGTGGGGAGTAGGGATATCCAGTGCAGCCTGGGAAAGGGGGAGGGAGGGGGATTTAATGGGATGCGCGTGTCTATTAACCCGGGCTCTATGAGCTTCAGTCGTCGTATGCCATTTGGGCAGATTACTAGTCCATTCTCCCAAAAGATCAATGTGGCTGCAAAGTGATCGTCGCTCGCGTTCCTTTGGCTGCTTGTGATTGACAACGCTGAGTCAAATGCTCTCCACAAGCTGGGGGACCCTATCTTTTATTGGTTCCTGACTGCGTTTTTTTTCATGCAATGATGATGCAGCCCTAAACTAGACTCAATTGGCTAGACAGGAAAAAAATATTAAAGAACTAGAGATATCTAAGGGGACCATGTGGTGATGAGCTTCGAAATAACTTTCATAATTTCAACCACTTTTTCTTCTTCGTACTTGCGGCAGACTATCTGCACGCTCACGGGACCTCCATGGCTCACGTCGCCGTCGTAATGCTCGTGGAAGTATGCATCGATTTCGTTGCGGGGTTCGTGCGTGGTATCCTTCTTGTCGACGAGCTTATCGACGCGGGTCACGGGTACAGTGCCAGCAGAGTAGTCCAACGCATTTACAAATGAAGTGTATCCAACATAATTGCCGAACTTACCATGAGGACAGCCAGCATGAGGCGTCGCGGGCAGGATCAATGCATCTATCGGCCTACCATCCTCGTCGACGGTCGCCATCCACTTCTCCAAGAATTTTTTCGCGAGTTGTGTACGTTCTACGTGGAGCTTCCACAGGTCAGAAACATTAATGTCCGGGGAAGTACCGTAATTCTCCATGTATGGGAACAACGGCTCGCCAGTTTTACCTACAGTCTCAAGAACATGCCTGCCACCATCCGAGACAAATAATTGACCCACAATTTCAGCCAGTTGGCTCTGGATCTCACCACCGTCCCATTCAATCACGTCATGGCCAGCATCTTTGAGCAGCTCTGCCACGTGGGTCACACCACGGATAATTGGCGGAGTAGGTTTCACAAATCCGTCGTCGATCAGTACTGCAAAGCGTAGTTTTTTGGGCAGGCTAACCTCTCTCCATGGCATGTAGGCCACCTTTGGATCCACCGTAGATGGATCAGCACCCACAAGTGTCTTGAGGTACCATTCCATTGAGTCAATGTCGCTACACAGCGGTCCATTCACTGAGCTCACAGATTCAAGTCCTGGGAGGCCTGATCGCGTTCCAAACGTTGGGTAGCGTCCAGAGGTTGGTCTTACACTGTACAACCCATTGAAAGAGGCCGGGATACGCACAGAGCCGCCAATATCAGAGCCAATGTCCACAATACTTCCTCGTAGTGCGGCATGAGCACCACTGCCTCCAGAAGAGCCACCAGCACTCAGGTCACGATTATAAGGGTTCGATGTCGCTCCGTACACGTGATTCACGGATTCGGGCATCATCATTGCAACAGGCACATTGGTTTTTGCATAGAATACAGCGCCCTCCCTCCGCATCAACTCCGCAATTGCAGAGTCATAAGTGAACGTCTCCGGCTCGACGCTCCAGGCAACAAACCCGATAGAGCTCCCCTTGCCAATTACATTGATGTTGTCCTTGAGAGATATAGGCACACCGTGAAATGAACCCTTCAGCTTACCTGTAGACTCATAATACTCATCAAGTTCTTTTGCTTGTTCCATTGCCTCCTTGTAGAAAATTTCGGTGAGGCAATTGGTGAGCTGGTGAGCGATTTGCGACCGGTGGCAGAATGCTTTTGTGACTTCATAGGCCGTCCACTGCTTCGATTTAATTTTCGCTGCCACCTCCGGGGCAGTTGAGCTAGTGATTTCAAGTTCCTTGTCAGTCAAAAGACCACTAGTCTCTGGGAAGTCGTGCACGTCAGTGCGTTCCTCGAGGTCTGCCAGGACATCTGCGGGAATCTTCCACTCGTCGATCAAATTGAGGTCTCGTTTTAAAACCTTGCCAGCGGCAATCTGCTTCCAAGTCTCGTTTGGGCCGTCAGCGACCAAAGTTGTTGATGTAGTTTCTGTGCTCATAGTTGGTGGTGTGATATCACGAAACAACGGCTTTCCCCAACACATAAATCAGCGTAATGGGATCCATTCGGATCTCTCGGGTACCCTCTTTTCGGCATGTAAGCCATATCTCATCCGTCAATACGCATGTATCGGCTGCAGTTGTCGTTATTCGAGGGTCTGAGTAGGTGATAGCGGCTAATCTGTCTTATCAGTTCCGAGCATGTAATGCCATGGGTAAGGTCCCACCGGTAAAAATGTTGGGCAGCTCGTCTATACCGATCAATGCAAATCTATTTTAGGTCTGCCATTTTTGGTAACAGTCTTCTCAGATTGTTCTGCACTGTACATTAGTGTAGAGATAATGTTGGCTTTAATTTATAGCCGCGTGGAGCTCACACTTATGGCTCACTGCGAGCCTGCACCTCCTCCCCGCCCCTTCAACTCAACACCGCACAGAGATAGGGGAGATGGACCCCTGCCTTCACGCAGACCCTGTCATGAAAATCAGGGATTATGTCAGTTCTATTAATCTTCACACGCATAGCTGGTTTTGGATGGCTGCAGGTGTCCGTACGGAGTCGACTCTAAATATCCAGAATTCTGCCATGTCTAGAAATAAAGAAAGCCTCTAGTTCGACAAGTCTGAAGCAGCAGTTTTTGATTATAATGTCTTTACCTCTCCGATATGCAAAGAACGTGAGAAATTTTGTATGGGGTAAACCACCGGCAGACAAGGCCGAACGGTGGCTACTATTTAAGATTGACTGCTTTGTTCTATCGTACGTCTGCTTGGTGTACTGGAGCAATTATCTTGATAGAACCAACTTCTCCAATGCCTATGTAACAGGTATGCAAGAAGCACTCAACATGACCGGGGACCAGTTTAACATTGTTAATACTTGTTTTACTGTTGGCTACACGGTTGGTATGATCCCCAATAATATTGCACTACTCAAGATTCGTCCACGATATTGGCTTAGTTTCTGTTGCTTAGCCTGGGGACTTCTCGTACTCTCGCACTACAAGGTTACTCATTACGGCCAACTTTGTGCTATCCGCTTTTTCCTGGGGCTGTTTGAGTCGTCTACTTTCAGTGGAACCCATTTAATTTTGGGATCTTGGTACAAGGAGGATGAACTCACTAAAAGATCCGCGGTTTTCACGAGCAGCGGTCTCCTTGGCTCTATTTTCAGTGGGTTCATGCAGTCTTCCATTCACGCTAGCCTCGACCAAAAGTCCGGATTAGCAGGCTGGCAGTGGCTGTTTATCATTGATTTCCTCATCACAATCGTGATATTTTTCTATGGCCTAGCCCTCTTCCCAGACGTGCCTGCCAATTGTTCCTCGCCATGCTTTACTGCAGCCGAAAGGGAATTGGCAAGAGCACGACTGCCTCCACGCCCGCACACGAAGCTGGACTGGTCAGTTATAAAGAGGGTCGTCACTCGTTGGCACTGGTATCTGTTTTCACTACTGTGGGTATTTGGTGGTGAGAATGAGAGCTTCGGCAGTAACAGCCTGTTTGCATTGTGGCTCAAATATATGGGCTATTCAATTGGAAATAGAAACAATTATCCTCTGGGTGTTTTCGCCATTGGCATATTCACAACTGTTGTAAGCTCTCTGTGGATCGACTTTACCGGTGCGAGGTTCCATTGGCATGTTGCCGTGCTCATTTTTGTTGCTATGATCATCTCAACAATTTTGTTACTAGTGAAGCCGCTGTCCCACCACTTCACGTTCGCGGCAATGTACCTTAGCGGCTGTAGCTACTCTGGCCAGGCTGCATTCTTTGCCTGGGCAAACGTCGTTTGCCGAAATGATCTCCAAGAAAGAGCTATTACATTGGCAAGCATGAATATGTTTTCGAATGCCGTGAATGCATGGTGGTCGATTATATTTTATAAGGCTAACGACGTGCCAAAGTGGCGCAATGGATGTTGGGCGATGATTGGTACCCTATGTGCGTCATTAGTCGTTGCTATTGCCATAAGAATTTTGCAGCTTCGTGAAGACAAACATATACGCCCGGCACCTATAACTCTGTTGGATGCTGGTGGAAATAGCGTGGAATCACTCTCCCACAATAATATCGAAAAAGCCGATGTACCCCCGCACGATCCCGAAAGTGCCTAGGGTTAGGCAAAGCAGATCACATAAACTAGCCAACTGTAATTTTGAAATATTCAACAGTTTTTTTACAGCACTGGTCCATTAGTATCCCTTAAACAGAACTCTATTTATCGTTTCCTCATGCAGCTTCGTCGCAGGTCTAAAAAATCACTCACGTGCGACCTGCCCTCCCCCCTGCGCATCGCAACAGGAAGCTCACCGTTTCTGGCGCTGATCTACTCCCGCCTTATCAGCTGCTTACTCAAAGTCTCGACAGCTTTGAAGTGTCTCACCAAGTGTATGCGGAGAGAATGGACGGGGGCGAGGTGACGGCCGTAGAGACTGATGGGGCATTGCCGGTAGCGAACGGTAGCGGTAGCCACCAGTATGCCGAATCCAATCCCATGTACTCCACGACTATTCGTCACGGGTTCGGGGTGATCTCTGAAGAGTGGATGTCGTACCTGGCTGAAGGCTTCTGCTACTACTTTGCCGACAAAAGGCACGACACTGGAGGTGTTCCCCGACACATAGCCGGACAAAAGGCCATTTCAGGTGAGTGGCGTATCACAGACAGACACAGAACTGTCAACGCGGCGCTGGTACTCTGCCTTAACTTGGGCGTCGACCCTCCAGACATTGTAAAGACCAAACCATGCGCAAAAGTTGAGGCGGGGGTGGTTCCATCGCATGCTGTCGACATGAAAAAGGCGCTCGAGAAGATTGGAAAGAATCTTCAGACCCAATACGAGACATTGAGCACCCGCACAAAGTATAAGCAGAGCCTGGATCCAAATGTCGACGATGCGAAGCGATTCTGCATGGGTCTTCGTCGTTCGGCCCGAGATGATCGCATCCTGTTTCATTATAACGGTCATGGCGTTCCTCGGCCAACTGCATCTGGTGAAATTTGGGTGTTCAATCGCGGCTACACTCAATATATTCCTGTCTCAGTTTACGAGCTGCAGACGTGGCTTGGTGCACCTGTCATCTACTGCTATGACTGCAGTGGAGCAGGAAACATAGTCAAGAACTTTAATGACTTTGTCGAAAAACGCAAACGTGACGAGAGACGAGCAGGTGGTCCAAAGCCTGAAGACCCTCAGGGGGGTGCAGCAGCGTTCAGTCAATCTATCCAGATGGGCGCATGCCGTGCAGACGAGATTCTGCCAATGAATCCTGACCTTCCCGCTGATTTGTTCACATGCTGTATAACAACCCCGGTGGATATCGCCGTGAAATGGTTCCTTCTCCAAAATGGTGATGGCTTCCAAACACTAAAAGTTTACGACTTGGTCATACCTGGTAAAGTCACCGATCGTAGAACACCACTCGGCGAATTAAATTGGATTTTTACCGCCATCACAGACACAATTGCATGGTCTGCGCTCGAACCAGCAGTGTTCAAACGCTTGTTCCGTCAAGATTTGGTGGTGGCAGCAATGTTCCGCAACTTCTTGTTGGCGTGCCGCATCATGCAAGTACATGGATGCCACCCTATATCAAGCCCTGAGCTTCCTGAGACACACGATCATCCCCTGTGGAAGTCGTGGGATTTGGCCGTGAGCCAGTGTCTTCTCCAACTCGACGCTGGCGTCACAGTTGACCACTATGAGTTTAGCAACTTTTTCGAGCAGCAACTTACCGCATTCGAAATGTGGCTCACATACCGCAGCGCAGACGTTTCCCAACCGCCCGAGCAGCTTCCAGTGCTACTTCAGGTCCTCCTGAGCCAGATACATAGACTTCGTGCCTTGCTTCTCCTGGCCCGTTACCTGGATCTTGGTCCTCAAGCAGTACGCATATCACTCTCCATTGGTTTCTTTATTTATGTCTTGAAGCTGCTGCAAAGCCCAGCTGCCGAGTTGAAACCAGTACTGGTGTTTATCTGGGCTCGTATAATGGCAGCAGACTACAAAGATGTCCAACACGAGCTTGTGAAGGAAAACGGCTATCAGTATTTCATTCAAATTCTTGTACAGAGCTCTACTGCCACTGACCCTAGTCAATCTTCTGATGGACAAGCTCAAAGTGAAGCCAATGGTGGTGATAACAGCACGGAAACAAGAGACGCCGGATCTCCTCCTCCACTAATAACTGATGTCGGGAGGGCCGAACACCTCGCTATGTGCTGCTTTGTGCTTGCACAATTCGCTCGTGGATTCCCACAGGGCCAGCAGCTTCTGGCTCAGGAGCCAGACCTAATAGAGGCACTCACGAAAGAGCACAAGGGAAATGCAGAATCGCCTTTATTCAGACAATGGGCTTCGCTATTATCTGGAATCATCATGTCGTCTTCCATGACGCCTCTAGCATCTGCCGAAAAACTTGTCCCGCGTCTGTTGGCACGGTTGAAGGACCCTATTCCCGAGGTACGCGCGGCTGCACTCGTTGCTTTACGCACTTCAATCCACCGGTTTGCCGATGAGAAAGGTCAAGCAGACCTGATCGCAAAAGCGGCCCTAATTGCCAGTAGCGACATGTCGATCATTGTGCGCGAAGAGTATGCACTATTCGCCGCTAGATATATTCAACAGCGTGAGTCACATTTCCTAGTGTGTGCATTCACCACACTTGAAGAAGAATACGCCGCTGCAGTTCACGAGGGCGATTTACGCAGTACGGGCCCAGCGCATGGTACGATTGCTTTGGCCACTTGGCGATGCTTGCTAGTACTGTCTACTGATCCTGCTGCACCAGTGAGATCACGAGCATGTGAAGTTGTCGATAAGGTGAATGCCACCTTGATGCGCACCCCTCTCGCAGATGATGCGAGACGCATGATCATGCTTCTCAACCCAGAGGACCACATCAACGGGTCTTCCAGACCCATATTTAGAAGAACCTCCAGCTCAGGATCCACTTCAGCTGCACTGGATGCCCTAAATGGTCAAAGGATCCAGGATAATGAAGCCCAGAACCACCAAAATCAACACCAGGGTATTCGTGCTGTGCTCAATTGGGTAACACAGAGAGACGAGCCTCCGACTCCCCCGCCAGATAACCCAGAGCCAGTCAGGCGAAAGACGCACCTCCGAGCACCTCCGAGTGCTGGTTACAACCCTGCCGTTGATGACGTTGGCACCGTGCCGGTTGAAGACATGTTCTATGACTGGTGCGTTGAGTACTTCACTGAGCCCCAGCTTCATGGCGTGGAGGCTGATGTCCCTGGTTCCCAAAGATATTTGGCCAGGTTGTACCGTAAGGAACGCAACGAACGCATAATGGTAGAGACCCAGGTCCAAAAGGGACTGGCGGTGACGGGTAACTGGGGCACAAGCATGGGTAACCTCAAGGCCCCGGCAGGAACCCAGCCTCCAACTCGGCTGACGTTTGCTCAGTTTGAGCCTCATTTGGCTGCGAGCAATTCAAACGGTGATATTGTCGTTTATGACTGGGCCTCTAAGAAATTGCTTAACACATTCTGTGGCTCTGAGGAAGGAATACCCATCTCTGACGTCAAGTATATCAACGAAGACGACTACCCGCTTCTCTTGACTGCTGCCGCCGATGGCGTCGCTCGCGTGTTTAGACGTTATGAAAGTGCAGATGAGACTGATATGGTTGGAGCCTGGTCCCTACTCGCCGATTTACCACGAGCAGGGACAGGAACCAATTCGTCTGACCTGGTGGTTGACTGGCAACAGAGTCGAGGCTCACTTCTAGCTGGAGGTGATGTGCGTGTGATCCGTATTTGGGACGCCGCCAGAGAAGCAGCTGTCACAGACCTTCCCGTACGTACGAGCTCAATCCTCACGTCACTCACTAGTGACCAGGTCACAGGAAACCTCTGTGTGGGTGGATTCAGTGATGGTAGCTTGAATGTATACGACCGTCGTTTACCGCGCAATGAATCTCTTGTTAGACGCTGGAGAGCTGGTGGGCATCACCGTGGGCCAGTTATAAGTGTCCGCATGCAACGCGGTGGCCCACGCGAACTTGTTTCTGGCAGTGTTGACGGCTCTGTAAACTTGTGGGATATAAGGCTTGCGGACCCTGTTGTCCACTGGCAAGCGCACACGCGCGAGATGCGGTGCCTAGATGTTCACGAGCACGCACCAGTCGTCGTGACCGGTTCTAGAGTTGTTGGCGTTTGGAGCACTTCAGGAAGACGCGTATCCACCATAAAATGCCCTACCAGTAGCTACTTGGCCCCAAAGATGTCTCCAGTCGGGGCATTGGTCTTCCACCCGCACCGAATGATTCTTGCCATGAACAATTGTGCTGAATCGACTGTATCATTGTTCCAATGTTCAGAATAATTACTTGTAGCCGGCTACTAATATTTTTTGTTTATTCTTTAAAGGCTGTAACACCTGGCTTGAGCCCCAGGCGTACATGTATAGCTTACGCGATAGTTTGCACGCTTTCAACGTTTTGTACACATTGGCAACACGCGTTCACGGTCCAACTGAACAAGCGTATAAGGTGGACTTGTAGCACCAATGGAGCTACATTTGGATCTAATCAATGATTCATGAACTTGTTCTTTGTTTAGCTGGCTATGGGTCATCTATAGATGAGTCTAATTTCTCTCATCCGAGTGAATATCACATATTTCAGGAAGCGCGGGTATTCGGGACTCAATTCCGGAAACTCACTACTGCAGACTCAATGCTGAAAGAAATTATTGAGGAACTAGTCATAGCACCCATATTTCAGGCTCTCATCAACACAGAGCGCGCCGCGCTTGCTGGATCTTTAACTCTGTCTCAAGTGATGACTTCAGTGCCCCGAAGATACGAGGACCTGATTGCTTTCACTCTTGAATTGCTTGGGAAAGACTGCAATGATTGCCACCTCAGGCAGTTTCTTGTTCATGTGACTACTTATAGCGTCGCTCCAGATACAAAACAGCTCTCTGCCGCTTGCCTCGCAAAGTTGGATAACCAATGGCTTGATAGATTGCGACTCCACCTTGTTAGTGGGGTGATTGACAACCACGCAGATTTGATCCAATATTTTGGTTTCTCTAGAACAATAGAGGATGAACTGCAAGAGGTTCTATCGCGCATGGCGCAGATAGAGCATTTAAAACTCACAGACCTCAGCATATTGGATGGTGTGCAAACAATTATCGACACACTATCTCAATTACAGCCGCCAATTGACCAAATCTCGTTCTCAGAAGCTGTCAGCGAAATGGCACGTAGTACGAGGTGCCTTTTATCTACGTATATGTCCCAATCTGTGAATTTGGATGCCCTTCTCTGTCTCTTGCGCAAAGTAGTACTGCTAGGATCAGGATATTTCTGCATTTCACTCGATGATTGCCAGGGAGACTTCAATATGGCACTAGCCCAGTACGAAATGGAGTGGGCTCGTGATGATGCAGGCGAAGATACCCATCGGCTGGCAAAAGAGCTTCTAAACTGGGAAGCGTTTGAAGCCAGTCCTAATCAAGAGTCATTTGGGGCTCTTAGCGGATGGACCCTCACGTTTTGCCAGCTGAAGTGGCCATTGAATCTTTTGTTTGATGCTCGTCATATTGCAGTTTACACAACGATCCATGAATACCTTAACGCAATCCACACGACTCTGGTTAATATATGCATGGGGTCGCCGAATTCGATCCAAGTTCGAGCCTTCCTCAGTGCTTTGTGGCAGTATATGCAACGTTCATGCGAGGATGCATACAATTCTCTCGCAGAGGTTATCAACAGCGGCTCTGAAAATATGGCTAATGAGCATGGTCGCGTCCTTAAGACTCTAGCACACGAAATATTCCTCGACAGCTTAGAATTCAGGGCTGCTCTCTGGCGGTATCTTGACGCTGCTCAGCACAGAACTGTTGACTTGGAAGCTTTCTCGATCATGCGGGGCGTGGTAAAACAGCGAAACTCAACCTTGATGGCCTACTTTCCAACTGCTTGCTAAATCCGAATCAAAGTAGTAGTAAAAAAAAAAAATTCGTAAAACTAGAGCCAAAAATTTAATTGCTTGATTGCCTATGGACTAGAACTTGAGTCCTGGACGTGGGGAGCGAACGCTGATGTCGTTGGGATCCATAACGATCGGATCTATCTGCGGTAGCGTGCCGTCGGCCTCAACATCGTAGACTTTTCTTGCACCAACTCTTCGCCTCCGACTCACGCCTTCATGCACCGGAGACTGGTTCTCTTTTTTTGAGTCGTCATGCGGTACAGAGGCGTCTTCGGTATGACTGGAAACGCGGGCAGGTGCTGAACCAGGGATGGGCGTATCCACTCGAAGGGAGTTATTCGGTGTAGATATAGGTAGAGACGCAGAACCGACCCTCGCTGCAGCGCTTTCATCGGCAGTAGATCTGTTGCTATGCTCACCAAAGGCATCATGAATGTGAGCAGCGACTGCGTGGTCAGCTGCGCTACGCTCGGCGTTCGCGGCGGAATCATCCACCGAGCCTGATACAATGGATGCATCGGCAAGGTTGGACGAGTCTCGAGAGTTATTCGAAATGCTCGCCTCCTGAAGGGTAGAGTTGCGTCTGGAATCAACATCTTGAGCAGAGCCATCCTCAATAATAGTCCGACGCGATCCATCACTGTTGGCCAAGCTCTGTCGGCTGTCATTAGGAAGACTGCTCATGCTGTCGCGAGCGGTATAATAGGATGCTGAGCTCACATCAGTGGTAGCCGTACTCCATCTCTTGCTGAGACGAGCACGGGGAAGTGAACGCCGGCTTGAATTACCAGTAGATGCGCGGGTAGATGTTTTGAGAGGAGAGCTTTCGAAACGGGCCTGCACTGTTTTGCGTGGGCTGGGCGGAAGCATGAAGGACACGCGCGAGCGTTCTTGTGGAGCAGCAGACTCAGTGGCCGGGCTCTCATTGTTCTGCCCGTATATACGTTCAAACACTTGCTCTGTACGTTTAAGCACAGAAGTAGGGTGCGCTGGCGACTTGCTTAGCCGTTTCGGAGTGGATGAGGCCCCTGAGTTCGCTGTAACGCTAGCATCATGCGCAGGCTCCGAGCCGAGCGACTCGCGTGCGCTAGATAGATCGCGAGAAGTCTCATGAGGCTCGTCGGCAGTAATATCGCTGCTGCCAGGTCTAGACGAAGAGACGCTGTCGTCGCCCGACGTGTTGGACGGATTGCGGTCGGCAGTAGATGCGTCATTAGCGCCATTGGCACTGACAGATGGTTCCCGAGCCATTCCTGAGGATGAAGACTGGCCAACATCCGAGGCCTGTGAGCGATCTAACATGACTGTTGACAGCTCCACAAACGACCGGGTGGGGTACTCAGAGGTCTGTCCATGAGTACTAGGCTCAGATTGGGAGACGACGCTTGACATTGATCGCTGCCAACGACTCGGGATGGAAGCAGTGGAATGGCGAATAGAAGTGGAGTTTGACGCTTCAGTTCGGGTATTCTCGCTCATAGCCACTGATTTCTGGGGCGAGCGTTCAATAGAGGCCATACTGGACTCTATCGCAGATGGCTCTTCCACAGGCTCTGGCTCATGCTCGTCGGGCTGATCATGGATAGACTTATCAATTTGGGTGCTCAAATGAGTAGCTGAAGGTTCTGCAGGACGCTCAGACATTGACGTGTCCTGCCCAATTGATTGGGATGCATCTACTGAAGAAGAATCTGCCATCGTTTGATCGGCAATACTGCGATCTCTCACGCTCAAGTCAGCGAGGGTCTGGTCGGCAGCACTGCGGTTTGCCTCGCTGCGGTCAATCTGGCTATGGCCATGGTGGCTAGTGTCGGCTTGACTACGGTTCGCCTCACTATGCTCGACTGCGCTACTGTTAGCCATGCTACGGCGGGGGCTATTGCGGTCAGTTGTACTGGTATTCGCAATACTTCGCGTGGTTTCGCTCGGGCCCCCCAAACTGTGGTCCTTGAGGCTAGATTCTGCGGTGCTCTGGTCGACTACGCTCGCATCCCCCACACTGCTCTGTCTTGTAGAGCTCACCGTGCGATTAATAGAGTTACGAGAGGCTGTAGTATTCTCCAAAGACCGGCGGCTCGAGCTACGACGATCAAGGCTTGTGCGGTCCAAGCTTTGCCGGCTAGAATACTCATCCTCCGTCACCACGGATGGCTCCGATTGCGGTCTGGCGAAAGAATGGCGAGCAGCAGAGGACTCTCTCAAGTGCAAGTCACCAGTTGAATGGCGGGTATTGTCTGTGACTGCTTCAGAGATTGTCGATCCGTGCACGCTTGCACGTCGAGAGTCAGTGGGGAGGATGTCAAGGTCCGAGTCACGCACCATTGATGGATCAGAGACATGCGCATCTGATGTCCGCAGGATTCGGCCAACACTTGGGTGTCGGTATGTGGGGGCGGCGGGTGACATTTGTGGAGCGTCTGACGGCTCGAGATGCAAAGCCCAAGACATACCGCCTGAAAAGCGCGAATACTCTGGAGCATCAGGTTTAGGATCATTTGGATGAGACGAGCTCTGCACCAGTTGACTTTTCTCTCCTCTAAGTTCAGTTGTATCACGAGATGCAATCGCCGGCGACTCAGAATGATGGTCTAAGTTCTCAGATGCTCTCACGTTCGACTGCCCATGAGAATCATCGGCTCTGGTAGGAGTCGAACGGATGGTAGAACCAAGTGTAGAGTTGATTGTTGAGTTGATTGTCGCGTGTGTGCTTGATACAGAGTTCTCGGAGCGGTCCGCAGGGGTCGGCGACGAGGATCTGAACCGCTTCTGAATAGAGCCTTCGTGCGCTTCGGGCAATAGTGACGCGCCATGCTCGTCTACTTCAGGGTGACTATCTTGTTCATTGGTATGGTTCGCGCGTTTGATTCCCGAGCCTGCCTCTGGGACTTCGAGGCCATGACGCCAGATGAACTCTTTCAGCTGGTCGATCCGGGCAGACTGCTCAGCATTGATTTGAATAAGGCTGCCAATGTTCCTATAAAGGAGCATCGACACCGGGTCCTGCCCCTGGTCCATTGTTTAATTTAGTTTGATGGACTCGCGATTCAGGGTTTCTGTTGTTAAACCTTGGGGGTTGGTGATGGTGGGTGTTATTTGTTTACAGTAACAACCACGAAACCCTCAGTAAGAAGGGGCACACAACAACGCGCGCCTCATTCCTGCAATCCTGAATAAGCTGTGATCGAGAGATATGCGTTTGGAAGTACTCTTATCCATCCCAACAGGGAGCAGGAGGACCCCGAGCCCAAAGACGGATACGTGTAGCAGCCATTTGACACCAGGCGAGCAGTAGCAGCACTCACACAGCACGAACGCCAAAATATAAAATGAGATTGGCTACGTACGTTTGGACCGTGGTGTGTGCCATGATCTCGGTTGCTGCGGCAGCGAAGCCAGTGGATCTCAGCACCAAGGTCAACAGTGACGGTATTGTCGTGGCCACGGACGCTCTGCTGGAGAATGTGTTCAGTAGACCTCGCGACTACACGGTGGCTCTGCTGCTCACGGCTGAAGGCACCATGTTTGACTGCGGTTTCTGCCGGGTGATCGGACCAAACTACCGGCAATTGGCTCGGAGCTGGCTCAAGCAGACGCAGAATGCTGCCCCAGACTCCAAGATTTACTTTGTGGTCGCCGACGTTGAGGGTAGCCGTCGCTCATTCGAAAAGCTCGGACTGCAGTCAGTGCCCAACCTCGCATTCTACCCACCCACAGAGAGTGCCCAGGAAGTTAACCGGGGCCTCCAGTCGAAGCACCAGTTCATCGCGTTCCAGTCCATTGGTGACCAGACCGACTACCTGCTCAACGTATTCGCCAAGCAGGGCTTCCCAATCAAAATCGTCAAGCCATTCCCTTGGGATCTGGCCATTAAGGCTGCTGGAACTGCTGTCGGTGTTCTTACCGCTGCTATTGTGTTCCGCAATATCGTGATTAAGGTGCTCACAGCCAAGAAGCTTTGGCTCGCTCTGTGCATGGTTGCCATCCTGCTGTTCACTGCTGGACACATGTTCAACATCACGCGTAGAACGCCCCTCATGGGCAACGACCACGGACGCCCTGTGCTCTTTGAGCCATCGTTCCAATCACAGTATGCGATCGAGACCCAGATCGTCGCTGTCATTTACGCCCTTTTGTCGTTTGCCACTATTGGCCTGATTTCTCATGTGCCACGACTTGACAGCTCCGCTCAAGCAGCTGGTGCTGTTGGTGGTGCCCTGGCCGTACTCGCAGTCTACTCTGTGTTGATTGAAGTGTTCAAGATCAAGTTCCAGGGCTATCCCCAGAGCCTTCTGCCAATTGCTCTGTTTTAGCAGGTTAGCATCTAAAAAAAAAAAATTAAAATGTTCATTGACGTAGTTGTCGGCCTAAAAAATAAAAAGTACAAAATATGAAGAAAGGTTGCTCATGAACAGAACCATTCACCGAACGGCATCCATACCTCTGAGTCGTCAGAGCTCACCACAGCACGCCATGGACCGACTTCAAGCGTCTTGACAGTGACCTTGGCCACATCGTGTGCATCTGTGCCCCGGGGAACGAGCCTAGTCACCCGCCCTGAGGGGCTTTGAACTGCAAGTTTCGGCTGCCGTGCTTCACTGCTGTGGGGGAAGAACTCAACCTGGAATGTGTAGTTCTCTCCACCAGCAATTTCACGACATTGCGGCTCCTGAATGTACAGATCAGACTTGATGGGTTGTGGCGCAGCATATCGAGCTAAGAACTCGTACGGAGCATTCGCATTCGCCTCTGTTTGTCGCAACGGAAGTGTCCACACTAGCTCCATATCCATCGGCGTCCGTCGAAGCTCGGTACGATCGACAGCATACAGTCTCAACGTAGCTTGAGACTGACCATCAGGAACAAATGCTTTAATGCGGAAGTGCCTGCTTCCGTCTGACCGCCGGAACGGTTGGGCCAGAGCACTGTGCTCACTGCCCTCGATAGTAGCGACAATATCCGTAGATTCGTTGGGCACAGCTACGGCAAGCTCGCACACTTCCAAGCCACTCAGACGGGTCATTCCTACGGAAAAGTCAGAGAAGGTGATGTTGTGGGCGAATGCAGCTGGGCATGCTACGGGGAGGGATGCGACGACGGACGTTGCCAACACGCGGTCACCAAGGTACTGATGTGCCGGGTTTGAAGGCACATGAGTATAAATTAGCTCGTGAGGTGGCACCAAGAAGTAGAACTGCGATACATCTTCCTCTCCAGTGAACAAAGGCGAGGCTGCAGCCACATCCAAGAACCGTCGCTCGCCTTCAACATCTACAGATACCCAGCTATGCGGGCGCATAGTGTCGAGATCGGTGCGGATGTGACCATCAACAACATGTGCATCAATATTAAGTGCTCCGCACATGGCAACAATGCACTCTGAAAGCTCACGGGCATTGGCCTTGCGTGTGTTGATAACATTTCCTCCACCAGGGCTGCCGGCAGCATCATAATCAATGTGACTTGTGCACAACAGAAACACTGCCCGAAGCTGGGAAACGTTATCTGAGAAGTGTCTGCCAATACGGCTACTAGCCAGGACCGCTGGGGTCATGAGTTGGGGCCAAGTGGACATACTCAAGATTGCGTCGTCCACGGCGCTGTGATCCTCGAGTCTGTAGTCGTGGAACTCTCGACTGCCATCGAGCTCAAACTCAGCCACGGGATTATTTGAGCTGACGCCTTGCAATTCCATGGCTTGGGTGCGCTTCTCACGTTCGTGGTGGTTGAGAGTCTTGGCACGATAAAGATCACGTCGGTGAGCGATCCACTTGCCTCCACTCATTCCCCTCCTCTCGGGATTAATGCCGTCGTTCGCGGTGACAGAGGGCCGGCCGCCCACACTGCCACCTTCACTAAAATTTGAGCCCCGGTTACGAGGGACATTTAGTGTCGATTTATGCGTGGTTGTCGAATGCAGTTCATTGGTGGGGTACAAGTCGCTATCAGGCTGGGTAAACGAGAAGATAGACTTGAATCCCCGAAGCTTGCGTGATGCCGAAGATCGGATGGACATGAATGATTTTCCTCCTGTTGAGACTGCTGAGCCGCTCGAAGGTGTTCGTCGGTGAAGCTGCTGTGTATTTTTCGGCAGAAGTTTCTTGAGGAACTTTCTGCCAGCATTTTCGGGAGAGTTTGACGCAGCCGTGGTGACACTGAGCATTGATTGCTTGGCTGGTCGCGTGGTTCGCGTGACTGTTTGACTCACTGGTGGCTGTTTCTTGGTGATAGGTTTGGGAGCAGCAGAAATAGCCGGGCCCGTCTTTGCCGACGAGGATGCAGGTTGGAATGCCTTCGTGTCGAAGGGCACGTCTTCAAGGTTAGGAGACTCAGATGCAGGAATTGGCGACAAGACTTCATCGAGCTTCGAGATGCTAGTGCTCACTTTGTGAGGTGGAGGAACAGGAGCGTCCACTGACGAACGCAATGGGGCGTCGTCCGTCTCGTCCTCAGCCTCGCTAATAACTTCAGCAGGGGTAAAAGCCATAGGGGCCTGCGGTGCCTGCTGTGGGAACTTTTGTTGCTGTTGCTGTTGCTGTGACAATGCTAACGCATTGGACGATTGGCTGTAGCTCATTTTCTTGCTGCCAATCGAGCTCAGAAGGGCATCGGGGTCGATATCCAAGGTCACGTCGTCGAGGTATCCACGATTCAGCTCAGCCTCTACATCTTTAAGGATCTCCTCGGCACTCTTGGTCGAACGTTCGCTGGCTTGAGAGTTTGCCAATGGATCCGAAATACCCAGGTCTGCAATTGATAGTGGAGCCGTCGTAGCACCAATGCTCATGACTTGCTGATCAGCATCAACAAACTCGACAAAGTTTCGTGGGAACAAGCCCACCACACGGTTTCTTTTAAGTCTTCCTGTCCACCAGTTGCCATCACCGGTGTTGAGGACTTCAATGACGTCGCCCTCGATAAATCCAAGGTCGCGTTTATCTTCGCCTGACCATGAGTAGATCGCTCGCACTTTGCATGGCCCAACAGGCACAGTATCTTGGTCGGGAATCTTCCCCATTATTTTTTGCTTTTGTGGTTTTGTGGTGATAGTTGAAGTTTAATTGTTGGAATATTGCTAAATTATTTGGCCAGGGCTGCAGTGGGGCCTGCAAGAGGGTTTGCCTAATCGAGAATCAAGTAAACAAAGGTGGATGGTCCCGTTGAGTTGGGCTTGGTCATCTCACGGCCGTCCATACCAGCCATTGCAAAACTAAATATATCCACAATAAAACTATAAAAAATAGAATTTATTTTTGTATTTGGCGAAAATCATGGACAATTCGTGTCTAAGGAGTAGATAAAAGTATCCAGGAATAGATGAAATTCATCTCATTTTCGGCAAATCCAACAAACACGATACAAGGCAATAATATTCGTTAAAACCTAGACAGCCTGGTCTAGAAATATAGATAAATAATACAAACTACTCGGCGAGCGCCTGGCGCGCCTCGAGCCAACTCTCGAGATTCTTCTCGGCCCATTCAACATGGCAGCGTACGAACGCCCGCACAAGCCGCTTGACGTCAGCCTCCTTGGTGGTCTTGTACCGAGCCAATTCGTCCTTGACGGCACTCGAGGCCGCCTCCGAATCCTCCTTGGCCACTTCTAGAGCTCCAACTAGATGGGCGATCTGCTCTTGAGTACGCGTGATGTTACTCCTCCGCGAAGCTTCAGGGTCCGCATCCATCATGCCAGAAATCGCATGGTTGATCTGCGACAGGCCAGGTAGACGGAACCGCCGACTCAGTGACGGCGCTGGGGTTGGCCGTGAAGGTTTCTGCGCAGGGGCAGGCGGTGGCGCAGGCTCGTCAAGCGTGTCTATGCTAATGAGGCTGCGAACATCCTCATCACCACCATCATAGCTCGGTCGTTGTTGTTCGGGCGGCTCACTGGTGGCGCTGGCAGCAGGTGCCAGATTTGTATTGGCCATGGCGGCAGAAATTCTTTCGTCAACGCCGAGATATGACGAGATTCTCTGCGCCTCAGTCTCAGCCTTCTCGAGATCCGCAAGCACCTGGCGTTTCGTTGCCAATGAATCGGCCGTCATCTCGACCTGGAGCGCCCGCATTCGGCGGTACTTGAGCACTTGTCGAGCAGTGGCAGCCATTTGTACGCTCTCTGCTAGTGGTTCAGTGAACTCAACTGACAGCTGACGGATAAGCATTTCTGTGCTCAAGTACCCCGTATCGACAGCTTGGCCGACCTTCTCGATGCCGTTAGTGAATGAAACATGGCTATCGAGGCTGAATGCATTGAATTGGCCGCCAAGATCAGCAAAGTCTGCGGCTAGTTGGGTGTAATGCTTGGTGGCGCGACGCACAGCGCGTTCAAGGCCACTGCCAATCGTAAGCTCGTACTCCTTGGCGTTCTGCTCTGCCTCACGGAACCCATCCTTATCACCATCACCTCCGGTATTGGTAGTGGTGCCACTGCCACTGCCACTGCTATTTGCAGGAGTCGCTGAGCCTGCCTTGACGGCTTTGGTTGTGGCGCTAGGGACAGCGAGACGCGCTCCGCTGGGTGGGATCGGCAGATAAGCATGCGCAGGGGTTGGGTGGGTCGGATCGAGCGGTGGTGCTTGCAACGAGCTCTTGGGAAGGTGAAGCACAAGATCGCTATTCAGGACCTCGTTCCAGGTTGTGTTGGGATCCAAAAACCGTTCAAATAGCCACGAGTCTCGCAGGCCTGGAGTCGCCATGCATCGGTTAAGGAACGCTGCGAGCATCCGGCGCCGGTGCTCAATAGTCTTTGCATCTTCTTGGGCATGTGCAGGACTCGCAGCGTATGCACTGAAGCTGTGTTTCTCTGGAATCGGTGGGATCACAACTGTGGGGAACACCCGGCGTAGTACGCGCCTCAGAGTCTCAAATTCCGAGTAGCGTCGTCGTACGCACACGTCTGATGGAAGCTTGATAGTATACACAATATGGCCGCGTTGAGGGCCCTCACGGGACTTGCCAGCGTCGACAATCGCTATCGAGTCAGTGCTCGCACTGGAAGTCGCCGCGTCAGGGACCGGCCCGCTGTCAGAGCGTCTGCCCATTCCATTGTTAAGTTTAGGATACAATTGCGATTGTTGAAGCTCAGAAATCCCGCTGAACAGCTCGCCCTCGCTCATGCTGGCGGACAATGGGTTGTTGTCCTCAAAGTCCATGTTGCTAACCGAGAGAGTAGAGAGACACTAAACACACACACACACCTGAGCTTTTGGGAAGCTGGTTCAGAGCCAATGCCCGGGGTATTATACTTATGTCATCTGACTGCTGTTACATGAGTCACCCAATTTTGGCTCAACCATATGCGATCCCGAAACCGTGTGGGGGAGCGAACGCAATCAGAGGAAGGCAACCGGAGGCGGAGGAGGCGGGTTTTAGGTAGTTTTAAAAATTGTGCTTGTTTTAGATTGTCTTTAGCTTTATCTCGGGAAGACTATCAAAAATACTTTTAAAAGTCAATGATTGAGTGGATGTTTGACACTTTGGTCTAATTACCGGAGTGAAGCTGTCCAAACGCACTCTGCTCTCCACTGGACAGGCAATAATCTGATCAACCCATGCAAGGAGGATCGCGGACTTTCAAACGCTGGGTTGTCGTTTCTCGCATTATTATTTTTTAGTTGTGCAGTCGACCAATAAGTTAATTGATGTAGTTGCAATCCAGGCCGACAGGTACCAACTAGTGCAGGCAAGCTGATTGCAGTCATTTTCTGTCGATTTCTGTCGATTTCTGTCGATTTCTGTCAATTGCTTCTTTAATATTGGGTCGGCTTAATGTCTTGGTGCTGTCTCAAACATGAGAATATTTAGGCCGTCTTAAACAGAAGAATGAAACACCACTTCTCGCGAGCATGCTGGAGGCCAAGGTCCTCGAATGCCTTGAGCTTTGGAGCCTCGACCTTGAAATGGGCGAACCCACTACGGACGTGGGTCACATACGACCCGAATCCGATGCCAGCAATGCAATGCCACAGCATTCCGTCGCGAGCATCCATGGCTTTCTTGATATACGCAGCTACTTGGCTCTCGACCGTGAACTTCTCCACCGCCTCGGCCACGAGCTGCTTCGCAAATGCGAGCAGATCATCGCTCATATCTGCAGCCTTGACGACCACATTTGCCGTCGCTGCCACATCCTCCTTCTCGGCTGGCGCGGGCGTGCCAACAGCGTCGGACATTTTTCCCCCCGTTCGTGTTGATGATGGCTCTACAACGCTAATGGCTCAACGCGACGTAGCAGCACCAGCCCTCGGCTTGTCCGTCGCGTAATCAGTACTGTACCATAATAATGGCGGGGAGAGCATTCAAGCCATACAAAAACCCCTGCCCAAATTTTAAGCATTCATATGATCGAATTTCGGGCTGGAAACATAGATTCACTTTCTATTCGTGAATTTCACGATATTGTCAAGTTACGAATTGATGTTTTTGTTGTTGAGCAAGAGTGTGCGTACCCAGAGCTCGATGGTCGTGATATAGAACCCGAGACCATTCACATCCAGGGGTTTGCCGACGGTGAACTCGCATGTTACGCTCGTGTCCTCGTTGCTGGACCTAATAAAAACCAGATTGGTCGCGTGATCGTGGCCCCCGCATTCAGAAAGTACGGATACGGCCGTGATCTGTTGCGTGAAGCACTGAAACACTGTTCTAAAGATGAAATTTTCCTCGAGGCGCAAACCCATCTCCAAAAGTTTTATGGATCAGTCGGATTTAAGGCCTCAGCAGACGCATTCGAGTATATGGAGGATGGTATACCGCATATTCACATGGATTATATAGGTTAAAATTCTAATAACTGGCCAAAATTGACGACCATCGTTGTATAGATTCGCCAAGCTCTTGTTTAGTAGTGGTGACATCTTGTAAAAGAACCTTGTGTTCAGCCTCAACGTCTTCGAGTGCAATAGGCGGCGTGTCATCGAGGGCACTAAGACCGTTGCCAGTGAGTTCGCGGAGTAGATCAGATAGCTGTTCATTGTGACGCTCTACAGCCCGACGCTGAGCGTCAAGAGCACGGCACATTGTCTGCTGCTTCGCTGCCTCTTCCTCGTAGAAACGTGCAAACGCCGCAAACCGCTGGCCAATATCTTTCTCAGTCTCCTCGTTCTCATGGGGAGTCGCAATCTGCTGGCGAAGGGTATTTAGTTCCGACTCCATGGCTGCTAGTCGTTTCGCTTGTGCATCGGAACTGAGCACGTCATGATTGATATGGGCTCTAGTCGTAATTCGTTTTGCCTGGTCGGCATAGCGCAGGGTATTCAATGTTTGGTCGTAAGATTCAGGGTCAGGATTCACACAGGCAATCATTGCCGTTCTGGAGTTTCCTCCAAGTGAATCCTCGAGTAATCGTGTTAATATAGAGTCGCGGTAGGGCACGAGGCTCTCTGGCTTTTCAGCGAGCGTCGAAATTACACGACCAAGTGCCACCAGCGAGCGATTGATATTACCTCCCTCGCGTAGCCGGTCTCCCATTGCGCCAGTTGCCGATGCTCGCTCAGAGCCCGCGAGATCCACCAAACGTACTTGTGAAACTTTCTCCTCGCTCACACCACCGGCGACGGCTAATGCACTTCCGGCAACATCCTGCTGTTTGATTTGTAGGGTAATGACTGCGTGCGACCGACTAGACTGATCGTTCATCCGTGTAGCCGCAGTTGCTCGGCTCTTGGCTCCTTGTTGAAGTAGGGCCAAGACTGCGTCGACACTGCGCACTGTATATTCTGTGAGCGCCTCGACATAAACACCACCAGTACTATTATCACCACGTAGCCGAAGCGACGTTGAGGCATTATTTCCTAGTAAATCACGGATCTGTTCATTGTATATCTCCACGAATGAAAGTCGCACTGTCACTGCAGTCGTGGCTTCAATTTCTTCAATGCGATCAAATAGTCTCGTACACAGCTGAGGTATCAGGCCTGGATTGTTGGTATCGCCCAACATTGTATGCGATTTACCTGAACCTGTCTGGCCGTATGCAAATACACAAGCATTGTAGCCCTCGAGGGCATGGTCAAGAAACTCGCTTCCGAATTGGTCGTAGATATCGGTCTGGAGAGTTTCAGGACCAAAACACCGATCAAATGCAAACGTTCGAGGTTCATGACGGCTTGGTTTAGGCGGTGGTGACAAAGTTAATTCTGGTCCTGCTACGGCGACATTGCTAGGATCTCCAGGCTTGACTCGAACAGCTACCTTGACTTTGTTGTTTGTGCCTTGTCTCTTTTGTGGCGACCGCACTGGCGACCGTGAAGGCGATTTAGACGGAGTCTTTAATGGTGAGCGAGACCTGGCCCGTAGAATTGGCGTCCGATCCATTGTCACTCTTTGTTTGTTTACAGTTTGGACTCCTCCACACACACACAGTCATTGATAATCTTCAAAAAGTGAAACGCGTGTGGATCACGTGATGCACACACAACGAAATTGAAGCACCTTCGCAGAGTTTGGTTTGGGTTGGGAGTTTTGTTATTGTGATGAGTGTGTCTGTGTGTGTGTTGTTATCACACCCTTCCAAACTTAAGGCTTCGACGCGATGGGGCCGAAACCGTCGCGGATACAGCTCATTCAGTGGGTCAATGACGTTCTCCAGCTTAATGTGGCTTTGATAGATAACCTGGGCACTGGTGCAGAATATTGCCAGATGTTCGACTCGCTGTTTGGCGACGTGCCCATGCACAAGGTGGTATTCAACTCACGGTCGCGTTTGGACTGGGAAGCCAACATGAAGATACTTCAGAGCGTATTTATGCGGCATGGAATCAAACGTGGGGTTGATACCTCTGGGCTAATGAAATGCCGACTCCAAGACAACCTCGAGTTCACGCAGTGGTTATATGTATTCTGGAATGAGCATCCCCGCCTCGACAACTACGATCCTATTGCTCGTCGCCAGGCTAATCCTCAGAATACATCGATAGCCGACGCGTCGATGGCCAATGCTTCTATCTTACGGCCACGCCGGTCTTCGTCTGCACTCAATAACGTGAGTCACGTCACACCAGTGATGAAGGCTAGCCAGATCCTTCCACCGCGCGGCCAAAACTACAATAACCAAAATATCCGTCCTGGACAACACTCACGATCCGCATCGGGCAGTTCTATAAGTACCACAAACAACAACAAAGCTGACGATAGTATTCGGTTTCTACAAGCTGAGTGCGCCGAGCTCGAGAGAACGGTGGACGTACTTGTTGCTGAGCGTTCGTTCTATTACTCGAAACTGCGTGATGTTGAAGATCTTGTGAACCACCGGCTCAACGATATTTATGACGCAGAGGGCCCGAATGCAACCATGGATGCTAAGGACGAGCCACTGGTGGTGTTTTTGCGGAAGGTGCAGGACGTCTTGTTCGCGACGCCAGAGGGATTCGAAGTTCCTGCCGATGCCGACGAGGAACCTTTCTAGTTTGTCGTTTATTTTTAAATTATGGTCGGCTGGGCCGACAGTCTTGCATATTTTTAGTTGTACTTTTGTCAATTTTCTCGCGCTAGCCTGTCAGGTAGTGCTGCAACGGTTGCTTGCGAAGCGTGGCTGCTGCGGTTTCCGGAGTGATATCACGCTGGGGCATTCCGAGCATCTCAAAACCAACCAAAAACTTCTTCACGGTGGCAGATCGCAACAAAGGAGGATAGAAGTGGAACAGAAGGTGCTCAACGTTGGGCTCGTTTCCTCCAACAAATGCCTGGTGGATTCCCATTGAGTACGGGAAACTGCACTTGAACAAGTTGTCGTAGCGCACAGTCAACGAATGAAGCATGTCTGCAAGGTCCTTTTGCTCCTTTGCAGTCAACTCAGCAATACTCGGGATCCGTTTCTTGGACACCAACAAGGTTTCAAATGGCCAAGTTGCCCAGAACGGCACCAGCACCACAAACGAGTCGTTCTGGTCAATAACACGGCTCTTGTCAGCCGGAACAGCCAACTCTTGTGCGACATAATCCTCGAGCATGTGATGTCCGGGGTGCTTCTGCGTGTACTCAAGCAATGCCTCGTGCTCAAGGGCAGGCTCATCGGGAATGATACTGGTCATCCACGCTTGACCGTGCGGGTGAGGATTCGAACAGCCCATGGCACTGCCCTTGTTTTCGAAGATTTGCACATAGTGCACATCCTCGAGGTCTTTACCCTTTTGGTAAATGTCTTTCCACGCGTCAATGACCCCCACAATCTCTGTGGCAGGCATATTAGCCAATGTTACGTTGTGCTGAGGGCTGAAGCACACAACAAAACATTTGCCAGTGACAGGATCAGCTCTGAAAAGCTCGCCAGTGAGGGGCTCGTCGGGCGCCTGGCCAGGTGCAAGCTCCTTGACCGCGGCAAAATCGTTGGCGAATAGGAACGTCTGCTCGTACTTGGGATTCTGTTCACCATTAATGCGCTTGTTTCCGGGGCAGAGGTAGCACTTGGGGTCGTACGGCGGCTTTTGTTCCGTCACAGCCTCCTCCGCACCCTGCCAGGGCCGCTCAGCCCTGTGTGGGGAACAGAGGACCCAGCTCTTCCGCAGAGGGTTGTAGCGCCTATGAACATCCGTTAACAAAGTCATTTCTGGCCGCTGCTGTTGGTGTGTAAAGAGTGAAAAGTGGAGATGCACACCTAAAGCTCTAATGTGGAGTAATTATATGCGTTTCCCCAATGTTCTCTTGCCCTGACGATTTCTCCGCGTATTCAACGACGCTTGGTAAGACCAGGCCGCGTATCGCCCTAACCTCGCTGCAGGTCCCGGCCAGTTTGGATGTCAGGAACGTGGACTGCGGGGTATGATAGCTCAGACACAAGTCGAATCTACACAACCGAAGGTTTGTCGAGTAGTTTACTTATAAACTGCTCGCAGCGATGTCGTCGATCGCGTGAGGACCGAGCTACAACCTTGAATCTTGACACGTGACTATGTCAGCCAAATTTTTTTATTTTTTTTCTTTTTGAAGTTTACTGAAGGTTTCAGCAGTGATTCTTCGTGCCTGCTAGCACCAAGTGATCTATACATCAGAGCTTAAAACAAGTACGATTAGCTTCAGTCACTTGTTCGATTATTAGAGCTCGAATATGGCTCGTTCGTTCACTGTGCACAATGCTGAGGATGCGAAGATCCTCCTCGCGATGCATAAACTTGGCGTTGCAGAAGAACCAACTCTTATCAAGCGAGCTCTGAGCCTCTTGGATCATCTCGATCTGTCTGAAAATAGAGCAATTCTCAATACCTGGATTCAGGATGATCCGGAGGTTGGTACTTCTGTGCTTGCGGCCATCACTGCCCGTCTTAACAGCCAGTGCGAGCCAAAGACTTTGTTTGAGTTTTTGAAGCTCGCTCTTTTACCACCATCAAATCTCGAAATCAATCAGGAGCTCATTGACCTTGTGTGGGCCCGATTAGCCGAGCCAGAGATTGCTCCGGATGCTGCGAGTCTTATTGCCCTGATAAAGAAACCTGCTACGAATGCAACCAAATTAATAGAGTCATTGGTCACTGTTCCCGAAGTGGCCCTTCCTGTGTTGTCTGCTTGGCTCTCTGTGGCCATTCCCCAAAGCAATTCTGGAGATCTCAACACTGTGTTCGAATACTTTTCGCGAGCTCTTCGTACAAAACGGTCAACAGAAACGAAATTGTGTCTAAAAATCATAGAAGTTCTCGAAGAAGGTGATTCAAAATGGGCTCGTTACACGGCCCTTGTGGGTATCGCCGTCGTAGACGCTTCATCAAACCAGTTGCTTGATGCCTTTGATGTGTTCAGGGCCATGTTAGATTCGACGACATCTGTTCCTGCTCCAAAGTGGAAAGTTGCACTCGTAGAGGCTTTATTTGATTCAATGCTCACTCCCATGCGTTTAACTGCAGCGAAGCTTATGCTGAGCCTCGATACAAAGTCGCTTCAAGTGTTCCGTGAGGCTCCAGAAGTAGCCGCCAGGCAAGTCATCCCCCAACTATGCCTTCCTCAGTACTTTAGAGTCGACACAGTGTCGCCCAAGTGCCAATACGCTGAAATCCTCGAGGACTGGATGCACAAGCTGGTAAATGCGCTTGGAACTTCGGAGCTAGCGAGCTCGCTTTTGACGGAATACCTAAATGCTACCGTTTTCAAAAACGCACGCGTATATGCTCCGCCTGTTGCGTTAGTTCTGAATTCTCTAACAAGTTCTGCTAGTGCTGTGTTCTCTATTGAAGCTCAGATCAGAGTGGCCGAAGCCATTAGCCTCATGAATGAGACCAATCGTGCTTTGGCCAGCAAGCCACTCTTTGCTAGCCTGATCAAACTAGTGGTAGCGCAAATCCGCAAGAACTCTGACGACCAAAATAAAACTGTATTCGGTGCTCTTCCGTTGAACCTTCCCCGTGAACACTACATTGAGCTTGCCCAAGTTAGGCCCGACCCTTCTATACTGCCAAAATCAGTAGTCTTGGAGCTATTTGAGAGCACTGGTGCTCTCATGGGATACGCTCATGAAGAATTACTAGCCACAGGACAGCTGGAGTATCCTACCCTCGCTGCTCTACTTGCAAATCGATCTCAGCCTAGGCGGGGCGGCTGCCACTCACTTAGCAAAAAGCCACCTTCATTCAATGTTGAAGAACTTAATCTCACTGATCTCGGACGCTTACAGCTGCAGGCCCTAGAATTACGAGCTGATCCTGATGTCTTGTCTATTGAGTGCACATCGTCTGAAATGGATGAGCTTATGATGGTATGCCGACTTCGTTCTCCTGATGCTGCTGTGCTGGAACTATTTGCCGGCCCCAAGACGGTAAGACGGCCTGCCCTCTTAGCTGAAGCTTTGCGTGCTTTCTTCAAGTACGCAAAGACGATGAACAAGAGCTCACTATCTCAGGTTTCAGAGGAGCCGTCATCTAATCCTTGGGTATCTCTTCCAGAGGGATACCTGCTAAAACTGTACAAAGCATTGAGGGAATCGCTGCTACGTCCAACTCACCGTGAGGCTATGTTGGTGTTTGTGAATGATATGGTCAATGAGTGTAAGGATAGTAACTGCGATGGCGTCGTAGACACGTACGCTGCGATAATCTCCGACTGCAGTACTCGCCGCGGCATACTTGTCCCCTTGGTCAAAACGGTCATCCAGAAAATTGGGTTGAGCCCTCAAGCGCTTGCTATTCTCATTCGTGCCTACAGACTGCTGTACCTCGACAGCCACACTGTAAGACTTGAGAGCTTCGTTGCCGCGAAGAACCGTAGTCTTGTTCAAGGTGCAGAGAACCCTGAAGAAATCGAAGATCGCCTCGCGAGAGTCCTAATCCTTGACCATCTAGTTCAGGCCCGGTTGGTCGATAGTAATGAAGTGTGTTCAGAACTCCTTTTTGAGCCTATTATGTTCCCTACAAAGACCAAGGACCGCGTCGATGGCAATCAACAAAGGATCAGGATCTTGACTTACCAGCTGGTACTTGCTTTGCAATGCCAACCGTCCTCTAAGTTTTCCCAAGGAGCTTTGGGTAACCTTTTCAAGGCTCTCGACGCCGAGGGATCGACGAGAGCTCGCATCTATATTGTTTGGCTGCTTGCACGCGCAGCATGGAAAGACCACAACGTTCTCGATTCAGTTCTTCAGAAGCTGTCGGACTTGTCATCCCCACCTCGAGTTGTTTCGTCATTAATTCGAGTGTGTTTGCTGGTGTCTCGAGTCAAGCCTGACATCACGCCACGTATTGTCGAGTCGATTTTGCCGTTTACTGCGAGCAGCAAAGTCATTGAAAGACACGCAGCAGTCGCTGCGATCTACCAGCTAGTACAGGAAGACTTCTACGGAACTCTGACAGGGAACATGGTCACAATGGCGCGAGCGGTTGCTGCCAGGTCTGCTCCGCAAGGCAAGGGCCAGCACCGACGTGGTCCTGTTGCCACGTGGGACATTACAGATCTCCGCGAAGCTAGTATTGCTGGAGGTATTAGTAGCCAGGTTCTTGAACCGAACGACTCTGCCCCTGATTGCTTCCTGACGGAGAACGATTTCAGGCTCGCTGGAATGGACATGTCGACTCTCGGTGTCTTTTACGAGTCAAGTGAGCAGTCACCCTCAGCCGAATCATTGGACATCGTTCCCCACGACTCAAGTACTCGTGATGACGACGAACGCGATATGTTTGGCATTCAAAAGAAAAGTGATGGTGTGGTCGAGCGCACGCCGTTAATAGTAGTGGCCACTCTTTGTGATCGCCTACCGAATCTCGGTGGTATATGCCGTCTTTGTGATGCACTTGGTGTTGGCAAACTTGTTTTAAATGATATGTCCGTGACGAAAACTACTGACTTCAAGTCAACGGCTATGACCGCTGAGCGCTGGCAGCCAATGGAGACTGTTTCTGGAGCTGATCTGCTAGATTATCTCCTCCAATGTAAAAAAGAAGGGTACACGATCATTGGACTCGAACAAACTGATACGAGCCGGAAACTTGATACTACCCTCAGATTCCCCGACAAGACGGTGCTCTTGATTGGACGCGAACGTCTTGGTATACCGAGTGAGCTCCTCCTGCATCTCGACTGGTGCGTGGAAATTGAGCAGCGGGGAGTTGTCCGCTCCATGAATGTACAAACTGCTACCGCTGTGCTTGTACACTCGTACAACAACCAATGCGATGCTGCAAATCTAAATTAATTGAGTTAGGCGGTAGACAATGCAGCCTCGCGGCAGCATCATGTATGATAATTTAAAAGTTCTTGCGAGTTTGTCAAGAGCCTCTTCGAGCACTTCCTTGTCACGAATTTGAACGGCAATTAGTGCCACAGATGAATTTGTCGATTTCCAAACACTATTGATTGCTTCAACAAACGGATCTATCAAATGGTCATTGTAGATAGTATCACAGGCAATTATCACATTGTCTGGCTCAAAGTCTCTGGTGAATGTATCTTCTTCCCAGTCGAACGCTAAGACTTCAACACTCGAATCGACGCAGTTCAGTCTCGCCAATTTGAGAAGAGGTTTCTGGTCCGTAGCCAGATATTTGCTAGCGATCGGGCTGAGGAGCTTTGCCAATGCCCCAGTCCCACACCCGAGCTCAATTATTGGTCGACCAGCGACTATATTGTACAGTGGTGTGCCCTTAGATAACGCAGAACGAGCCAATTCCCTCGTTGAGTTCCAGACAACTCCACCAGTCGAATGATTGTACAACAATGAAAGGCTCTGTTTGATCTCTGTATCCTCGAGCTCCAGGGCCTCCTGCCTGGAGCAGATGCCTAGTGCGACAGACGAATCGCCCTCGATATCGTAGATATGGTCGCTGATCTCATCGCCCTGAATAGGGACCCATAATCTCCCAGTCATTTTAAATCCCGCATGCAAGCGTCATGTCTGTCGACCTCATCCGGAGTAAAACTTTCGTGATTGCGTTAATCATCATCGTCTATTCGCAGAGCTAGTCGAAGAAGTCTAACAATGAAGGTACTGAGGGACGCCGAATCAATCGGCTGCTGTTTTATATTTAAATTATAGAGTGAGTTATTGTAGAAGGGATTCGACAACAGCTGGAGCATTGGCCTCAACCATGTCGTATGCGTCTAGGAGGAGATTCGGACTAAAAAATCCTACATTGGAGCCAGAGCCAATGTCAATTGTTCGTATTGGGGCACACACCTTGGAGTTCTTCCAGGTTATGCAGAGTGAAGCCTCAGCTACTTGTTCCTCGGCCAGCGTAGGATCAATGAGCACTGAGGGGCCCACAAGAGCGACATTAAACAAAATTGGGGGTACCCAACCCGGGGGACATACGGGATCCGCCAGTGCCCAGTCGTCATAGAACTGTGGGATCTCGGCCTCTTCGACTTCGGGGTCAAGAGGCCGCGGCAATCGCGCGTCTGTCAGGGCTCTGAAAACGGCCAGTGATAGTAGGCTGAGCGGATTCGACGAGTACGAAAGTACCACGCAATCAACAAAAAGCTTGAAAGCAAAGCGTGGGCCGAGTCGAAGACGCTGGAGTAGCTCAGGGCATGAATCGAGCACCTGTTTAAGAACCACGGCCATGGAGTTCGGGAAGTTGTCGTTGTCTTTGCAGCCAATAATATCCACTGAAACTTCTATAAGATTTGAACCCCATTGAGAGCCCACTTTTGCCTTGATGCCTGCGATACACTCGCTACCATCTGCGGCACGTACACGGGCACTACCGTTAGTAGATGGAAGTAGGTCTACCTCGCTGTCGAGCGGTCTGATCTGACCCTGGTGGCGAGCATCTGGTCTGATGGGTGGTATATTTACAAGCGACTCGCGCAAATAGTCCAGTTCAGTGTTCGAGTACGACATGGCTGAACTCGCTCTTGTGTGAACTCGAGTTTTTAGTGACTTGAAAGGTGCTGAGTAAACTTTCACTGCTTGGAAGAGCACTAAGGTTGAGACAAACGCGTCCTTGAGATGATGGTGATATCAATGAGTCGAGATGAAATTTAAGCGGCAATTTCAACGAGTATCTAGAGAGCTTCGCTCTTTGTTGTTTTAGCGCAGACGTAACCTTAACTATCTAAACAGAACAGTTTCTACGCTGTATGATTCAACCCCAGTTGAGTGAATCGGCGATTGAGTTGTAACGTCCACCCTTACGCTCAAATCCAGCAATTGCCTGGTTGATATTCTTGATAACTTCTGGAGATAACTCGATAACGCTGATATTGTCGAGTTGGCGTTTGGCATCTGTAGATCCAGGGATAGGGATTAAATGCGGGTAATCACCCTTACCACTAAGGCTGGTGATATAAGACACTGAGAGTTTCGTAGGCGAGAGATTCTGCTTTTTGGCAATCGCTTGGACTGACTCGAGGAACTTTTTGTTGTGATCCCAATTCTCCTCCTTGAAACGATCAAGATTGAACGCTGTTCCTGTCTCATCGACCAGCTTCTCAGCATTGTCGGTAAGGAAGCCCATCCCCAATGGCGAGTAGCAAACAGCAGGGATATTGAGCTTCTTTGCCGCTGCGAAGACACCGTTGGTGGCAGCCTCAGGCACGAACAAGCTGAACTCTACCTCGATGGCACCAATCTTGGCGATCTTGGCAGCCTTTTCAATGGTGGCACCAGACACTTCAGACAGACAAAGCTCACTGAAGTAGCCCTCATCTTGTAGCTTCTTGAGGTCCTTTACACTGTCCTCGATGGGGCGATCACCCACACGAGCAAGTGTGAACATGTCCAAAGTAGCTGGCAGCTTCTTTCGAGCGGCATACAGGGGCTGCAGAGCCTGCTTAATAGCCTCCAAGGTAATGTTCAAGTTCTCGGTCGAGGTATCAGGCAGCCAGTGACCAGGCTTTTGGGACAAACCGCCTTTGACAGACAAGTAAATCTGGTCAGCGTACTGAGGATACTCGCGGAAGAACGCACCGATCTTGTTGATATTCTCATGACGTTCGGGAATACCGTAGAATTCACCGCCGTTGAGAAACAGGGGCTCTGAGTATCCACGATTGTCCAACACATATTTCAGAGCTGCGTTGAATTCGTCTTGGGTGAACTTCTTGGTAGGCGCAGTGGTGAAACGCATCAGGCCAAAGCCGACTGGTCCGACGTGGTTTAGTGACATTCGTGATTTGCTCGGGTCAATGTCAGAGCTTGCTGGTTAGTTCAACAGATGCTGGATTTACGGGTTTTATATAGTTGAACTTTTGGCCGGCCAGCCGAATGATCGTCTGGTGGGGACTTTAAAACCACGCATGCTCTTACACACCTCCGCATATAGCATTATAAGGGAGGGAGGGTTGCGGAACAACAGTGTTTGGTCGGCAGTTGCTCGGGACTTTGAGCTTTGCAACGAAGCGAGGGAACTGAGCTTTCACGCGCACAACGATTTAAACTCACACCCGAGGGTACTAGCGAATGAAGACCATTTAAAGTTCTGGCGAATGACGACTCTTGAACCTCTCACTCCAAACCAGCAAATACCCTAACCCGTCCCTCACTGCCCGCTGAACTCTGAGATTGCTGATATAATCCGGTGCTAGCTAGAGATCTATGCGTACTAAGGTGGCAAGCCAGGGGCTCGTCTAGTTTTATGCCGACGCCACCGAGATATAGGAATAGGGTGGGTCTTGAATTCGTAAATTTTGCTGGCGAGACTCTGTGGTATTGACAAGGAGTAGATTTTGATGAAGATGTGTGAAGAATCAGCTACCTAAAATATGGTTAATCTGGGTCTAAAGCGGTTCTTATGAACGGCTTAGGTAGAAAGCTAAGCTCTTAAACTACGTGACTTGACTGTTCTAGACAAACAAGATAAGTGAGTCCTAAAAGGTTTCAAGAATGCAGACATAGCGGCCACGAATTGTATGAGAAATTGGCTGGTAAACGGGTGCTCTTCTATCTGATTGGCCAAATGTGCGCATTAGCGTTCGGGCATGGACAAAATATGGCGATAAATGTTGGAAACCCTAACCTCGTGCATATCAATTGCCCAATTCGGACTGCTTAAGGAAAGATTTGGTATGCACGCGGTCAAGGTGTTGTGATAGCGTGTGTCGTTATTTTGGTGTCCTCTTTAACCACTAAAAGTTTGCATTTTGTTTCTTGATGCAAGTTTAATGTGTAAGTTGATTAAGTATTACGGGAGCTAGCAAGTTTGTGTATAAAAAATTTAATTCAAGTGACTTTGTTGAGTCCTATGGTCGCTTTTCATCCAGGTCCGTCAGTGCAGGCTCAAGATCGGCATCGCCACCCACCTCGCGGCCTTCGACCTCGTCAATATTCCCGCTGTCCAGGGTCGGTGGCTCCCTTATCCACCAGAAGATAGGCGTGAGCACAATCAGCGACACGCTCAAAAAGCCCCAGTTGAGAGCAAACTCGAGGTCGTAGTTGGCTGAAATGGAGTTGACCTTCCAAGCGATGGCTCCTCCAACTCCTTGCATCGACTTGTAGAGTCCAACATATCTCGCGAGAATGCTATCGGCGTTCTCCAAGTCTTCGCTGCCCATACAACCAATAAGCCAATAGGCAAGATTCTGCCAGAGCGAGTCAAAGACACCATAGGCAAAGTAAAGGACAAATGGGCCAGCAAACTTGGTGTGCGAGTCAACGAGATCGAGCTCATGCGGACCATAGTAGTGGTGATGCTTGTCAGTACTGCTTGGTGCCGACCTGAGCTGGAAAGCAAGGCCACCGCCCCAGATTATGAGCGAAAGAACGCAAACAATACCAAATGCAATGCGGCCCCGAAGACGCCGTGACATGCGCTTGTTGTCCAATAACAAACCAAACAAAATCGCGGTTACCATCTGGGCCAGCCAGTACATGGCGCCGTTCAATGACCGCGTGCGGATGTCGAACAAACGGGCGTTGACTGTGTTCTGCTGGTAGCTGTAGAAGTAGTTTGCTGAAAAGAAGAAGGGAATCATCACAAGGGACTCTTTACGCGGGATAATTTTGACAATCTCGATAAACTCTTTGATGATATTTGGTCGAGTTGCTTCGACATTGACACGCGAGCCATCTTCACGAATAACTTTTGTTGGGCTACGAAGGCCAAGGCCTAACATAAATCCAACAAACATGATGCCAATAAAGGCTCCGTAAGTGGCATCGCTGACGCTCCCACTGGCGGAGTCGAAGTTGACGCCGAGCGAGATGAACGATCCAATCACACCACCCATGTTAAATACAAACCAAAACATACCCAAAAAGCGACCCTTTTCTGCGGCAAGAGGATAAGACGTGATAATCGCACCTTGAGCCACCCAAAAGAATGTGGAGCCAAGACCAAGAATGGCACTCGTAGCAATCACGAACCCACTGCTGCTAATATGATTGTATGCTAAGAGAGATCCTCCATACAGAGGATAGGTGATACCACCAATAAAAATACACCACCTTGGACCCAAGAAGTGGTATACAATAGGAGCAATGAACAAATAAGAAGCAGAGCTTATCGCCGACAAGGCGATATTACCTGTGGAGGCTGCATAGGTATCAAGCTGGCCACCTCCACCCAGTCCGCTCAAAGCGTTATACATACCAGGGCACCCAAAAGCACACATGGATACGAGAAGTACCTGAATGAGCGGAGAGTTGTAGCGCCAGCGCTTAGCATAGTTCCCCGCAACAATGACTCCCTCAGTTTCACTGGTTGGAGGTGACAGCTCAGGAGACAAATCCTGCTTCGAATCTGATTTAGGTCTCCATCCAACTAAAGCTCGTAGCCTTGAAGATGACGACGGTGCCTCGTTTTCAGCAGACACGCTTTCGTGTTCATACGCCATCGTGATGCGGAGAAAAATATCGGACAGTAATCTATTTTAAGTGCATAATAAAGTAAACATGGCCTTTCATATATATGCAAGGGAGGAAAATAACCTTGAGTCAGGAGCGCGGAGGTCGACCGTAAGCGGGTCCCTGGAAGGAAACTCCCAGCGTTCTTATCAGTGCGATAATGCAGCCGGAACCCCATATCCGGCAGCAAATCAGAGCGGATTAATGCGAGCGGCTTATCTCCGGCGTGGGATAACGGCATCGATCCGATCAGTTCGTTCGGTTAGAATGCAGTCGATCGGTACGGCACCAGTATGCTGACCATAAAAGTTCCAAGATGCTGATGGGATGCGTGAATTTCGTATCAGACACCAGAAGGTTTTTTAGTTTTGGTTTTTTCAATTGTCGGGTAATGCTGCTATTGATACTAACGTTAATTAGCTATAGAATTCGAGGTGGTTAGCCCTCTCCAGCTAGATGTCTGAAGATTGACGACGAATGCAAGTATGAACGCTTAGATGAGCATGAACATCTCACCAAGCATAACCAGGATTTCAAAATGCCTGACATTTTGGACAAATTGGGCGCTGCGTTCGCTGATAATATGACTCCCGATGAGTCTGGGACGCCTCTACTTGAGAGAGCAGACTTGGGTAAGGCGTTGGCGGACGCAGGGCTCGCACCTGAGCTGGCGCCACGACTGGCTGATGAGATGGACCCTGAAAATACGGGGGTGATTGGGTTTACAGAGTTTGTAAGTACATGTGTTGACGTGCTAGGCTCTAAAACGGCGGAGCAGGGACACGCGCGGAGCGACGAGGTGTTCGCGATGCTGAGTAGCGATAAGCCAAGACTAAATTTTAATGGATTGAAGCAGGCCACCAAGACACTGCAGTTTGACACGTCCGATGCGGACCTGCAGCAGATGCTACGTGTGGCTGGTAGCCAAGACGACACGTCCGGGATCGGGCCACGCGAGTTTGCGGCGCTGTGGAAACGCCTAAATGATATGCTTGGACCGGAAGTAGGCGCGGAGATACTGGATTTGCCACGCGCCCAGCGCTAGGAATGAGATCATGATCGTCACAAAGAACAACTTCGTGCGACGGTTTGTGCTCTCGTTCGTATCACGCAGACGCTCCTCACGCGCCTGAAGGTAGTCGAGACCCTCCTTGATCTCGTCGGCGATGTCGTTGAGCTTGCGGAGATCAAGCTCAGCAGGCTTAAGTCTTTCCGAGGCCTGCAACGCGTTCCAGTCGCGAGCAGCAGCACCAACTTCAATAGAAAGATCAATATCACGCGAGCGAGGCGCGCCAGTACGTCCACCCGTCAGCTTGTTCGTGATGCACACATCAAAGCTCGTGTCGGGGCTCGGGCTGAATGTCTGGAACGTCCTCTCCCACACGTTCTCCTTGAACGCATATTTGTTGCCCTTGGCGTCAGTCACGAGCAGCGACAGCTGCTGGCCATCACCTACAGTGCCAGCACTAGGCTCCACCTTTACAACCACGAGGGTCTCCTTGCCTACAAAGTCACGGATGCAGCGCGTGTTACCAGCGTCGGGCAAAGCCTCGAGCGAGAACTTGAGGGCAGCAGCAACGTTCAGCATCGCCAGCAACGCGCTGAGCAGGGCAGCAAAGCTCAGTTTCGTCGTCATTTTTTTCTGTCGAGTGTGCGCTGGAAAGTCACTAAAGCGCGTGCTGACGAATTTCTCCACGTCGCGTCGTCCCCCACAAGCATAATGACACGACACGGCATCGCAAGCCGCTTTTGGTTTAGTTTTTATAGCATTTGTAAATATATGATCAAGTTATTTTGATATGATTTGATATCCGTTCGTTACGGCTCTCTAGTGTTCGTCAAAATAGACGTCAAGACATTGATAGATTGATGCCAGGCTGTCATCGAAGTAACGTGACTTTTATTTAGTGGAAAGTGAAAAGTCGGGCAATGCCAATGTTTAGAGCCAATTTTTGAACTGCAAAACCACCCAACGAAAACAACTTTACACTAGTATACTTTTACTATATAGAACCAAGACTTCTATTCTAAATTCTTGAGCTGTCACCGAGAGCTGTCGCCCATGTGCGAAGTAGTAACGTGACCATCAATAACTCATCATGCACCACCACTAAACAACCCCGTAGAGCTCGATTTTCAGAAGACAAATTACGATAAACCCGAAGCTAGAAAGCTAGTGTCTTTCAAAGAGTCTTATATTTGACGCCTGGCACGCTAACTGCACGGCAAACTCAAATCATCAAAGGCTGTTGACACAAGACAACCCCCGCGACAAGCTGAGCTGACTCACGTATCACCGAAAGCTTCACTTTCCAGTGGTAAGAAATGGCGGGTGTGGTCAAGCCTGAGATCGGCTCTTCGTCGCAGGCATCCGACTCAGAAGCAGTTGATCCTGTCTCTGACACGTCCAGACAAACTCTAGAAGGCGGTGCTGGTGATGCTTCCTCGCCAGGCAATGCGAACAGCGCCCGTGGTTTGAAACGTGAAGCAGCTGCCAACGACAGCGACGACGACGATGCTGATGAGCTCGGAAGCGATGCAAACGAAGACGAGGAGGAGGAACGACCAACCAATAATGACGATGACGATGACGATGAAGAGGAGGAGGACGAAGACACTGCACAAAGAAAACGCCGCAAAATCCGCCGCAACCAGTTCCTTGATGTCGAGGCTGAGGTCGACGACGAGGATGAAGACATTAGCGGTGACGAAGACGAACTCGGCCGTGAAGACGGTTTCATCCAGGAAGATGTTGGAGAAGACGAGGAAGGCGAGGAGGGCGCTGCGAGCGCATACCGCCGTATCGACCGTCGCCGTGAGCGTGAAAAGTTCACGGACGAGGACGCCGAGAAGATCGCCGAAGAGCTGCGCGAACGTTATGGTCGTAGCACAGCGTCTAAGTACCGTGGTGACTCCGGCCACGTGCCCCAGCAGCTTCTACTGCCATCGGTGGAGGACCCAGGTATCTTTGGTATCCCTACCCGTATCGGTCGTGAGAAAGAAGCCGTCCGAGCAATTCTCCGCAAATCTTTAAGTTTGCAGCATACGGCCCATCCCCTTACCGTCTGCTCCGTGTTCCAGCGCGACGGTTTCCCTGGCCGTATCTATGTCGAGGCACCCACTCAAGCTTCTGCACTCCAAGCATGTGCTAATGTTCCAAATGTTTATACGCAGGGTAAGATTCTCAAGGTGCCTATCAAGGAGTACCCTGATATGTTCATTGTTGCCAAGTCCCAAGAAACTGAATTGACTCCTGGCACTTATGTTCGTGTGAAACGCGGAAAATACGCCGGCGATCTGGCCGTTGTAGTCGACCGCAGTGAGAATGGACTCGAGGCTCGCCTTCGCCTTCTGCCTCGTCTCGACTATGGTCGTGGCCTCGGTGGTATGCATGGCGAGAAGCGTAAACGCGCGACGGCCTCAGAGCGACCTCCCCAGCGCCTGTTTGATCCTAAAGAGGCCGAAAGCCATGACCACCATATGGCCCGGCACGGTGCAAACTCGTTCAGTTATCAAGGTGATGAGTACAGCCAAGGTTTCCTTGTTAAAGACTTCAAGCTGACAATGATCGACACCAAGGGCGCACCACCTACTCTTGATGAGGTGACTCGACTCACCCAGCGTGAGAACGAGGAAGGTATTGACCTCAACTCGTTGAACGAAAGCCTAAAGGCTACTACTCGCCCTCAGGCATACCTGTTCAAGCAGGGTGAGGCGGTTGAGGTCATTCAGGGTGAGCAGATGGGTATGAAAGGCCGAGTTATCAATGCGTCGTCAGATGGCATTGTCACAATAAAGGGAACCGGTGAAACATACTCTGGAGTACGCATATCTGTTCCCGCAGGACAACTCCGCAAGCATTTCAGTGTTGGTGACCATGTACGCGTCACTGGCGGTAATTATAAGGACGATACTGGTATGGTTGTGAGTGTCGACTCAAAGCAAGGTACAGTCGTGCTTCTGAGCGATACTGCACATACAGAGGTTACCGTATTTGCTCGTGACCTCATGGTTGCTAGCGACACTGCCGGTCTCAATTCGTTGGGTAAGTACTCGTTGCTCGACCTTGTTCAGCTCAATGCACAGTCCGTTGGCGTAATTATCTCTATTGAGCGTGAAAGTGTCAAGGTGCTTGCCAACGATGGCCAGACGCAGTCCGTGACGCCAGCATCCATCGTGATGAAGGTACAGCCGCGCGACGAGCAGGCAGCTACAGATGCCCATGGTCGCCAGGTTGGCCTTGGCGATACCGTTCGTGAGACAGGCGGCGAGCGTCGTCAAGGTGTGATTCTGCATTTGTACCATCAATACGTATTTTTGCAGAACCGCGAGATTGTTTCTAACCTCGGTGTCTTCGTCACGAGAGTGTCGCAGGTAGCCACTGTGGCGACCAAGGGTGCCCGAAATGATCGCGGCCTCGATTTGTCTAAAATGAACCCCGCAGCAGCTGCTTCAGCTGCTTCAGCTGCAGCTGTTGCTGGTGCCGGCCCACAGGGTGGCTCTGGCCGTGCTCGTATCAACACATGGAGACTCATTGGCCAGCGGGTATCCATCGGACCCAAGTCCGGCTGGAAGGGAATGAAGGGCACTGTCAAGGATGCTTCAGACACTACTGCCCGTGTCGAGCTTGAGGCCCGTAACAAGGTTGTGAGTGTCGACGTTGATAAGCTCTTGTTCCGTGCTCAAGGTTCCGACCACTACATCCCATTATGGGAGTTTTTGAACCCAATGGGCAATGGCGGCCCTCGCGGAGGCTCCCGTGGCTTTGGCGGCGGCATGCCACCCCCTCGTACACCCGGCGGATCTGCTGCCGGAGGACGCACCCCGACCTGGAACGGCTCCGGAGGCAAGACGCCCGCTGCTGGATGGAAAACTCCCGCCTACAATGCTGGCGGCCGTACTCCTGCATACAATACCGGTGGCCGTACTCCTGCATACAACGCTGGTGGTAGGACCCCAGGATACAAAACACCAAGCGGCGGTGGCCAAGCGCGCAACACATCATCTTCATCATCATATTGGAATGCTGGCGGTAAGACGCCGTCAGGAGGTAAAACGCCTGCGTGGAGTGCTGGCGGAAAGACACCGGCTGCTGATGCTGGCACGCCATGGGACCAAGCCCGCACTCCAGGGGCCTCGTCCTTCTTCTCTGCGGCAACTCCTGCACCTGGTGTATCAGCACCCACGCCAGGTATTGGCTCCTATGACTCGGCACCCACGCCAGGCGTGGCCAAGACCCCAGGAGCAGCACCAACCCCTGCTGTCTGGGGCGATGACGACGATGCTGATGATGCACCACAGTACGAGCCAGAGTCACCTTAGTTTGGTCGCAGCTTGTTGATCTAGTTTAGAAAAGTAAAAAGAATTAATTTATGAAAACTTTAATCTATGCGGCGGCGTCGTAGATCTTGAGCATCCTCGTCGCTCAGCGTTCGAGTGTCCTGCTCGTCGTATTCGGCACCAGTCAAAATGAGCGCTGCTGCTACCAATCGTTCATAGATCTGCATAGACGTCGGTAACTCGAGAGTAGTCCACGCATTTTGAATATCTACAAGCAGTTGCCTTCCACCGGAGTTTGTGAACCGGTTCGCATTGATCACTTGGCGCCAGAAGATGTCACCGACAGTGTAGCTGGCGAACTGCACAAGCACACGGGTCTTGTCCGCTTGGCTCGAGGCACAAAGCGCATCCACGGCTGCAATCATCGGTCTCATTTGACCAAGGGCATGAACAAGCTCGGGAGACGGCTCAACAGCCGCACTGGTTGCAAGATGCCAATCTGTGCGGAGGTAGGCAGGTATAGACCCAGAGAGCTCACGGCCTAGGATCTTGGCAATCTCCTTGCCAGTATCTGCATGAAGCTCACTGAACTGCTCAATTGCCGCGTCGAACGCAAATTGCAGTCTCACAAAGTGGAGGTCGCAGTTGGCAGCGGCAAGGAACTGACGGGCATATGCCGAAGCACCATACAGCTTCGATAATATACTCAGCCCTTGCATTCCAACTACTTTGGCCGCTTCTTCCTTTGTGACTGCACGCACCGTTCGCGCCAGCGATGACTTGGCCGCCGTGAACTTACGGTACCGGGCGAGCAAATGCTCGAGGTAACCTTCGAGAAGAGGAAGGTGCACCCTGTAGATAATATCAAGCTGCATTGTGCAAAGGGCATCGTCCGAGGCTCTAAGGACATTTGTCGCATCATCAAAGAGCTGCTTGACAATCTGGGCCGAGAATGTCGGTTTCGCCGACGCGCAGTCGGCATCGTAGTCTATTTCATTGCCTTGTTCCAAAGCTCCAACGAGACCTTCGAGTGCTCTGTGGTGCTCTGCGGCGCTGAAAACGTTGAAAAAGTCACCGCCAAGAATGTCAGCAGTTATGCTTTCGCTGATATAGTATTGATCCTTGAGCATCGCATCAAATGCCAGAGATTCTGACACTATGTGCCGCATAAGCTCAGGTTGGTCTGTTACTGCAGCAAAGTAGCCGCGGAGAGCACGCGAGATCTGGGGTAGCAGGGCCCGGGCAAGCTCTCCCACGGCGCCACCGGTGCCTTGCCGTGTAGGTAGGCTTTTGCGGAGAATGGGCTGGACACTGGTCTTCAGCCACGTGCGGTGTGGATCGATTAATTTTGAGAAATATCCAAGAAGCCATTCAGGCTTGTCTGCCCGCGCTGTATCCCGGTCGCTTTCGAAATTGAACTGGATACGCTCGCGTAAAGGCGCTGCCAATACCTCGAACGCTGTAAGCACATGGGATGAAGGTCTTTCCACCACGAGCAGCTTTTCGAGTGTCTGTTCAACAGACGGAGATGCAGGATTATGATGCGGCCATTGTGCATCCTCTGCAAGAGCCTTGGTAAACTCTGCCGACTTCTCTTTGATTTCCGGATCTAGAAGTGCACCGATTTTCGATACTACCTCGTCACACGCAGCAATAATTTCGGGGTTCGATGCTGTTGCAGAAATGTCACGAACGCGGGACTCGAATTTCAGGAGTGAATCACGCGTCGTCGAAGGAGCTGTCACTGCCTCGCTCAGTTCAAGGGCCTCTTTAAGGTCCTTAAGGTCCCGAAGCTTCGTCAATTGGTGTTCCACACTAAGATCACCATTTGGATCAGTGATTGAACGTGTCCTGATTGCATTTTGTAGCGCAGACCGACGGTTTTGGGTTTCCTGCTCGGCCACGTTGCGGGCCACGCAAGTTGCTTCAATTACCGCCTCCTTATGCTGCTGGTCAAGCTTCTGAAGACGCTCGCTCTCCGAATCTAACTTCGTTATGACAGCATCTAGGCTTGGGAATACGCGATCCAAATAGACAGCGACGTCCATTGCGACCAGACTCGTCAATCGTGTTTAGCTGTGCTAATTAGTGCTGTCAAGCTGGGCTGTTATAAGCTAGTGCTGCGTAAGGCATGCCATGTGAGGGCCAAGTGAAATAAGAGGTACTGAGACATTGTGAGGTCCCTTTGGATAGTAAAAAGTGATCAATTACAGCTCTAGCAAGCAAATAGAATATATTAGTAGCCAAGATAGTCAAAATGCAACCTGTATCGACATTTCAATCCGTATCGTTGATGCCAATTTAAAATGGCCCTTACAAACGCATAAAATTGTCATCAGTGAATCTGTTTTCACCACTGCACAAAATGGCCAAGAAGCAGAGTCGTTTGACGCTCATCAAGCTCATCTCCACGGCCAAAACGGGCTTCACACGGTATGTGCATCGGCCGCGTAACTGCCCGCTCATGACGCAGGTTCGTTACGACCCGCTGGCCATGCGCCATGTGCTGTTTGTCGAGGGCCGTAAACGCAAGATTGAGCAGCGCCCGCTGCCCAACTTCCGCAATGCTACATACGACAGTCAAGGCAAGCGTCTATTCTAAAGGCTACGAAGGCTGCGGAGCTTTAGCGAAGGGATTCGCGTGGATGCGCACATCCACAATTTTTACTGCTTGAACATCCCTCAGTTTGGCCAGTGTTGTCTGCGATTCACCGGATGCGACACGCCCAAACACTACCTTGTGGCCATCGAGTTCTGGATGTGGCTCGAGACAAATGTAGAAGCTGCTTCGGTGCGGCTGGTCCAGTCCGAGAGTTCCCTGCATTTGAGTTAGTATGCCCGTCCACGACTACTGTACATATCCTTAGAAGAAAACTTACCGTCAAATGTTTTAGTTCAGGGCTTATTTCAGGCCCCGGGATTGCGGCCACCGATGGCTTCTTGATCTTGAATTCGATTCCCCGTGCGCAGGGCGTGCCATCGCGGTTGTCGATGCTGCCCCGGGCACACTGCGCTAGGAAGTTGAAGCACGCATTCGGGCACTCTTTAAAGTTTAAATAAACTTTCAGAGGTCCGACATCTGTGTTCAGCGTCACGCTCATTGCCCCGTCGCACGCGTCGTCCGCGTCGTTAAGGACGTAACTCAAACGCACAACTATCGCGAGAGTCAGCTCAACGGTGCATTTCGGCTCGCCGCGAAATTGTTGAGATCAATAAAACAAAGAATATAAAATAAGTTAATTAGCTATTTAGGACGTACCGACAGCATTGCGAGACCATGCGTAGTCGTGTGCTCGGTGGTTGTGTCGCTCTCCTCTGAGTCCGACTTTCCCCATACACCCTCGCGTTCAGGCGTGGTGATGGCAGCAGCTTCGATCAACGCCGAGGAAGCACTGACTTCACTTCCGCTTGAAGTATCAGACGTCACACCGTCCCTGGAATGTGGTTTCGCGGCCTCAAGTTTTGCCTTTGCGGCGTCACTCGTGCTCGCCTTTGAATCGCTGCCATTGGTATCGGTTTTCGATACCGAGTTTGTTTTTGTCTGCGGAGTGTCTGGGGCGCTGGTGGCCGTATCGTCAACGCCAATCTTTTCGGCGGAATCTGGTACTGGGCCTGGATCCTCGAACATGTCCGCAAGATGCTGAATTACGGGCCATCCGTACGCGTTACTGAAGCGTCGTCTCACGACAATGTTATTATGAGCCTCTGGTAGTAGCTTCACAAGGACTTTTCTCCACGTCATATCGTCATGGTAAGCTCTCGCGATAAGTTCCTCGGCGTTCGCGGCCTCCACAACTGTAGGACGATGGTGCTTGGAGTGGTTCAAAGTGAACTTCCGCTTAAACCTGCGCTCGGGTAAATCTTCACTGCGATAAATGCGATCGTGGAAAATGACATTTTCGCGGCAGCTGGGGTCAGCAATAAACCGGTGATCAGGATGCGGCGGGAGTAGCAGCGACATGCCCGACTCGATAAGTGATGTTTTGCGAGGCAGGTTTTCTGCGTTGGCTTCCCCATTAGGCGGAGCAGCATTATCGTCATCCATGCCGGCCTCTCCAACGCCATCTGGGTTGTGGCTAATCGTCTGAGAGCGAGTGATGATCTTCTTGCGTTTATGATTCAGACCGAAGCTAAAGCCGTGCTCTTTTTCTTTTGAAGGAGTCGAGCTTTGTTCAGAACTATCACGCGAGAGTAGCTGCTTAGCCTGGCTGCCGCTTCCGGCGCTGCTGTTGCTGCTAACATCGTCACGCTGAGTCGATGAACCTTGACGATGATGGCGGAAGTGAACAGTACGTGAGCTATCACGGGCAGCATTGGCCTGGGCAATCGCTCTCCAGTCAAGATATAATAGAGACGACGTTCGCAGAGGCACGATGCCGTCGTGCACAGCATTCGCATAGACAGTGCGGTATTTAAACTGTTTTAGTACTGTGTTAACAGGATCGTGGGGAAGATTCTCCAGCAATGGTTTGCCGTGAGCAACCCAGCTAAGTCCCAAGTCGCGCCCTGTTTTGCCCGCGACTCCAAAGTCGAGTGCGAAGCGAACGTATCCGGGATTCTCAGCAGAAATACCTAGCATTGGTGATGCCAAGGTAACAAAGTGTTCAAGTTCGATATTATCGAAAAAGTGTGGGTCCTTCATACATATGTAGCCCAGTGCATACGTCTGTATAAGACCACCGAGAGAATGGGCAATGAACGACAACTTCGTGGGTCGGTAAGTTGGCACCAGTTCATCTTGGATCCATTCGGCGACGCGGCGGCCGAGAAACTTGACGCCACGTTCTGTTCGGCACACATTCCCAGTGTAGCCACGACAGATCAAGTTCTCTCCTGAACGTTGCGCAGCTCGGTCAAGCTGCTCCTTCAGGTAGAGCATGTCTGCCGTCACATTAGACACGAGGCCGTGGGTGAGAACGACCAGATGCAATGGCCTCGAGGTATCTGGCTGCGGTTGCATCCACAAAGACGCCGTGTCCATCAGATTGACTTTGAACTCAGCGGCCTTGGGATCGGGCTGGACGCGGTTGGCAGCGTGGTGGGTTTTGGACGCGTGCTTGGTCGTACCAACTGTAATTTCGTACTTTACCGAGGCCTTCCGCCGAAATAAAATCTCGGACGCGATGTCGACGCGCCAGGTTCGCTTGGTAGTGTCTGGAATCACCAGCTCAGCGCTAAAGTGCTGCCCCGCCTTGACGTGATTCTCGTACTTGGGTTCATCGGCCCTGTCTACTACGGGGTTTCGCTCGTCGTAGTTCTCTGGGCGCATGTCACAATACAATGTATAGGGGCCATTGAGGTATGCGGCCCTCAGAGCCCCCAGCTCAAGGTTGCGGACGCGTACCCAGATGGCCTTACGCGGCGGTTGGTTTGGGTCCGGTGCATACTCGATGGTATATCGGCACATGTCGCCAACCTCCATTTCTCCAACATCGTGAAAAAGTACCAGATCATCCGAGACCATGGTAAAAGACCCAATTTACTTGGCTCAATGCCCGCTTGGTATTGTACCTTTTCCCCAGTTCCCAAGCTTTCTTGGCCCTGCGCCTAGCTCAAAGCTAAGATCGACATTCCATTGCGCTGATGTCATCTGAGTCACGTGCGTGAAATGTCTGGATCGACGAACGTCCGACCATTTTGGATGTGCTCGGGCGAAGTCACGATTAAGGAACGGCGGATTAAATATTTAATTTATTATACTTTTGTCTAACAGCTATCTGGGTATAAACCCCTGCAGGATTGGCTATTGTCGGCCGGTGCAAGCTATCGCTGGCTGCCATTAAGCCTTGTAGCCACGCACACCCGCCTTCTTTTGCCTCGCGTGCAATTAGCCTACGATTTAAATGTTCGTGAAAATGACATCCATTCCACGCCTTTTGATCTTGTAACTTAGTATTGATTATACTGTCCTAGTTTAGTGTTGCTTCAACCATTTCCTTTTTTGGCGCTACCCGATTTGGACACGCTAAAAGAATAAATATGTTTAAGGTGCCCAAGGAATAAGAATAAGTCAAAATGTTCTGGGTGACTCTGTGCGCGATAGCATATGCAGCTGGAGGTAATGACATCCCCAATAGTGATTGGCACACCGTCGCCCGTGGAGTTGTCGGCGCGTCTATTCACCAAGTCCATAATCATTTTAGTGATGCAATGGTGAAAAAGATAAACACGAGTCTCCTCGGTTCATTAATCGGAAAGTTCTCGAGGCCATCATCCGGCCAGGATCAGGTTGTTGGACCCCTCGATTATGCCCCACAGTCTGGATATGCAAATCCATACGTCCCTTATTGGTCCCCGGGTCGAGTGGACAAAAACCTACCTAGCGTATGGAATCCAACAGTTGGCCCTTCGCCTCAGTATCCCCAGTCACCCCCGGTTTCGCCGCAGCCACAACAACCAGCCCCACCTCAGCCGGCTCAACCAGTACCACCCCAGTACCCGGGATATCCACCGCCGATCCCACAGCCTTCGTTTTATACCAGTGCTGTTCCCGGTCAAGGCGGCTGGTCCCCTGCTTTGCCTAGCTCGACCGCAACAAGCCAGCCATACCAGGGCGTTAAAGGAACCGTTACCGAAAAAACTCAGAACAAGTTGACATACTATCTTATGAACATCACCATTGGTACCCCGCCCCAAAGCTTTTTGGTGCAGGTGGATACAGGTTCATCTGATCTGTGGGTCCCTAGCAATGTGCTCCAATTCAACGGCTTTGACAGTTCACGCTCAAGCACATTCCGACGGATCGGTGAGAACTTTGACATTAAATACGTCAAGGACTCCGCATCTGGCATTTGGGGGCTGGATACAGTCGGCCTCGGTGACTCCGACGTCTTGCTCTCCAACGTCCAGTTCGCCGTGGCTAATAGTGCCCCTGATGCATCGATGGGTATTCTTGGAATTGGCCCAGTTGAGGCCGAAACTTCATCCTCTCCTTACCCGAATATTCCTCAGTTGCTTGCCCAACAAGGAATCATTTCGCGTGCTGTTTACTCAATGTACATGGGCGGACTCGATGAAGTGTGTGGCGAGATCTTATTTGGAGGTGTTGATACTGCCAAGTTCGATAGTTTGGTACGTTTGCCAATCACCTCAGATAATACAATTGAAATTACTCTCGATGGTATTGTACTCGGGGCGCCGCAGCCGACAGCGACCTTTTCTTCTGATACGCCAACTGCTACTCCGTTGACTCACGCACGACACGAATCTGATCGGGCCCAGCAGCCGCAACGTCCCCAACAGCCGCAGCAGCCCCAGCAGCCTCGGCAGCCCCAACGGTCCCGGCAATCGCGACAACCCCCAAGAGACGTGTATGCAGAGAGCAGTGAGTGGACTCGAGCACAGCGCGACGGTGACTGGGTACCTGCGCACCAGAAGCGAGGCATTCTTGGCAAGTTCTACTCTCAAGGTGACAAGACAGAAAAAGCCGATATAGATAGCGCCGGAAGTGAATTACTTGAGAGTGCAGTGGAGGAATTGACTATCCCGCAGCCATCAGATACCAATCTTACCGATGGATCTATGCCTTCTAGTGGACTCAGTGTGCTGTTGGATACGGGCACGTCACTCACATACTTACCACCAGACCTTGTAGCAAGCATTGCAGCTCCATTCAATGCGCAATATGAAAGCGACTTGGATATGTATATTGTGCACACAAGGGATCTCGAATCATCGACTTATGATGGCGCGAGCTTTTACTTCCAGGGTCTTCCTGTCCATATGCCCAAGAGTGAGATGTTCTGGCCCCTATCGTGGTTTACACTCCAGGAAAGTCCGTACTATGTTATGACGCTACTTCCTAACACAGGTTCGATGGGCTACAATATACTGGGCGATAGTTTCCTCCGAAACGCCTATGTTGTGTACGATCTCGCAAAGCGTGAGATTCAGATTGGGCCATTTACACCCAGTGAAGATACAAGAATCGTAGCTATCTGATTAATTCTTTTAGATTTTGGCGAGATCAATGCCTATAGCCTTGTCGTTTTGGGGCTGGTCGCGGAGTAGACGTCTAAGGATTTTGCCTGAAGGGCTTTTGGGAATCACGTCGACAACTACAATGCCGCCCCATAGCCTTTTGTGTCGCGCGACTTGGCTATTGAACCATGAGACAACTCCGATAGGATTCGACGCTGGCGCCAGTACAACAAAAGCACGAGGAAGCTCGGTGGATTTATGCTCATCAGCTACGCCTATGACAGCGACATCAACCACGTATTCGTTCCTTAGCAAAATCGCTTCGAGCTCTGCAGGTGCCACTTGGTGTCCCTTAGACTTGATGAGCTCTTTGATTCGGTCTACTACCCTATACTGGCCGTCCTTGTCAATGATACACACATCCCCAGTCATGAACCAGCCATCAGGGGAGAATGCCCGCGAGTTCGCTGCCTGGTCGTTCAAGTACCCCTGCATAAGATTCGGGCCTCGCATCCACAGCTCACCGCGAGTGCCATGGCCACAGTCACGGCCCGTTTCTGGATCGACAATTCTCGCTTCCATACCTGGAAGTATCCAACCGACTGTATCGGTGTTATAGCCTTCAAACCCACCGAAATGGCTAAATGGTGAAGTTTCGGTTAGTCCGTAGAGCTGGATAAATTCAGTTTGGGGGCAACGGCTCGCCAAGAGCTCAATTGTAGATTTCGACAACGGCGCTGCGGCACTAGTTATGTAGCGGACGTTCCGTGCGAATGCAGGGTACTTTGTGTTCAGGAGATCCCCAAGTTTTCCGAGCCGTAGGATGATCGGTGGCACTAAATAGAGCACACTGATGTTGTATCTATCAACACAGTTCATGAGTAAATCAACGTCAAAAGTCGGGATCACTACTGTCGTCCTTGCAAGCCACAACGACGTATAAATGAACGCCGTTAAGCCAAGAATATGGCTCATGGGAACGACGGCCCCACATACTTGGTTAGGGTCGAGGAATTTCGCCTTGGTTTGAATGGATTGCACAACATTTGAGCTCATATTCTGGTGGGTAGTAATAACGCCCTTTGCAAGACCTGAGGTACCTGACGACAAACAGTAGATTGCGTGGTCTGCCTCGGCATTTTTGTTTACAGGCTCGAATTCTTCAGATTCTGTGACCAAAAGCTTGCGCAGAATAGGTTTCAGCTCGGCAAAAGCCAAGACCTTTGTTTTCTTCGCAGCCTCTTGAGCAATGCCAAGGTTTGAGTCGACACAAATAATCAGCTGAGCATTGGTTAGCTGAATCTGGTGCGACAACTCTTGTGCGTTGTACATGACATTGGCTGGAGACACAATGGCACCTACGCTCAGTACTGCAACGTGAATTGCAGCGGTAAACACATCATTTGTTGCAAATAAGCATACGGTATCCCCGTTTTTTATGCCTAATTCCTTGTGAAGGTATGCAGCAAAACGTTTTATGAGGCGGATGTACTCTGCAACCGTGTACTGCTCTCCGGTTTCACCATCAATGTAAAGCGGTCGGTTCTGGTTGGCTGGATTTGTGAGATGAGGCGAGCTAAGGACGAATTTCGCCAAATTATCCGACCACAAGCTGTCTAAATTGCCCCATACACTTTTATGGATCGTCATTAGCAGCAGGTGATAAACCCCGCACAATGTGTGTCTTTCCCCACACTGCTTATCGGCCGGCGGTGAGAGCTGACCCATGTGGGTGTGGGTGCGTCACGTGACTCAAAATAATTGAAATAAAAACGTGCGTTATTGGGTAAGGGGTTTGGGGGCCACATGCAACCTGGAGAATATACACGGATGTAGATATTAAATGCAATACAAAATCAGCTACACTAATTATAGAACATAGCCAGAGTTAAAACTCGAATTTAAACGCGCATGGAGACGGACAGAACGAGCGCGACCCCGAGCACGGTCAGTGCGCTTGAGATGATAATCGCAATATGGAAATTTTCAGGCGTATGCCATATGAGGGTGAGCACTTGAACGCACAGGGTCCATACACCTTGGAACGTGGCTTCGGCATCATGATAGACTTTGTGTACGTCCGGGTCAGCGACCAATTTCTCCACGAGCTGCTGGGCAGTTGCCTCGAAGCCGAGAATGCCTAGGCGGCTGGCAACAATCGAGAATCCAAAAACCAGCGCATGGGGCGACCCTAAACTGATGCTTGTGGCAGCGATGATAGAGCCTGCGGCCAGCGCAGACGCTGCGACCCACTTGTTATCTGACCAGGGCCTAAGCATCGCCAGCACTTCCAAAGTACGGAACAGACCCATAAACGCCGAGCTTATGCCGTTAACTCCAAAGAACCAAATGACTTGGGGCCCCACAACAACAATAGATGTGTGAACGAGAATGAGGCCCGTGGACACAAGGATTGTCATAGGATGGCTACGGACAAAGCGATACAAATGCTTGACCGGTGGCCGGCGCCATGAGACCGACTTTATGCGGGCGCCGGTATCTCTTGCCGCGGCAGCTGAGGTGGTTGTTGGCTGCTCAGAGGACGATGGCGTGACGCGGTCGGCGGCAGTGCCACCAAACGCAAATGGCCGGTTGTAGGACATAATTCCTACTGCACTGCGCATAGCATTTGAGCCTGCATCGACAGTCTGGAGGTCCTGCGCAAGCGTACGTGGGAGGCGGAGCGCATAGCAAGTATTGAACAGTTTCCAAACAAGACCAATCTCGACTACAGCTGACAGCACTGCGGCCACGCGGAACAAACGCAAAATATTTGCCATGCCAAGCCATGCATTTACCACACCACTGAGTACAGGGAACGCAATGTAGGTAGTGATACCAATGGCACGTAGGCCCGAAGTTAGGGCAGAATACGCCGTAGCCTGGTCGTTAGTGATCACCCGGCACCAATCGAGCTGGAAGCTGTTATGGAAAACGGCACTGGCCAGGCGGTGGATCGCATAGGCAGCAATGCCGACTAGAGCGGCCCACCACGCGGCGCTGACCAGCAGCACCGAGCAGAAAACCACCACAGCAGCGCGCTGGACCAGGATCGCAGCAACAAGCAGGCCGAATCTGCTGCGGGCGGTCGCCATTATGGCGGCGGCTAGGCGGGTGCAGTTGGCCATGACCACAATCAGTGTGATTGCCAGCATTGTTACTGGCACGGCAGAAGTCCAAAATCGCAAAGCAATCGAAAGGACGGCCGAGAGCTCGAATAGCCGCGAGAAGGACACAGTCAAGGCATAGGCACCATAGAGAAAGTGATGCTGCTGCTCCGAGGGGAGGCTTTGAGTTTCGTAGTGATAAGAATCATCGTCTATAGGCGGGTCCGTCGGCAGGTCCGTCGGCAGCAGCGGCGTCCGCTCGCCTACCGGCATCCCAGAGCAGGCTATCTACCAAGAAAGGTGAAGAATAAATGGGTAGGCTTTGGGTTTGTGCTTACTGATTAGCCTGCACATTGTCTAGATATGGGGTAAACATTTTTAGTTTATTTATTTAGTTAGGCTGCAGTGACGATATCTTTACTTGATTCTCCTTGATCAATTTCGCGAATCACTCGTGCAGGTACGCCAGCTACTACGGTGTTGGCGGGTACGTCTTTCGACACAACGGCGCCAGCAGCTACGACGGAATTGGCGCCAATGGTCACGCCAGGAAGAATGACAGCGTTTGAGCCGAGCCAGACATTATCTCCAATGGTAATGGGATGCGAAAATTCAAGGAGTTCGTCTACACGGGACTTGGCATCAAGTGGGTGGCCTGCGGTAGTGATTGTGACGTTAGGACCGAGCATGACGTTGTTGCCGATACGGATAAGTGAGCAATCGAGGAAAGTACAACCAAAATTGGCGTAGAAGTTGTCACCGACAGCAATATTATAGCCATAGTCGACATAAAAGGGAGCCTCGACAAGAGAGTTTTTGCCGACTTTACCGAAGATGGTAGCGAGAAACTCGCGTCGGGCAGCAAAGAACTTGTCCAGGTCTGCGTAGTCTCTTGATCTGATAAGACCATAGTCAAGAGCGAGCTCGGTGGACTCGACACGGGCCTTGGTGAGTAGCGGGCCGGTAGAGTTGTAGTCTGCGCCGCTGATCATCTTTTCGTAGTTGACGTCGCCCTTTGGAATTCCCCGGAGATTCTCATAGGCCCAAGTTACAATCGCAGGATCCACTTCCTTTGCTGGCGTGCCCCGTTTGGACATGACGAGATCAATGGCAATAGTGTGGGGAGGGATCTTATCATTATCGCTACGTCAGCGCTGTCGCTGAGCCAGACGGCTGAGCCAACTGGCTGTGCCAAAGGTGGGCTGAGGGTGTCACACGAAGAGCAAAGTCGAGACTTTCGAATTTGAATAAATGTTGATATAGAAAAGAGGTTTGACTTAGTTATGTGGACTCATTCACATTAAATCGCGATAACATTGAGCTGATTCATTTCTTGGAGTGTGCGACTAAATTAGCTAGTCTATCTTATGAAACACATTAAAGTTGTGACAGGTTTAAGAAGTCAAAAAAAAGAACAGAATTCAAAACAAAACAGCAAAGAGAAAACTAAAATCAAAGAAAAAAAAAATCAAACACACTGGACTATCTATCTATACCAACCATAACTAGTAGTTTTGTTTACACGGCTACGCGTCTTCTATGAAAAGCCGCCGATCGAATAAAGAAAACAGCCGCCAGCCTTGCTTGAATGACATCATCATGTTTATCCGGATTGGATATGCCCGGTAGACAGCGCAGGATGACAGCACGGCAGTGCAGATACGCAGCCAGGGCTGGTCAGATGCGGCCAAATCTTGGCAGACGCGGCCAAAGGCCCTGCCATTAAGTCTGCCCGTCAAAGTAAACAGATTACATCCCCGAGTAGGGCAGCATCCTCGGCATCAGTGCGGAGATCAGGCCATACAGCCAAGTTAAATTACATTGTGTAGGTGGTGGCATTTTTGACAGGTGTGAAAAGATAACCAAAACTAAGTAAAAAAAAAAAATGCACGGGCCACGGGCCAAATGAAAAAAATTAAAATGCCGCTATGTTTTGATGTTTTTGTAGTGGTGGTGCTATGCTGAGCTACTATACTGAGCTATGCCGAGCTGAGCGTGCCTGACCGGTTGCCAGTGGAATGAAAAAAATAATGTTGTTAGTGCTATTTCTGCGAGTCATCGTAGGCCCTTCGCTGCATAAGGAGAAGGAATACCAACCCCCCTCCCTTTCCCCTCCTCTAAGTAATATTTCTTCCCAATAGTAAATACAATAGCAGGCAAAGGCAGTTAAAACCAAAGAAGTGGTGCGTGGGTTTGTTGAGGTCTTAGTCAGAGGTGGATGGAAACATGAGGCCCGTTTGAGCCTTAGGCACCTAAGCTTCAAGGGGGCCGTCCAAGCAGCACATAGTAAAACGCTGGCCCCATCGGTCACCGATGGCTTACGTGGGCTTCCGCGTGGATGGTGTCTACTTCCGAATCGAGGTGGGAAAATAGCAGACAATCCAGGTGACTCAGCCACCCGTGCCCTGCCGCCGTACCCTGAACGGTGACCGATGGGCATAGACATGGGCCTGTAGGTCGGGCAATAACCAAAGGCAGACTCCGACAGGTGCGGGTCGGCCAAGAACAAATAGAAAAGGAGAGTGAGATACAACGATATAGACAAAAATAGGTTGAATATCGGAGCCACTTATTTAGAAAGAACAAAAGGTCGTTTATGTGAATATGGCTCCGACATAGACCAGATAAATATTTTCTGTTATTTATTTTTTTTTTCTCAAGGTTGTTTGCTGTGCTTGAAGCGTATTTATCTTGTGCGCTTGAAAGGGAAACGGGGTGGTGGTAACAGTGCCTTTTTGGGGTCGGGGCGAGGACGCAAGCTCCCATTGGTTGACCAATAGACGCAGGCTTAACATTTGTTTTTTTTTTGTCATGACAAAAATGCAAACAAAACGCTGGCACGCCCTTATATAACTCCAGACCCTCCCGCCTCTACGGTTCCCTTCTTTTCCTGACCTTCCCACACACTAACGAAAGTATACCCTTTTGATTCATTTTTCTTTAGTGCTTCAGTCATGAAGGCCACGTCGGTTGCGTTGTCTGTTTCGGCACTAATTGCCGGTGTGAGTGCGGATATCCGTAATTTCACCACCCTCCAGCCCACGGGTACTTTTAACCCTGCTGCTGCCACTGCTGTGCAGACCGAATACCCCAAGGATCACCACATTGTTAAGGGCCGTTTCGTGGACCACCTCTGGCACGTTGTTCTCGACTCTGCCGACTACGACGATGCTGCTGGTAACTCCGACCTGCAGGCGTTGGAGAAGTACGGTCTTCGTCTTACCAACTACTACGCCGTTTCCCACCCTCCTCAGGCTAACTACCTTGCCATGATTGGTGGTGATACTTTCGGCCTTGAGTCTGAGCGTTTCGTGGCTATCCCCAAGAACGTTTCTACTCTTGTTGAGTCCTTCGAGGCTGCCCGTGTCCTTTGGGCCCAGTACACTGAGGACCAGCCCTTCACTGCCTACGATGGCTGGCAGTACCCTGCTGAGAACCCTACTTACTCTCGTGCTAAGAACCCCTTCATTGCTTTCGACTCTATTGCCGGCTCTCAGAAGCGTTATGTGAACCTCCGTTCCCTCGCTACCCTTCAGTCTGATCTCCAGGCTCACCGCTTCCCCCAGTGGTTGTTCATCCGTCCTAACCTTAACAACGACGGTACCAACTCTGACCTTGCCACTGCTGCCAAGTGGGCCCGTGACTTCCTCGAGCCCTACGTGTCTAACAAGAAGCACTACCACCGTAAGCTTTACCTTCTTACCTTCGCCAACACCAAGAGCACCACCGGCCCTAACCGTGTGTACACTCTTCTTCTTGGTGATGTGCCCAAGAAGTTCAAGGGTAAGACTGATGACACTTACTACGACCACTACTCGATTGCTGCTACTGCTATTGCTAACTACGATCTTCCCTCGCTTGGCCGCTTCGACTGCGGTGCCAACGTGTTCAAGATCGTTAACCGCAAGTCTAAGATGCCTACCAAGAAGGTTGACATCACTGACAACTACAACCAGGGCCCTGATGCCGGCTTCCTCTCGAGCACTGACTCGCAGATGCCCGTGCCCAACCTTACCTGCCGTGGCCAGGGCCGTGTTGGTGTCCTCAAGCGCGTGCGCAAGACCTGGAAGAAGGCCTCCTACTCCTACCAGGACTGGAACAGAGCCTACTAATTATATTCTCAATCCTAATTCATGGTTTGTTTTTATTTCCCCCCGCCACTTCCTTTCTCTTGTTGCTGGACTCTCGAGTTAGCGGGTCTATCCCACACAAATTGCCTCGTATCATGTAGAATTCCGAGATAATAATTTTTTAAGAAGCTATTCAAACGCATATACTTTCCCTCATTAATTTGTTTTTTTAATGGTCAAAATTAAGTACAAAAAAAAAGGAAGTGGGAGGCCGACAATGTCAGGCGGTAGTGGGGGGGTCTTGACCCCGACCTTCCTGTTTGAGGTATAAGCTCCGATTGGGGAGTAGACAGGCCTTGGCCGGATATTATGACGATCGCATGCATTGGATCTGCACGCTTATCCCAAAAAGGAACCCATGCTGATGCAAGCACAAGACCTCACAGACGACAACAAAAATGAAGCATGCACTTATCGAAAACGAGTCACGTGAAATTTGCTAGTTTCACTACCAACGAGATATCACGTGACATAATATAGTGACAAGATGGCAGTGGTTTGTAGCACCAGCACTATTAAAAGTTTGGAGATAAGCAGTAACTAGTAACTAGAGAAAGTACACATATAGATAACTTAGTTTGCGGTTGTGCATACCAGAAGAGAATTGATGGCTGAAACTCTATCAAACTGTGTCAAACTGTACCAAACTGCACTACCAGCTCATACACACCATTTGACAGCTTTGACTACTTAACTAATCAAGCCCTGGGCCCTATGACTACTGTCCCATTTGTATGCTCCCCCGCTCTTTAGTCTGACATAACATACCACCCCTTCGTCTCCAGAGGCACCCTACTAATTTAATAAAAAGTTTCATCCGCATATCCCTGACATCGCCACAAGCTCCCAAACGCTGAGAACAAAATTTGGCACAAGGCTTTTTGGGACCCCCAGCTAATCAGTTCTTTTTACCATCCACAAGACACGAAAAATAATTCGGCATGCCGCCTAAGACACAGACCCAGACGAAGGAGCAGAAGGCCGCTGCCGCCTTGGCCGGTTCCAAGAAGCGCCGCACCAAGTGGACCGCCAAGAAGTCCAAGGACAAGGCTCAGCACCACGTCGTGCTCGACCAGCCCCTCTACGACCGCATCTTCAAGGACGCCGCCAGCTTCAAGCTTGTGACCGTGTCCGTGCTTGTTGACCGTCTTAAGGTTAACGGCTCCCTCGCCCGCCGTGCGCTCCGCGCTCTTGAGGCCGAGGGTGTGATCAAGCCCGTGATCACCCACAGCAAGCAGAAGACTTACACCCGCGTGGAGGAGAACTAAATTATATCTTTATTACATTCTGTGCCGTTGGTTCATGTATAGTTTCACGTACTTTTGATGCGGCCAGGTTGCCATTAATTATCTGCTAAACTTTGACGCCCACTACTAAAAAGGGTTGTTGGTGCAACGGCCATGCTTTGTCCAACTATTTGGCAACCTACTCGCTGCAACAATAACAAACTGAATTAGAAGATATTGCCGTTCAATGTTATAGATATTGCCGGGGAAACTGCCTTGTTGGTTTTTTGGCAATAGCTACTACTTCGATGGACTCGATAATTAAATGTTAGTAAACGCACAAAGCACCCAGGGACAAGCGATCGCACCTTCCAAGTGAACATAAACAAATCCACATGTCAAAGCGTCAGGCGGAGTTCCAGATCACGCGTGACGCCGGAAATGGCGGCAGCGACGATGACGACGCTGGCGGCCCGGCTCGTGCATCTGCCTCTGTGCTTGCGCAGCGTAAGATCGCCAAACCCCGGAGCAGGGCGGCGGCAACGATCAGCTCGGCGACTGCAGCAGCGTCGAACCCGTTCGCAGGCCTCAAGGCCGCTCCTCCAGCGTTCGGAGGGTCACTAGGCGCATCAGCCCCGTCCGCGGCTCCCGTTGGAGGAACGCCAACCGGTGGTGCACCGTTCGCTGGTCTCAAATTTGGCTCGAATTCAAACTCACTGTCGAACGCGACCCCTGCATTCAATAGTGCCCCCAAAGTTCCTGGTGACCGTACCGAGCTTCGTATCCGTGCTCTTAACGAAAAATTCGCTACTACAGTTGCCAATGCAAAGATCGAGTCAGTCTATGGTGACTGGCGCTCCTTGTGTAACAATTACCTCCGTTACTACAACCAGATCCTCGCTGGCAAATCGACTACGGCTACTCCTGAACCCTCGGTGATTGAGTCGTCGCTGGATGTCCAGGATAAGTCCATGGCCGGTGGAACCCCCGAGCCAGAGCCCAAATCGGGCCTTACCTCTACGGGCTTCAAATTCGCCAGCAGTGCGGCTAAGACTGCGGCCACTACCTTTAGTTTTGGCAACAAGACCGTTGATATTTCGACGGCTCCAAAGCCCCAAGGCACAGGCCCCTCAGGATTCGTGTTCCAGCCTAACGGCTCGGGCCAGGTCGTGGGCAAGTTCGAGCTCGCAAAGCACGATTCGGACTCGGACTCGGACAGTTCCGAGTCTGATGAAGACAGCCAGCCGGCCAAGACCATTGCTGCGCCTAAAGCTGTTGAAGGCAAACCTGCCGACACAGAGGCAAAGCCAACGTTCTCGTTTAACAGTGCCAAACCAACAGAGCCAGCAGCTAGCGTTCCATTTAACACCAAGCCAGCGTTCTCGTTCGGACCCAAGCCCACCCAGCCCGATGCTGCAGCATCCGCGGATAAGCCAACGTTCTCGTTCGGGTCTTCTAGTGACAAGCCTAAATTTACATTTGGGGCGTCATCAACGGCTACTGACCAGCCCAAGCCGTTGTTTGGTGCCAACACCGCAGCGTCCGGTGAGAAGCCCAAGCTATCGTTTGGCAACTCTGACGATAAGCCCAAGCTCTCATTCGGAAGCTCTGAGGACAAACCCAAGCTTTCATTTGGCAGCGGCAGCACCGAGGACAAGTCGTTCAGCTTCGGCAAGTCTGTGTTTGGCGCTAAGGATTCAAGCTCTAATGGCGATTCTTCAAGCAAGCCCGCGTTCTCATTTGGTGCTGCTGCCACCTCGACACCGTCCCCGGCCCCTGATGTTGAGTCAAAGCCTGCATTCTCCTTCTCGGGAGCTGGTGCCACCAGCACCTCTACCAAGTCGGACTCAAAGCCTGCGTTTTCGTTCGGAACAGGAGCGAATCCTTTTGCCGCAAAGGGCAGCAATTTGACCTCCAGCCTTGCGTGGACGCCTGGCCAGCCAGTCAAAATTGATGATTCGGCCGCTGATAGACTGACCGAGAAGCCGTCTGCTGCAAAAGAGGGTGAAGAGTTCCAACGCGAGCCCGGTGATGACGCTCCCGAGGATCCTCAGGTGAAACTGGATGGTCCTGGACCCGGCGAAGAGAATGAGGATTGCCCATACGAGAAGCGGGCCAAGGCTTTTGAGTTGGTTGATGGAGATTACAAGCTTGTCGGTTTGGGTAACCTCCGCGTACTCGTCGACAAAGACACAAAGCGGAGCCGTGCACTGCTCCGTGCTGAAGGATCTGGCCGTGTTCTAATCAACGCTGCCCTTCGCAAGGCCTTCACCTACTCTGCCATCGGTAAGGGCCAGGTGAAGCTGCTCGATGTGAGAGCGGGTGAAACTGCACCGGTGGTATATGTGCTTCGTGTCAAGACTGAGGCGGATGGTAATGAGCTTGCTAAGACGCTCGAGGACGTCAAGCAGTAACTTATTTATATTAATACCTTCCTCGCAAAAATTAAAAAAACAGTGTCATGAAAAGGGACCGCCCCGCCCTAACCCCAGCTGGGTATTTAGTGAATGCAGTGATTGATAGACTGCTCAAGGTCGCTTCATCTTTGTTAGATGACACGAAACGAACCAAAATACATTGATCGGCTCAGATTAGGAGTCGAATTATTGTACAAGCTCGACGACACTGAGGATGGCCAGCTCAAGTTTGCGCTCCTGGAAGCGGCATCGCAGACACTTGAGCCGCTGGTGTACAAACGGCACTGCCCTGCACCAATTCGCGAGCGGGCCCGCATAATTTTGATCCATACAATCCTTGATCATAGTGAGAACCAATTTGGTCATGCACAAAGACTGATATGGGAGGCAGCGGCCGTACCACGCTTGTCTGAGGAGTGGATCGAGCTTCGCCTATTGGACCTAGAGGTCGCTCTCAAGACTGACCACCGTATCCGTGCCGACTGGCTTTTGGATGATCCGAAATTGGATGGGCTCTCTGACGAAAAGCTGGCCGAGTTTGGACTCTTGTGGTACAGATATCGCGGTGCCTTGCCCGACAAATTGGCTGAGCGCATATTGAAGTCACCCCTTCGAGGGGTCCTGGATATGATAGAGGGTAACAAGAGTAGAAAATCTCGAAAGTTGGGTGCGAACGGTTCACTTTATGAATCGTGGAGATTATTGTCAGAAGGAAAGGCACCGGCGCCAGTGAATGGAAAGCTAAAGCAGGTTACGAGAATCGCGTATGGTGACGAGGAATTTACACTTAAATGGCCACAACTGACACTGCTAGAGCATACTAAAAGCCTTGTTAATGGTCTCGCAGTATACTTTGGGGTAGGCACGAGCGATGCGCTCACCGAGCTTGGTAGCGTCAAGCTTTCGGCAAGACCAGAGCTGATTTTTCTCAGTGTTCTCGTGTGTCACGCACTTGGCCTCAAGCGTGAACGCGACATTGCGCTTGATAAACTGGAGCAACTAACCGACAACGAGCACTCACTATATCAATACTGTTTAGGGGTGTTAGCCCATGATTCTGGGGCACCGCTTGATGCCGACACTGCATACAAACTTGCTGCCGAGGACTCCGAGCTTGAAATTTATGCAGGACTTTCACGACAAACACTTCATCTTGACGTTGTAGAGTTATTACGGATCAAACGCGAAGCTCCCCCACAAAGCCTCGTGGAGCTTTGTGTGCTATTGATCCAAGGGCTTGTGGGATACATTGAGCCATTACAGGTTTTTGAAATTCGTGATTTCCCTATGAAGGCCAAACCCCGTCAGATTGCGGGTCTTTGCGAAATACTTTTGGCGATCAAGCACCCTGTCATGATTGGAACTGATGCTCGTGAAGAACATCTTGATGCCGCAGCATATTACTTGGGGCCAGCATGGCAAGAGGTTATTGACCATGCCAGGAGTCTTTTTGGGTTAAACTAACTAAAAACTTTTCTTATGTTTCTTCAAAAGTTTTGATTCATTTGTCTAGCAACTACTCGCGTTGTGAATACTAAATAGGTCGCGTGATTACCGTTGTGTAGCCCCTAAGTAATTCACATGTTTTCGTTCAGTTCTCTCACACGATCTTTGACCGGTTAGGGTTTCTTTCTCTAAGCCATTTTGTAGCTTGTTTTGCCCAATTGGGACTAGGAAGACTCACGAGTCACGTGACGCGAAAAAAGATTCACGCAAGTTGGTCACCTAGTATAGGTGAGCTTAATAGGAGGAAAGGAT